>VZRI01005219.1:173416-233043 GCA_013397515.1 Upupa epops | reverse complement strand
CCTCTTGCAGGCCAGAGTGGTCCCTGCCTCATCCTGAGGAAAGAGCTCCAGGCATTTGTTGCAGACTAAGGTCGAGGTCTGCACAGCTACCTCTCTATTCAGTAGCTCTGGATGGGTGGAAGCACTGATCTTCTCTGGAGTGAATGATGCTTGACCCCCTGACAGAGCCACTGTCTGTGTTTGGCGAGTACTCAGCATGGTGGGTTGGTTTGTTTTGTTGTGGGTTTTTTGGGTTTGGTTTTTGCTTGTTTGGGGTTGCCCCCCCACCCCACCCCACCCCAACCAGCAAACTGGTTAGCTGATTGGTTGTTTGCTTGACTGTGAGCTTCTGGGAACCACATTTAAAATGCCTGCAAAGCTGTACTTAAATCGCCCACGATTAATTAGGTACTGGGTTAGTGAAGTACATAAAAATAAAGTGATTTCAAATATTTTTTCTATGGAATACAGTCAAATGTGCTTTTGTGCTGTTACCCTACAGAGCCTGAGCAATGAGCAGTCCCTCACAGACATAGAAAATGTGCTAGCTCTTTCAAGTTCTGTGACTTTCTTTTAACTCCCTGTTTGAAAAGTGTATTTTGAACTCATGGTTTGAATTTATCTATATTTAGATATATTTAAAGATGATTAACCAAAATACTCTAATTTTGGAGTTTCACCCACAGGAAGAGCTACTGCAGACAACATTTGCAGCCTTAAATGTTATCTGGATGGTTAACTATTTACTCTGGGTTACAAATAATTGAGTTTTAAGAAATTTGTGTGACAAATATTTAGTTAATTATGCAAACGAGGATATCTCCAACAGGAAAGACAAACCTGTTGTGATTTGAAGTCATTATGTGGAATTCCCAGTAGGAGATAGCTTTGTTCTGAATGAGCAGGAAACTCAGCCTAGGATGTCTTTCCCATTTTATGTGAACAATTTAACTGTGAGGTTGGTTGGGCACGGGTGAGCATTCTTTTCTGTGCTGCACTTCCCTTCATATCTTTGAAACTGCTGTGTTACTGCATTTCAGCAAAACGGAGTTTCCCAGGGAGGGAAATTCAATCATAAGAAAATTTCCAGTTACTTCTATTATTCCCCAAGAAATTAGCTCTTTAATTGCCAGTGGGTGAGACTTCCAAGTATTAATTAAAAACAGCTATATCTCCTGAGAACTTTAGGAAAAAAAGTTTTTCTCAGAGGAGGAACAAGAAGTGGTGCTGCATCTGCTAACTGTAGTTCTGGGAATGATTAACATAGTCAATGCAAATATATGTTTTTGATATGCTTTACAATAGGCATTTCTTTCTTCTGAGGTCTGGTACTCAAGCAGTCCAACTAGGAAAACAAAACACCAGTGTATTCCTTCTGTCACCATTAGATCATGCTGTGGATATTTTACTAAGAACACAAAAATGTGTTGTTTACTAAGCATTTCCGAACAAAAAAATAAATGCATAAATATCTGAAATTTAAATGGACTTTTAACTATTCTGCAAGCGGAACAGGGAGTGAAATAAATCAAAATCATTATTCAGCACAAAGTAGTCTCACAAGTGGTTATTTTTTCCTCCTTTCTTTATCTAGCAAACTACAGAGCTAGGCATCGCTTTCTGGGGATTTCATTAGTATGTGAAAGACACATTGTAGAAAAGCTTGTCCACTAGGGAAGCATTATCTTTTACTGGCAATCTGTGAATGCTTCTGAAAAATGACCTTTTACTATCAAAATATTAATGTATTCATCTCAAGAAAGCATTTCAAATCTAAACTGCACATGAAAATTGGATATCATTTTTCTTGGCTCTCTATGGACATGGATGCTTCATAATGCCTGTATAATTCTCTGCTTTACATGCACCTTGAGCCATATTATATGATAACTGAAAGTTATTATATTTCATAAGTCTTTTGTAGTATTTCTGTCATGTGGAATGAAAACTGTAGAGTGCACATTATTTGTATTATTTATGTAAAATATTTATTTTTCTTTAACAGACATACCTGGATTGTGGGCAACAAGGCAAAAACTACAGCAGAAATGTAAATACATTTTGTAGTTCTGCTCAGCCAACAAAAGGCTAAAGTATAACGGTTCTCAAAAACCTTGTTATTCCTCAAGTTTATGGAAACTCTTTAATCTGTTACATAGATTTCTTCCTTTCAGCCTGTGCCTGACCCTGGATCTGAAACTACAGTGAGTTACTCACTTAGATGTTTTTGTCATTCTCTAAATTCTAAAAGAAGAGTAAAGTAAGCAGTGATTTATTTTATGCTATTCATGCCATTACAGTGCTCACACTATTTCATCTGAGAGAAAGTGGTACAGAACCACATTACCATTTACCCTCTGCAGAAAGTACTACATTTTCAGGTATAGAATCATATAGAATGCTTTGGGTTGGAAGGAACATTTAAATGTCATATAGTCCAAGTGCCTTGAATCAACAAAGGGAGATCTGCAACTAGATCAGGTTGGAGCTCCATCCAATCTGACCTTCAATGTTTCCAGGGATGGGACATCTACCACCACTCTACACAACCCGTGTTTCATCACCATCACTGTAGAAAGTGCCTTCCTTATATCTAGTCTAAATCTCCCCTTCCAGTTTAAAACTAGTACCCCTTGTCATGTCACAAGAAACAACTGTCTCCAGTCTTCTCTAACAGATGCCTTAGAGTCTTCTCTTCTCCAGAAAAGAACCCCAACTCTCTCAGCCTGTCCTCATAACAGAGGTGCCCCAGTCCTCTGATCATTCTTGTAGCCGTTCTCAGGAGTTGATTTAATAAGTTCATGTCCTTCTTGTGCTGAGGACTCCAGAGATGGACACTGTACTCCAAATGAAGTCTCAGCAGAGCAGAGTACAGAGGGAAAATCACTTCTTTTGACCTGTTGGACATACTTCTTTTGATGCAGCCAGGATGCAGTTGGCTTTCAGGGCTGCAAGTGCACATTATCAGCTCAAATCTGGCTTTTCATCCACCAGAGACCCCAAGTCCTTCTCCACAGGGATACTTCTCATCACATCATCCCTCAGCCTGTATTAACACCAAGGATTGCCTTAACTCAGGTGCAAGATCTTGCATTTGACCTCAAGACATTCATATGGGCCTACCTCTCCAGCTTCTCCATGTCCCTCTGGGTGTTCCTCAGGTGTGTTAACTGCACTATTCCGTTTGGTGTCTGCAAATTCAGCAAGGGTGCACTTAATCCCTTGTCTATGTGACTGGTGAAGATATTGAACATCATTGGCCCCAGTATGTATCCCTGAGAGAAAAACTATAAAATTATATGAAAAGACAGGGTTACATTACATGCACATGAGAAGCAACACACAATCTTCAATTTTTATTTGGGACAGACTATTTCTTGCAGAATTTCTTACAACCTACAGTTTTACACAAACAGTGACTGTAGTCAGATCAATGTGATTCAGTAGCCAAGAAAGGGCAAATTCATTTAACCTTGTAAATAGATTGCCGAGGATGTCAATAAGCATTTAACAATGTTAAGTTGATGCTTGCGTGAACTTACGTACATCATGTTTCCACAAGAAGCAGTAACCGCCAGAAATCTCTTCCCTTTGAAGGGCTGAAGGCTGTAGCTGGTCTCAGTTCTGTAAGAATGCGTGGTTAATTTCTGTGTGTGTCTTTGTGCTGGATTTTTGCGTGGTGCTTTTATGTGGGGTGAATTCCTTATGTTAGTTTACGTATAAAGCAAATTAAATGTTTTGGGGTTTAGCACAAATCAAATAATTTTTGGTTTTGCCAGCATTTCACAAGTGGTTTCCAAACCCTCCTTGTTTTGTTTTAGTTTTTGCCCATTAACACATTAACTAAATTAATTGGTTAGTTTTGTCTTGGTCACAAACTCTTGACAGGTGAAAGGAGAACAGAAAGCTTAAAACGGATCTACATTTCCTTTATCCTGTCTCTCCCTGAAGATACCAGTTCACTTCTGCACTGGAGATATCACTTTTAGAGATTTTAAAATTTAAATGTGGGCCTGTACCTATAACACTTCAGAAGCCAAAATGAAATTTCATGTAGAACCATCTAATGTTGTATGGCTTAAATTATAAGCTTATGTTATATGGTGACTTCTGTGACCTAAGAATTCAGAAGTTATAAGAAAGCATAACTTATTTAAGAATTTGCAATTAGCACTATTGCCTAAGTCCATTGGTGCGGGAGTTAAAAGCCACAATTAATATTAACACTCCTACGGTAACACTCTGAAGCATCACGATTTTAGGTTAATTTCATTTTAGAAGGATAAATAATGAATGGGAGTACCAAATAATTTTGTGGAAACATCCTATAACGCAAATGAGTCTTAAAAAAATTCACTCTTAGAAGAAAGTAGGATAATATGTCTCTGGAGAGTCCTCAGGAACTACACAATTTAGAACAGATTTCTTCCCTTATCTACTTCCATGAAAACTTCCATTTTTTCTCCTGGGCTACAATGCATCTTCCACTATGGGCAGTGAAGGTAATAATGTCCACATTGTATGGCCAAGCTTTATTTGCTAAGGTATTGAAATAAACTTTGCCATAATGCAGCCCCCAAATTTTGCAGTCCAGGATTGAGTAAGAAATTCCGTTTTGAGGTGTGAACTGAAGAGATGAGGTGCCTATGGATGTACCACTAGCTGTACTATTTCTAGCAAAGAACAGGGTATATCACTGAGGACATTAAAATTTTAAACTGACACAATAAAAAATGCAAGCGCTTTGCTATAAGAGCTCCAAGCTCTTTTAGCTCCACAGATCTTAAACCGCTCTGTTAGGGTTCACAGTTTATTCAGAGTCAGGTAAAAGAGCATACAGATATTTTTTGGTTTAGGCCTCAGTGTAATTAACAAGTGAAACAGAATTACTTTTAGTAGGCATTTTCTGTTTCAATTTAGGGTGGTTTTAATGTTCTGTTTAACCATTTTCTAGCTCCCGTATGGTGAAATTTCAGGACCTACGCTCGCTATTACACATGATGTCAGAAGATTTCACTTACTTGACATTTTTGAGAAATGCAAAGTCACAAAAATTCCTCTGACTCAGAAAAACAACTACCTTAACTGCATGCAGAACTTAAATGCCCTGGTGTGATGCTTGCACAAGGTGGGTCATGTCTCTTATGGTTCAACAAAACATAAGTAGTATCAGCTGGTGTCCAGAAGCTGTGTTCTTCACATGTGACTATAATTAAGAGGAATGAGGGCAGTGAATTCACAAGTAACTTCTCAGTTTCAGAAAATGCAGAATAACATGATAACTTCAAATAATAACCTCGTCATGTACTGCACAGTTCTGTGTCTTGGTCTCAGAAGATTATTTTGCAATGGGGAGAGCATCATCTGACAGTTACAATCTGCATCACAATGTTGTTTTCACACAAGACAACACCGATTACTAAAATACATACAACACATTATAATAAGAACGAAGAGAGTATAGCTCCAGAAATTCAACGGAGAGTGGAACTGAATGCACTCTCAGTAAGTTTGCTGATGACACCAAACGTGTCCAGAAGAGATGAACTACAATGATCAGAAGGCTGGAGCATCTCCCCTGTGAGGGCAGACTGAGCAAGTTGGGATTGTTCAGCCTGGGAAGAGGAGGTTTTGAGGTGACCTTCTAACTGCTTTTCAATGTCTGAAGGGAGTTACAAAAAAGCTGGAATAGGGCTTTTTACACAGGTGCAAAGTGAGAGGACGAGGGGAAAGGGTTACAAACTTAAAGAGGGTAGATTTAGGTTGGACATTAGGAAAAGAATCTTTCTTGTGAGGGGGGTGAGATGCTGAAAACAGGTTGCCCAAGGAAGTTGTGGCTGCCCCATCCCTACAAGTGTTCAAGACCAAGGTCTTGAGTAACCTAATCTAGTGAAAGTATCCCTGCCTATGCAAGGGAGCTGGAACTAAATAATCTTTAAGGTTCCTTCTGACCCTAGCCATTCTATGTTTCTATGATTCTATTCTATGTTACCACATTCATACCACATTCAAGACAAATGTGATTCCCCCATGCAAATCCTAATAAATTCTTCCATCTTTAAACACTTCTTTCATTTGAGGTTGCATCTTCAACAGTATGCAAGCACATTCTATAGATGTGAGCATTCAACACTCACTAGAATACTAATCAGAAGGTTTAAATGAGGCAGTTTAAATCAATGACATTAGGCAGCTGACAAGACCTGGATGTCAATTTCTCACTTTACATAGCCAAGGGGCTTCATAGAATAAACCAAAGTTTTCCCACCAAAGGACAGGCTCGTTCGCTGATTTTCCAAAACAGTACAGAATTGTAACTCACAGATCATTTTGCAAATTGCACTAAGTGAACTAAGCTGCAGTCAGTCAGGCTTAGGCACATAAAGGCTCCAGAAAAAGCACAGGGTGCCTACGCTCTGGCCACTAGGTAGAAGCAGGGGACCTAACTGTTGGTAGAAAATGGAAACATATCCCTGCTCAGAACAGCAGGTGAACCATCACCCAGCCACCTTCACCTTCCTTTTTGCCCTTGCACAACAGGTATAGGGCTCTGGAACACGAGAGTCAGGCTATAGATGAGATAGGGGATTGTCAAGGCAAAGTCAGTCAGCTCCACATATTGGGAAAGCTGCTGTTAGGAAACAGAGACTGATTGTGGTAGGAGACTCCTTTCTAGGGTAAACAGGGGCAAATATGCCTTCCACACCCATCCCACAGAGAAATCTGCTGCCTTCCTGGGGCCCAGGTTAAGAATGTTATGAGGAAGATACCTAGTGTGGTGCAACCCTCCGATTATTACCAGCTACAGCTTTTGCAGTTTGGCAGTGATAAGGTTGATGAGAAAACCCCAAAAGCAATCATAAAGGATTTCTAATTGGTAGAATGATCAGGAGCACAGGTGTTGTCTTCCTCAATCTCTTCTATAGCAGGGAGAAACACTGAGAGATGGGCATGTGCTTGCAGGGCTATGACCTCATTGCCATCACAAAAACATGGTAGGATGATTCCTATGAGTGCAATGATGGAATTAAGTACAAGCTCTTTAATAAGCACAGGCAGGGGAGACAAGGAGGGGGTGTCAATGACCAGCTGGAGTGTATGGAATATCATCTGGGAGAGGATAAGGAAACTATCATTATGGTAGTGGTATGCTACAGGCCATCTGACCAGGAAAACCAAGTGGATGAGGCCCTTTATAGGCAGATATAAATGGCTTTATGTTCCTAAGCCCTCGTACCCGTGGGAGGGACTTCGACTACCCCAATATCTAATGGAGCCCTACAAGAAAACTGGAGAGGGTCTTTTAACAAAGGGCTGTAGTCATAAGACAAGGGGGAATGGCTTCAAACTAAAAGAGGGAAGAATTTAGGTTAGCTCTTAGGATGAAATTCCTCACTGTGATGGTTGTGAGACATGGAACAAGTTGCCCAGGGAAGTTGTGGATGCTCCCTCCCTGGAAGTGTTCAAGATCAGGTCTAGTGAGAGGTGCCCTTGCCCATGCTCACTCTTTCTTGAATAGGTCCCAAGAGTGTGATAAGAATGATCACATCTTGATTACACTGAGACATCATTTCCTTCATAGGCCATCATATGCTTACCCACAATGTCACTATAGTATGACACAGAAACATTGCACACCAAAACTGGTCACTCAGTTGCTGTGCTCTTTGTCATAACTCCTTGCCATTCAAACAAACTACATATCGCAGTATTTAAAGTAAGTATATAAAATTTCACTTCAAAATAGATTTGGCTTTATTCTCCTTTACTCCTTCAGGAAAGGCTGTTCTAAGACCTGTCAACCACTCTCACATGAAATAAACTGTTTGTGAGATGGTAGTGGGGCAAGTCAGAACATGGAATTTGTGTTCAGCAGGAGACTGACAGAGTAAAACAGCACAGACTTTAAGTGAGGAAGGATATTTCAAAAGTCTGTTTTGTTAAAAATTGAAGATTTTGACAATTTGAAAATGTCAAAACAAAATGGCTTGTTGCTTTCAACAAAACAGAAGTTCTGTTCAGTGAAACTGGGGAGGGAGATCAGCTATAAAGAGGTTATTTAAAGCTGAAATTTAGCAAAGGAAATGGAAAATAGCATTAAAGTCAATAGGCACCGTTAGTAAATATCAGCATAAACAAAATTCTAATTAAGATTTTGTTTGCTAAAGACTATACCAAACTCACAAAGGCAGAGATAGAGAGGAGAACATCTACTCAACAAAGGCAGATCTCAGATTCCTACTTTGTTATGACAGTATTTTCACTAAGTTTTCCAAACCACTTGGATAAACTGCACCCTTATAAGGGCTGTTTCTCTCCAGTGACCATAAAGCTGAGTGACTAACAGGGGGGTAGACTTCTGATTGCAAAATAAAACTAACCCCATACTGACATTTCAGTGGTGCAATTATTAAATATTGTGAGTGCACATGCACAAATATTTCTAATTATTGCAATATTTAAAAGATGATTTCAATATTTAAAGGCAATATTACTACTATATTCATAGTATGATATTTTGTCTTTGTTTTTTGGTTGTTTCACATGCTGTTAAAGTTTTGCTAAAATAGAGATGATTAACTGCTGGAATTTAATCCCCAAATAGTGAGATCTTCTGGCAGTATATATGCAATTTCATTGTATCATGCTGCCCACATTATTATGTCATGAATCTGGACACACACGCACATGCTTATATATATGAATTGGATAAATCTCTAATTTCTCACTTGTAGAGAACTTAGAACACTTCAGAATTTGTGAGATCAGAGATCATGATTTTTGACAGCTGACCACTGAAGTATCTCACTGTACTCACATATTGTTCCCAGGCCCAGCTGCTCTTGTTTGCTTTATTTTGTCTTACCATCCCCACCAAAGACTTGGTGAAACTATGCTCGTATCTTATGTGTCTGGGGGAAAAGTTCAGTTTGAAGTTAACAGTCACCTGAAGACTGAGCTGAAATGCCGTGAAGTGGCTGACATAAAGGCTGACACTGCATCAACATAGTGAGGTCAAGCAGAAATACAGAACATCTTAAACTTCTAAAGCAAAGAAACTAAAAGCAAGGCTTTAGCTGCTAGAGAAAGTATTTTTTTGGTAGCATGATTTTGATGCTTCACAAGGAGTAGTGTGTGCAAGTGACATTATTAAACTCTGCAATTTGTAATATGTAAGTGTGGGAAATTATAAAAAAGCCAAGCTAGCAGCAACATCAAATTGGTTTATGCTGCAATGGTTAAAAATACATTGGAAAAAGTACTGAAAAACTGCTCTGTACCCCGATGGCTCTGCAAAGGTAAACAAGACATTAAAAATGCAAATGAAGAAACAAGATGTTATTTATACAAGTAGAACTTGGATAGACAAAGTGACACCGAGCTATAATTATACTTTCCTAACATTTGATCTTTTTCTATGGATGTTCCTTGTCACTGTTTCACAGGAAACTGCACTGAGTTTGTACCTGTACTCAGATGAAAGAAGATGTGTTTGAGAAACGCTAAGGAATTCCTTTTTTGGTGAGCATCCCTCCTGAACACATTAACTGCCTTCAGAGATCTGTATCTCAATCCCATGCTCACTTTTAAAACTTGCTGTAAACAGACAGGAAAAAGACACCGCTCCCTCAAAGCAAAATAAAAAACCCTTCTCAAAATTCCTGAGCTTGACTGAAACCAGGAGAGTTATTTAACACTGTATTACCACAATGATTGTTTTATTTTGAGACTTATAAAAGGACTAATTGCTGCAATAAAAATTAAAAGGCCTTTACCTACTAAAAAGATAATCTCACAAGTTAATACTTAGCATTTTCAAGTGACTAATTTAATGGCAATGACATTAAAAAGGAGTGAATTGTAAAGCTCTCTCTTCACTGTTACAGCTTGGGCTAGAGCTCCCCCAGTGAGAATTGAGCCTTCCTGTGAAACCAAAAGATATTTTCTGCCAAATTTGAGAGGGACAGCTCATTTGAAAACTATGTCTAGCAGTTACAGATTTGGTTTGAATGAACACATCCTCTTTCCTTGAGCTGCTTTACTGCTCTAATTACAATGTTTGTCTTGTGTGGCCATTCATACTGTTGTATAATTACTTATAGGTGATATCAATTAATGTTGACTTGTTATTTGGCCTCTCGCTTGCCGTCTGACCCAGCACCCACTGATGTCAGGGTTCCATTGTATTTCAGCTGCAGGAGCTGGAAGGCAATCCACACACACTGTAATACAAATGATGACGAAGTCCAAGTGCACATAAACAGCTGTACACTCACTCTTTCCAGTCCTCTCCTTCTCTGTTGACAATGGGTTTTCTCATGCTAAAGGCAGTTCAAACTGAAGAATTTAGTCCTCACTCCAGAACTCCTTATGGCAAAAGCTCTATGAACAGTTTCCTCCCATGCCTACACATTTTTAAAGAAAACTTGGGCACCTCTGCTTACACTTTTCCCAGACAGTTTCATTCTGAGAGGGGCAGTGTCCCTCTTTTTATGAGGTTTCCAGTTTTAGTGGCTTAACAGTGTGTGAGTCATACAGAAAACATCCAGGATCCTTGAGTGAAAGAACCTTGATCCCCTTACACAGATCACAACAACTATATCCTGACTAGGGTAATTTACTTGTGCTCAGCAGCAGAGGAAAACAAGCACATTCAGTCAGATAACACGATTGCATCAGATTTCATTTGCTGTGCAAAGTTGTTTTATCCAAATAAGCACAAGTTCCCAAGACACAGAATACACTGAAGCCTGTCATCCCAGTGTTGTGTTCTTATCTCTTTAAAATGCCTTATGGCTAATATCAACTTTTATTTAGCACTACTACCTTTTCAATTTTTTCATTTCAATCTCAGATCTAATGTCCTTGACGAAGATTCCTCTTGCTGGCTAATGTGCAACAGTAAAACCCATTTTAGAGGCAATTGACACTGCTTTTGGGGATTGCTTATCACAGTAAAGTCATGTCAGTGCCTGTCCTAAAAACCTCCTGTCTGAATGTATGACTTCAATCCCTGTTTATTCTAGCCGACAAACATGCTAATCAAGCTGTGGTTGAAAACACAGTGCCCCTGAAGGCAGATTTCTCCAGTGTCTGCACTGCTAGTACAAGAAACAGTCTTCATGGGGCCACACAAAACTGCCCTCCACCAACCTGTGTTGTGATGTGACACGAGAGGGTTTGTTATGCTAGGCTGCAGCTTGGCACTGGGCAGATCAGACCCCTGTGAGCTTTGAACTCAGCTGGCTGGAAGTGTCTGGTGAAAGTTCCAAACCTCCTTTGAAGTCCCCTTTCCATAGGTCAGATGTAGACTGGGCAGCAGAAAGGGACAATTCAGTATTTCACTACAGTTCTGAAAGATGAGTGCCCAGATGTGGAGGAGAAGGTGAAGTGTGAGGTATCCAAATGTACAACTTTAGCATGTAATCTTTTATGAGTGAGATGTGATGGGGGACATTGGGATTAACTATACATTGTCTTCCAGTTTCCCTCTGCAGTTTACAGAGGAAACTGCTGAGAGCTGAATCCTATTTCAGCCACATGTTACTGCAGTGCTGGCTTCTTGGGGCTGAACTCCTTATGGGGGCTGCCTTTCATGGGATTTTAAAAGAAAGCATAACATGGTGTTAGCAAGCCCGGATAGGAGTTACATATTGAGCTAGAACATTTTCCGAGGTTTTCAAGGTAGACAAACCCTTGTTTTCTTTGTACTTTCTTCTGCTAGGATTTAATGTGAATACATACATTTTTCCTTTTTTCCCCTGACTGCAGTGATTAGGAAAGGCCATTTCCAGCATTTCTATTGCTTACCATACTATCGTAGGAAATGAAGTAAAGAGACTTGAGTGTGGCTTTACTGCCCAGCAAAGCATGGACAGTTCAGTAATGGACATCATGGACCATTCAGTAATTGGGTCAGACAAGAATCCCCACATTGACTAATGGGATTTAAAGTATAACTTGAGGCCTTCAAGGATTTCTTTCTGCTTTCACAGCACTGACTTGTCTGAAATTTCCAGTAACAAAAGCTAGACAAATGCAACTGTTTATTATTTATTTACCAAGTTTTAGACTAATGCAAAACATTGCATATGTGTGAGTATAAATCAGCCTTCAGCTTTGGTGATACAACAGCTTTGAGAAAGTAGTTCAGCTTCAATAAAGGGGTTTCAAGATGTCATAGTGGTGCAGACATCTAAATAGAGTGTGGGTTAAATGGAACTACAGTCCTATTCCTCTCTTCTCTCTTACAGTGCACAAAAAAGGAGGAGGAATGCAAGCAGCTAGCCACATCAGAGATTTAGACTTCTAGAACACTTGCGTGGACACATCAGAATAAGTTGTGGTCCCTTCATGCATGCTTGTAATTGCTAGGCAGGATGTAGTAGCTACCCAAATTATCTTTCTCCAGGCAAGAATATTACAGCAGGTCTACTCCAATGCTTTGCGCCTCTTTATACCCACAGAAAGCATATCAGCTTAGAAAAATAATAAAATAATAATGAATTTGTGACAGTTTAATAGAGGAGCAATATAAGAGAATCTACTTTTACATGGTTTATACCAAGCAACCTCTTTAAGTGACATTCCCTGGATTGCTGACTTGGGTCCTGGTTTTATCACCTAGACACCTGTCAGTATACCACATGTTAGAACACAGCCTCTAGGAGAGGGGGTGAAAAATCAGTGTCCTCTAATGAATTGCAACCATGTGTTTCTATTGCATTGCTCTTTCCATAGAGACAGGGAATATAAAACACAAGGGAGGATTTCTGTTCCTAGAAGCAGAAAAATCTGAAGCCTTCTCTTGCAGTTTAGCAGTGATGAAGGGTAACTGCTGTTACCAAGTAACTCAGAGGAGGCAGATCCCTGCACTTTTAGAAAGAGCTAGCACATTTTAAAAAAATTAAGTGTCTTGGGCAGTGCTCCCTAGGAGTCTCCCTGGAGGCCTCCTGGGACAATGCTTTTGGCTAATGTCCTCTCTCCACAACAGGGGTAGGCTGAGAAATGTCTCAATCCTATTTTGGGAAACAGGAAGGAATGAAGATTTTGAGGCTGCTTTCCCTCAGTTCTCAAGCAGAGATAATATCAGGTCTTCAGCCTCTTGCCCATGGCAACAGGAGAATCATCTGATGCTATATTAGTGAAATCACACCTGACTACTCATATGGAAGTTGAATGAAAAAAAATCATTATCTTAAGAGCCAAGGCTGGTTAAGATATGTGAATGTTACACATCTCCTGGGAGGCCTCAGCAGTCCCTGTCTGATACAAATGGAGAGCAGCTTCTGAGGACAGTCATTTTGCTTCTGGCTGATAGAGGATCTGACAAGATTTCTTCACACAGTGAAGGCTCCAAAGATAGCTTCATCAACATTTAGTGCACTCTTATTCTAAATATCACTTACACTATCTTGATTTACTGAGGTGGGTTTTAATCTATGTGCTACTACTAGTGCTGAAAAACTGGATACTCTTATGATTCTGCTTCTCTTTCCAACCTGTACATAGAACACTGTAAATATAACCTCCCTCCTATTACCTACTTGTGCAACTTTTATACAGCCTCAATGAACTATGAAGGTTGACAACTTGTTTTTTCACAATGCTTTGTTAAAACAAACACAGAAGATAATCCCACCTTTCTCCTTCTAAGCCCACATGCACATATCGAATTGGACATTGATGCTTGGATCATCTTATATCTGGCTTCTTTTAATTTATGATTCAAAGTTATGAACCATTTTAAATACCATTAACCAGACTGTCGTGGGAATCGCATCTGTTTCTACCTTGTGCAGCTGAGATTTATTTTTTTTTAAATGTAATTTTTTTTAAGTTATTTGCTTTAATTATATTTTAAGCATTTACTATTGCATTCTTTAAGTAATGTTAAATGTTGAGACTGATATTTCATATCTGTCTATTGGGGTCACATACAATTTACACAAGCACATTTTCAGCTGAAATGTCTATTATTTCAATGAACATATCCATTCAAATAAGTAGTTTGAATAATAATAACTTAAACAATAAAAGTAACTACATTAAATAATTCTTAGGAGTTATTTCATACAGATTCTAGAAGCAAGTAAATATTATTATCCTTTATTCATACAAAGGAATCTAAGACCTTTGCAGTTACATGGCCAACATAAAAGAGGAGTCAGAACAGGTATTTCCAGCTTCCTAAACTGTAAATCTGTATTTTTGTAAAGATTTGAAGGCTTTGCCTGGCTGGATTTCATGAAGATGTGCATTTACATAAAACCTGAATACGCCATAAAAATGTTAAATGCTGTTCATATCCTCTTCCAATTAATATTTACATTTTGCTTAAGTAGCATAGAATAATGACATTCAAATGAAGTTATTACTGTGTAGTTTGTTTATGACACACCAGAAGTTACTATGGAAACAATCATACTCTGTATCTATGGTAACAGCTGTAGCGGTGTAAACTGCAGTAGTGAAAAGAGGAAGTCAGTAAGCTGAAGTTACTAATTCCAAGAAAACTTTCTAAAAATGAAATATTTCCTGTAATGACAATTTGGTTTATGTCACTGGGTAATTTTTATAAATCATTGTTTCAATCTCATATCTACTGGAGAATCCAAGTTACTCACATGTGGAGCTTTGCTGATGTCAAATGAGCATCTTCTCTTACCTCAGGGACTGTATTCAAGTCACTGTCCACAGTTTGTGCACATCAGCCCACAAAAAGTGCTGTTATAGAAAAGGGAAGTATTCATAAAATACACAGAATTACTGTATTTCTCTTCTGTATTTTACTCGCCCTCCAGAATTGTTGATGTCATTTAAAAAAACTACCAAACCAAGAACCAAAAACGGAACTTTGCCACAGCAGAAGATGCATTCACATAATTGTACATTAAATACCCTCTGGAGTTCAGGCTCACTGTTAGGAAATACTGCTCTCCATTAACAAGCAGAACTTAAATTTGAGGCTTTGGTAAACTGAATTTCACAGGAGTTAAAGTTTTAAACTAGCCTTTATAAACAAGCGCTCCAAACGTTCAAAACAAGTACACCATTTGAATAAAAATTATGCATGTACTTAATTTTAAAGTAAAAAACCACAACATTTCCTCATAAAAACTACTTCAGGATTCACTTCAGTTTAAGAATAGAGTCTCTTTTTTTTCTTTGGATTTTACTATAGATGCATCCTGATTACAAGCTCTTACTGGAAAACTGAGCACATAAGGAAGTTATAGAGGTCAAAAGATTGTGTGTGTGCGCGGGTGTAAATAAACACACATATATACTTACAAATATTGGCAATGTATTTGGTCACAACTTGCAAATATAAATGTATTGGAAACAATTAAACAGTTTTCCACCTCTCTGTCAGAAATCAATATCTGGTTTGGGTGAAATTACTCAAAATTTGTATCATTTCCTGTAGGATTTGCTCTGGTCCAAGAGGAGAAAATGGCCTACATGAATTGTGGTCCATCGAGGATATGATCCTGTGTTTTCAGATTTCCTGTCTAGAGCCTGCTCTTCAACAAGTGTTCACTTTGCCAGCATTAATCTGATCGGTTGTGAATCTGGAGACAACTTAAAGGAAAAAAGATAGGTGCCAAAGCCCTGACTCTGAATTTACTCCTGCTAAATGTGGAATGCTTCCAGTGGAGCAGAAGGAAGGAAAACTCCAAGGAGCTTCTTGCATATATCTATGTAGCCCCATAAACTTCATGGTCTCTTACCCATTCAGACCAAGTGAGATTGTGTCTTAGTGCACATTCAACCCACCTACACCTGATGTGAGAACGATCTGAGATTTCAGCTGGGTGGAGTGCACACGGCCTTCTATAAAGCAATTACTCAGTATTACACAACAACTAAATAATTCTTTTTTCTATGTCATAAACAAGGTGACATGAAAAAGAACGCAAGTTTTTGCTTAACTTAAACATTGTTGGGGAAAGAAAGTAGATTATAACACTATGTTCCACTGTTCTATTATACTATAAAATTTATTGAATTAAGAATCATTATGCTGGCAGAAACCCAGGGAAACAAAGCAAACACTCATGTCCAGATGTTAATATTTCCATTAATTGTTTTGTCAAAATGTCTTGCAAAATCTGAAATCCCAAGAAAGACTGTATCATTTTCTATCAAAGTTAGGATTCCTCAAAAACCCAGCAGCAAAAGCATTTGAATCAAAATAGTTTAGATCCCCATCAAAAATCTCTTGTCTCTTACTCTTGCACCAAGAAGTCGACCTTTTCCATGACATACAGAAATTCTTGCATGTTTTTTACTTGTACTGAAAAGGTAATGGCTCCATCGCTACACTCTGAACAATTCAGCTTAGCCCTTAAATTAGCACTGAAAAATTGCTATGAGAACAGCAATCCAAGTTACTGCAGCCTATGGGAAGCTTCCTAGTAACACACTATTCCCATGTATGACATTCAATTTTTCACAGCATTTTCATCAGTGTTCTGAAAGAACAGTTAAGGTTGAAGGTGATATTATACCGTGACGTATTTCCAACATTTCAGGAAGAAGGCAGAAGGAAAATATATTCCAAAACACTTTCTCAAATAAGAGCTATATATCCAGAGAACAGCAAGGCCAGAATAACTTGTTATTGCTAATGGAAAATAAATCATAATAGACTTTGCTATTTAAGGTGCTAGCTGTAATATCTCACCGTTCTAGAGCAGCACCATGAGAGACTGTCCTCTTTTACATAAATTTAAGTCCATGAAAGTTGGATGATTTACTTCTATGTATATTTGGTTGAAAGGCCCCAGAGAAAGCACATCTTGTCTTCATTTCTCAGTATCACATTAAATCTGGCTCACCATCTATATCATAGTTCCTTGACTCATACAGATAGTCACATCTAATCAAACTGTTCATGAATGATGCCGCGTTCTTATTCTATAAATATTCGGTGAATAGTTTGGACAAGTAGTACTAAGATGATGATTTGCAAACCAATCATTCCAGCTATTCATCACTCAGTCTTTGCTATTCGTAGATGGTCATCCCGGTTGCATAGTGTTAAAGCAATCTGAAAAACTGATAGTTGTTTTTGGAGGAAGAGACCAGTTTTGATATATCTTTTTTTCTTTTATTACCTGCCTCATGGGATGATCCAAACAACAAATTCTATTTAAAAAAACCCAATACTGAATTTCCTCCTGTCTCCTTTTCTGTCCTCTGACTAGATAAAGAATTTTGAGAGCAAAACGATGAGTTCAGTATGATAGGCATTCCATTCATCCAAATGTCATTGGAGCAAAATCTACTAATAGGTCTTGAGGGAGAAGATTTTTGTACCATCGTAGAAATCATCAGGATTGTGCTTTTGGTCATATTACAGGAAAACCCGAATTGAATCACTAAAAAGTTAAAAAAACTAGACAAAGCAACCAAGGCATTTTAATGAACAACCACATTTATAAGCAAATGTGTAGATAAAAGAGAAGGACTGTTTCTGATCATTTCTAATGCTAAACCCCAGTGTACACGATTTTACAATACATAGTCAGATCTGTGATTTTAAAGGTAATAGTTTTGCCTGGACTACACCTGCATTCACAGTGCAAGTGATCCAGTGACTACAGCTTAATGAGCAACAATTCATTAGCTGAGTACAGTCAAAGGTGTGCTTATTGCAGCCTTTCAGCATTTAAAGGAGGCTTATAAAAAGGAGGGAGACAGTGATATTTTAGCAGGGCCTGTTGCAACAGACAAGGTGTGATAGTTTTAAACTAAAGGAGGGGAGATTTAGTATAAGAGGGATTTTTTTGTAAGGAGTGTGGTGAAGACTGGCACAAGTAGCCCAGAGAAGTGGTACATGCCCCATCCCTGGAAACATTCCAGGTCAAGTTGTGCAGGGAAGGCTTTGAGACATCTCAGATGGAGATATCCCTGCTCATTGCAGGGTGTCTGGACTGTATTGCATTTAAAAGTCCCTTCCAACCCCAAACATTCTGTGATTCCAAGCGAGCATGTTTATGCTGCTTTACCACTACAGCACCCAAGTGAAATATGTTGAAGCATTATTTTAGTCATTGAATGCAAATGGTTTGGAGCACTTAACACAACCAGCTGACATGTTTTAGCTTCTAAATAGTAACTGAGTCACTACAGCTCGATAACTTGCAACTATTACAAAATATCATGTGTACAGTAAGTAAAAGAAAATGACCCTCACCTGCATTCATTTGTCCTTAAAAGTTAAAGTCAGCCAGACTAGAAAAACATAGTATATATGGATAATCAATATAGTAGGTAAGAAATATAAGAAATATAAGTCCTAACAACAGTAAAAATAATTGCTGTTTTTCTATGCAAAATTACCTGTTTATTGTATTCTGAAATATATATTCTCAACTTAACTTCCTGTTTGGTGACAGACTCCTTGCTGCGGTTTGCATTGTCTATATCAGCCCTGAAAATGCTTCTTTATTCTGTTTTGAATTGAAATATTATATATTGGGATACAACAGCAGCTAAACCTATACAGGTTTTTTAATAATAAAAATAGCTGTAGGCTTGGACACAGCTTTTTTAAGACTTACAAATGATAAAAACTGAAATAAAAAAAAAAAAAAACAAGCCGTCAGAGTACTTCTATATATAGTCCATGAACTACAGGTGTATGCAGCTTCATGTTGACACTCCTCTGCCTATGCTTTAAATCAAAATTAGGATAGGGAAGAACAGAACATGGACATCAGAAATAATGAGGTTCCAGCTGCGTGTTGTCTATTTTATGCACAGGGAGGAAGAAGGAAGGCATGTGCACAGCAAGCATGACTGTGCAGAAGCAGAAGAGAAAGCATCTTGCGATTAAGTTCCTCTGATGCCTTGATAGTGCAGGGCAGAACGATATTCTAGGCTCAAATGCTGTACGGTTATGAAAGAAAATAAAAGGCATTTATTTCAAAGCCTTTGGCTTTTATCTGAACTAGCAAGAGTTTGCTATAACAAGTACTATACTATTTATCCCAGAAAGGGGACATCAGCTAATTTGCTGCTATACAGTTAACAAGTGAACTTACTTTTGGGTATTTGCATGGCTTGTAAACACCTCCTGCCCTACTGCCTAGGGACAAATCTACAGTTCCTGTAAACACTGATTTACACAGTCAAATATCAGTTTGGTTTTTGTTTTTCATGCAAAACATGACTTGTGATGATTTTCATGTTCCTGGAAAGTCTGAGTACATAATTTCTCATCTTACACTGCAATTTGACACTAGACATTTAAGCTTGTTTGAGTTTTTGGGGGTTTGTTTTTAATTACAAAAAAACCAGGAACCCATGTGTTCAGAGGTTTTAGGTTCAGAGTACATACTTGATACTGTAAGATGTGCAATAAAATCATTAAATTTGCTGACACAAAAATGTACTTCAGTTTGCAACCTGGCTGGGTTTTTTTTCCCCTTGAAAGACAATGCAATTTCACAGAGTCACAGAATTACTAAGGCTGGAAATGACCTCTGAGGTCATCAAGCCCAGCCTATGACCTAATAATCACCACAATCGCCTAGACCAGGGCACTAAGTGCCACATCCAGTCTTTTCTTAAATGCCTCCAGGGGTGGGGACTCTACTACCTCCCTGGCCAGTCTATTCCAACGTCTAACCACCCTTTCCATGAGGAAGTGCTTCCTAATATCTAACCTAAAACTACCCTGGAGCAGCTTCACGCCATGCTCTCTTGTCCTATCACTAGTTGCCTGGGAGTTGTATTAGTTGCCTTCAGGTAGTTATAGTGAGGGAGAGGGTCCCCCATGAGTGTCCTCTTCTCCAGGATAAATGGCCTCAGCTCCCTCAGCCTCTCCTCATCAGACTTTTCCTCCAGTCCCTTCCCCAGACTCATTGCTCCTCTGGACCCGCTCCAGTATCTCAATATCTTTCTTGAAGCAAGGGGCCCAGAGCTGCACACAAGATGAGGCCTCATCAGTGCCCAGTACAGGGAGAGAATTACATGCCTAGTCCTGCTGGCCACACTATTCCTGATCTAAGCCAGGATAACATTGGACTTTTGGGCCACCTGAGCACACTGCTGGCTCATATTTAGCCAGTTGTCAACCAGTACGGCCAGGTCCTTCTCTGTTGGGCCTCTCTCCAGCCACTCTTCACCACAGCTTGTAGCTCTGCTGGGAGATTTATGGCCAAAAAGCAGGACCCTGAACTTGGCCTTGTTAAACCTCAATGTGAGAAATATTTGGCAAGATTTTAGAAAGAAGCATAGGAAACCAGCAGCCATGTAGTTAGCTTTGGAACACACATGCCAAGTATGCAGTAGGGTCTATACAGGAAGAAATACACTGGTTTTGATGTAAACTGTGATATTAGTGGGTAATTGTACAGAAACTACCATGAACACTTCTGAACTGTTGCTGTGTTCACTAAGAACTAATATATACAGCCATTATGTGGAATAGCTGGTTTATAGGCTGGTGGGCTTCTCTGCATCTGTGTTATCAGTAACTCAGATCATGAGAATATTAGCTCTTACTGCCTGCGAAAATAAAAATTCCTCAAATTACAAACTATGATACTGACTGAATTTAGAAACTTTAAAAGCTTTAAACAGAAATCCCCAGAGGTGTGGACTCTACACTGAAAGCTTTTAAGAAGAGATTAGAACAACATCTGTGAGGAATGACTTCATGTAGCTTATCCTGTCTGCAGAGAGAACACTACACTAGATAATTTCCTGAAGTCTTTTCCAGTCCTGTGATTTTAGGAGCCTAAATGTGTGTGGTTAGAGCTCATTTTCTGGCTTCAGTCTAGCTACCAGTGACTGCTTAGGCATTTTGGGAAGAAAATGAGAAGCAACACCACCTCTGCTTTCCCAATGCCTAGTGGTCATGACACTGCGTAAGACAGAGCTCAGGTTCCAACAGAGAGAACAAGAGAGGTCTTTATTTCATGCTTCTCTATTAGCATATATCAAGACATTGCTCACCCTTCCACTCTTATGTTGACCCAAAGTAGCTATCAAAATTAGCCCACTCTTACAAGTTTCTTTTCTTCCAAGTAAACATTTTCAAACCAAAGAGAAACAATTCCTTAAGCATGCAATGCCAACTGGAGGAACCATGAAAACTCAGTTTAGCAGCACAGCTACTTTGATAATCTGCAAGCAGACTTATTTATTCAGATATCTCAGAATGAAGTAAAAAGACAGGTGTGGTGACTTATTTTTTACCCAAAGTTCATGACTCTTATAGTCAGGACTACTGTCAGTGCTTGGGAACACAAAAAAAAGTGAGAGGGCAATACATGGTTTGGGGGACACAGTAGTCTTGTTCAGTATATTTTACCAGTGTTGTATACACTAGGCAACAATAACAACCAAAGAACCAAACAACAACCCCCACTGAAAACAAAAAGGAAAGAGAATAAAAGAGAAAGGGAAGGGAAAGCAAGGCAAGGAAATTTGAAATCACTCTGGCTCCTTTAGAGCACAGGAAAACTAGTAACTATGGCAGCTTTGGCGTTTCAGAACAGTTTCCACTGTGGTTTTACACTAGAACCAGATCTAATTAGATTCTGGTGATCTTGCTCTCTTTCTAAAAGGAAATTAAACCTGATGTAAAGCTTAAGGAGGATATCAAATATTCAGAAAATAAGAAGGGAAAACTGAGGACTTTTTCTTAATGTGGTAAGAATGATAGATGGCACCCTTTTGTGTTTTAAAACTTTGTGCATAAAATAGGCAGATTCAGACAGCTGCCTTCAGTTGCTGAATTAACTAAAAAACAGCAGTGATGAGAATCAGGAACCTCTACAACTGGCAACCTGAAGTCTTCTTTCCACTGACTGTTGGTGAGGATTGCAGAACTGTCTTCCAAATGGAAGTACTTTGCCCCAGCTAAGAACTTCAGACAGGCTCGTATGAACGAGTCCTGCACCTGTGGTCTGGTATAATTTAATATAAAAGTTTTCAAATGTATTGATCAATATGGGAAGGCACATTTTCCTCATTTAGTCCAGGATTGCTTACAATTGCTTGAATAACAGTTACAAAGATGGGAGGGCAAAACACTTCACTTGTTATAGACAACACAGCAAATGGCAACTGCCACAAAAGTTGGACAGTTTTGGTTAGTGAAACAGGCTTGTTTGTTTGTTTGTTTGTTTGTTTTACCAGAAGGATTAAGAGTACTAGAAAAAGCAACCCAGGGAGGCTGTGGAATCTCCGTACTATGACTTTTGAAAGACTTAGAGTAGTTAAAGCCATACTTGACTTGATCTAGAGCTGGTGGCAGACATGCATCAAGCAGGAGACTGCAGTGAATGTCCTTCAGAGATTCCTTCCTATCCACATTTCCAATAAGTGATTTCTGTGGTTTGTGGGGTTTTCTTCCTCCAGTATCACAGCAGATGCTAAGCAAATCAACACATAAATTGAGTCAGAAAAATGCAATAAATATTCTCACTATTAGTGAAATGCTTCAATAGATGTATGTTTTGCATTAGTTTATAATTGTGTAAATCATCTCCATCAGGAACACAGTTTTTTGGTGTGAGACCATATATAGCTTCTCCTCTTTGACCATCCAGACTGATGACTACAGCAGTAGTGCTCTGCCCAGGTGCCAAGAGGCACAAAGGCAATTTACAGCCAAGATGGCAAAGTAATAAGCTAGCACTCAGAATCTGCATCCATCTCAAATAAGTGAAGACCTAGTATGTACTCCTGCAACTCGTTATGCGCAAATGGTCTCTGTATAGCACCTAAATCAACTCTACATTGTTTTGACTGTCTGTTCCAAACAGACTTTGAATTGTAAGAATGTCAGTCCAGTATGAAATCAGCTAACTGGAATTAAATGAGAAAACCTTACCAACACTTACCATATGTGAAGTCACCAAATGTGAATCACGTATGTAATTTAAGCAAGGCATAAAGCCAAAGGTTATTTTATGGCAGGGGTTAAAACCAGAAATAAAACAAGAGTAAGGGATAATTTGCTTTCCAGTGATACATTTTACTGTCAGTTCTATTATAAAGGGAATACATCAGTTCCTGGTAACCAGTTAAAAAACTGGCTGAATGAAGCTTGTTTCAGTAAATTAAAAATCATCCACAAGTCAGTAGTTTGAAGACTTGCTAGGAGTCACTACTTCACTTCCAAAAAAAGAACAGAATCTGTAGGGGTGAAAAGTCAATCCCTCTGGGCTCTGACTTACTGAGAAAAAGGTTATTCCATAACAGCCTGTCAACCTTCCGCCAAAACCACCACTGGCACTTTTCCTTCCTGGCCTTTAGAAGATCCCTTCTTCTAGGACACGGAAAGAACTTCTAAGACCTCTCACAGGTCCTGCCCCAAGGCATGACTATCCCACACCCCGACAGCTCTCTGCTAGTGAGCAACTCTCACTTCACATAGCTCCAATGAAGACAAATGAGGCAAGAATGTACCTCTTGGGGTACATCCATACCCAAAACTGAAGTGCCTGAAAGAAGTCTCTGGACTCGACTTCAGACTGCACCCTGATAGTCATTCAACTCTAATAACTTCATACGAAGTATTTCAAAGAAATTGCTTTTCCAAAGAAAGCAGAAAGTTTTTCCAGTTTAAAGCAATTTTTGATTAAAGACTGATTTTTTACATTCCAAAACAATTAATTTGATAAATGATCACATTCTCCTTGAAAATAATCCCACTGAAAAAGCTTTCCTTAAGCTTAATTTTGGGAATTTAATGTCTAAACAACCCCCATCAAGCTTTTACCGCGTGCGGCTGTGCAGCACAGTTCAAAAGCTTCACACACCACTGTCTTCCTGAAACTGCCAGAGGGGAATAGCTGCTGTCTAACGTGAGTAACAGATTCACAACCCAGTCATTTCAACTAAGGTGTCTAATTTTAGGCAGCCAAGCTTCTCATCTCAAGTTCTTTGTGCCTCAGATTTTCTACCTCTAAAATGGACATAATTGTCTTTGTTTCTCTCCCAGGGCTGACAACAGTTAATTTACATCTGTGTGCACGTCACAGTCCAAGTAAAACGTGTCTGTTTAAATGTAATGGTTTATTACAGCACAGGAGTAAATACTACTGTCATTCATCCAGGCAGCAAACAGGACTAATCCTGTTGCCAGCGAAGGAACTGCACATGGAAAAGGCAGTGCAAGGATCGAACATGCCATGCTCCTTTGGCAATAAAGCTCATGCTCTGAGCAGATTTAGTCCATGA
Organism: Upupa epops; assembly: GCA_013397515.1. Taxonomy (NCBI): domain Eukaryota; kingdom Metazoa; phylum Chordata; class Aves; order Bucerotiformes; family Upupidae; genus Upupa; species Upupa epops. Next base: position 208,854 of record VZRI01005219.1, on the reverse strand, counting down.
CTTTCCAGTCCTCTCCCAAGTGAAGCCTCAAGATGTTGCAACTGGCAGCTCTGGCTGCAGAGAGCAGCAATAGGAGGGACGAAGGAGTGCCTGAGTCCAGAACAGCCGCTGACGTGCAGAGGGGTGCAGGCTGCTGGAGATTTTCACTGCCAGGGATCTGGCAACGATAACACCAAACACTGTGAGCTGTTGACAGTTGAAGATGAGCAGCTTAGGCAGAAGGAGAAATCCTCTGGACTTACAGTAAGTCCTGTGACACTGTATCATTTGACTCAATTAGCTCAAATGACTGGGGTATAATTGAACAAACTATAACATGAGATGTGACTCATGCTGTGCCTCAAACTGCCCATGTCAGCGTGCTAAATTAATTCATAATCCGTTACGTGAAAGTTAATAGCCAACAGCAATGTTTGGTGTATCAGAGGAATATTCCATACCAAAGCAAGTAGGTTCACTGTTTCCAAAACTAAAAGCAAATAGAAGTTAGAAACAAGGGAACAGAGTGAAGAAATATGGTAGGTCAACAAAAATAACTGAGGCAAGAGTTATTTCTGGAATCATATCTGGTCGCTGTGTTTGAACATTGATGATTAACATATTAGCTATGTGTGCGTGTGATGCAAGAGGACGGTAAGTGGTTTGCTTGCATATTCAGCTCTCCGGCTTTTTCACTTTGTCCAGACAAAATCCCCGACATAAAAGGCTTATCTCACAAATCAGCCAGCACAGCCATCCCAGGATTTTATTTATTTCAAGCTGTGGGCCCCAATGTGACAGGCACACCCTTGTAAAAAAACTCTACTGCCTTTTGCAATAGGGTTTTCTAATTAGTTTATTTTTCCCTGTAGTGGCAAAAAATTGCTGGACTCAGTATTCTGGCAAGACTGAAAATAAGGGAAACCCAAATCTGGCTCTGCTGGATATTGGTTAATGTTCTGGTAGAATCCAGGACTGCTGTTTGGATGCACACTGCTTGTGGTGTAAAGGGAAGTATGAAGTGCAAGGAAGGCCGGGGAGAAGCTAATGAGAAAGAAGAGGTAGGAACAGTCTGAAATAGTATCAGGGAAGTGAAAACTCAGAGTGGTAACAAAAAAAAACCAAAAAACTGGAAGGTGAAATGGAAAAATAGAAAACTAAAGGAAATAAAAATAAGAACATTTTAAAAGGCTAAATAGATCAAAAGGGACTGTTGCAGGCTATACTTCTGGACCTAACCCCTATAAAAATGCCTGTCTGCATTCATGGTGGAGTGGGTGGCAGAGATGAGATACCTGATGTGTTTGTAAAACGTTTGTGGCCCTGCTAGATATGCTGATTTTTTTAAGAGCTTTGTATTTCTCAGAACTCCTTAATAACTGCAATTTTAAGTAGAGAACACATGATAGTGTGAATCATGGTTCCTGTGGCAAACCTGTGGTAAGAATTGGTGCCAGCTGTAGTATAACAGCTTATTAGAAGATGAACATATGCTTTTCATCCAAACATGGATATAGCAAAGGCATTTTGAAGATTGTAAGTCCGTTAATCAGAAGAATATGTTTCTGTTTGAAAAATAAAGACTCCTTCATATACCCCAAACACAAATTAGTCCACCTACTGCTTTTGGTCAATCCTATTAAAAGAAAGGTTTTTTTTCTTCTACAGAAGAAGCAGTACTCAAATGTACACCACACCAGAAATGTTCTCCCTTTAATTACACAAATACTCCATTAAGTTAAATAAAGTGGCCTAAAGCAGTGAAATTTGCTATTCAACAGCTAATGAAAGGCTTTGAAACACTTTACAAAGAAACATAATTTCTGACTGAAGAGTTTTGCTGATAGATCTAGAGAGTTACACTGATAGCTGGTATAAAAATGAGGTAAGTCCAATTAGATTATTCTAATTTATGATCTTGTGACATTTTTTAGATAGTATCCTAATTGAAGCTCGAAATACTTTTCCATTAAAGGTTTCCCTCCCACAAGACTTACAAATACTTCTCCTTTCTTACTCTGTACTTAACTAAAAAGTAATAGATTCTTAATAGGTGAGAGAAAAGTGGTATTTCCCACTGAAGAGCATTTTTCAACCTTAACTCAGCTTCTCTTTCATTAAGGGCATCCCCTTAGCCCTCATTCAGCTTGCATGCCTGTTGTAATCTCTGCCAGTCATGAGCAAGCAATCTTCAAACAGCAGTGACAGACAGAAGGTGGTGAGACATGTGATGATGAGTGCTCTGTTGGGATAGTGGTAGACCAAGAGCAGAGGGGAAGTTACTGACACACGACAGACAAAATGCTGTTATGTTTCTAGCTCTCGCCTGTCTTTGTATGTGTGATACTGGTGGCTTCCCAGAGTCTTAACTGAAGTGGCTTACCTAAGGCCAGCTAACATCCATGGCACAGACTGATCTCCTGGGCATGTTTTTACCAAGAAATAAGCACTGTTCTTTACTGACATTGTCTTTGTCAGATTCTTCAGAGAAATGCCATCACAATAAACAGTATGTTCAAGAAACTAGTTTTACCCTTTCCACCACTTGCTAGAGGTAGGTGCATATATACACACAAGCTTTGGTGCCTGTACAGACCTGTTCAGAGCCAAGTACCAGGTTTCTGAAACTTGACATACTTTTCCCTTAAAAGTTTTCAGAATCTTCTGGAGAGGCAGTGTTCTTGAGGATATAAACACTTCTTTTTTCCTATCTGAAAAACTGCAGAAAGGCCTGTCAGAAATGTTCCTGTAGCAATTCCTCCCTGAATGCCTTTCCCAATAGTACAGAAAAGAAAATTTCACCTTCTGTTTTAAATTGCAATTTTTTCTCACATTAAAGAGCCAAAAATTTATTCTCTGCTCTACATAGGTATATAGCCAAGATTTATTCCGAAATGCAGCCTCATTTTCAGCCATATAATCTAAGGCATAGGCAAGGATTTGAAACTGATCTCTGCATGAGGAAGGTCTACCATTCAGTGAATAACAGTAGGCAGACTAGGGGAATACCTCCAGTTTGATTTATGAATTATAGACCCAATCCTATCGCCAAGAGCTCAGATTGGATTGGAGGGTTTGATAGTGTCGCACTGTTCCTTCATGATCCACAGGGCACTTACCTATCAATCGTCATGCAAACCCAGCATTTAATGGCTCTGTCAACACAATTCAAAGTGGTGAATTTTCCACTGCCTGGAATCATTGCTACATGGGTCAACTGTACATTAGCCTGTTATTTCACTGAGTGATACAAGTCAAACCACAGTGTTTTCTAAAATCTCCATTTTCCTTCTATAGTATAAAGCAAACAGAATCTGAGGCATGTTTTCGAGTAAAGACTTATTGCTGAAAAGGTTCCTCTAAAGATGAAGGAACCACTGATGAGGAGGGAATAGCTTTGCTACTGAGATCCTGTGAGGACTGGTTTTGCCATTATTCCTGTTTAACAGAGTTGTCATGGTCCTCGGTTTTGGTCCCAGGAGATTTTTGTTTTATGTCATACTTTGTCTCTTTCCCAAATGCCTGTGCATCCTCCAGTAATGAACTGAGCAACACGATCTATGAGCTTTCTGCCTGCCAGAATAACACTGGTACCAAATCACAGTCCATATAGTCTGTCCAAACAGAAGCAGAGCCTAGACTGGTCAAAAGACACATGGCTTTACTAAAATAACACAATTTACATTGCTGTTAACAGCACCGTGCATTTCATATTGCTGTGGGAGGAGAGGCAAACAGCAACAACAATTAAAAAATCCTTGTTCCTCTGTGGTCGCCAATGGAATGCTGGTTTCATACCCATAAGCAACCATATTTAAACATAGCTGCGGCTGACATGGCCTGAATTCTAATGTGGACAGTGCCTAATTTAGGAAAAACACAGGAGAAGCTGAATGTGGATATACACAGGGGAATATAAATGACCAACATCAGTGTCACTTTCACTTTATTATAAAAGCAGCCTTGGTGCTTTGGAAGTAAATAGGCATCAGAGAAGTTGAACCGGCTGATGCTGCTTTTAGCACAAGAACAGAGATCCTCTAATTTTAACTCCTTATGAATGTAGCATTTGAGCAAGATGCATGGATGGAAGCAGGGAAGGAATCTTGCCTGAATACAGGCAGCTCCAGCTGAGATGGTATCGGATTCTGGTTTGGAGACAGTCACTTAGTTTTTATGCCCACACTAGTTTCTAGACAAAAGCCAACTCCCTGCTTATGAGAATTGCTTTTTTCCACTGGGAGCAAAGCTATTAAATGATTGCAGAACACAGTGTAGGTTAGGGTCACTCCTCAGCTGTAAGCTAAAGGTCATTGTCATTTACTAGAGGGCAGGAGATTTTGGCAGCTGTGTGTTTTCACCATCATCATATCTCACAGTGAAAGGTTTTCTCCCCCATGGCAAGCTGCCTGACCATTTGGTCAGTTGCAGCCTCCTTAGCTCACTGCCTAAACCAGGAACAGGGAGCCAAGCCACTGCGGCTCTGCAGAATGGAGGTAGTGCTCTGTCCTGTGCCCCAAACAGCCTTCTGCCACAGATGAAGACCAGCCTAAGGCAGGGGATCACAACACTGAGCTACAGCATTCACCACAGAGAGGCTAAACTGACAGATCAACACTAAGATCAGGTTGTTTAAAAGGCAGTAGTTATATCCCTGTATTGCCTTCTCTGCAGTAGTTTCCCAGTGTAGACGGCAATAATTTCTACATAAACTAATACCAACTGTCTTTTAAAGTAGGACAACATACCTCTCAGCAAAATGTGCTGCAGTATGCCCATGTCATTTTTAGCAGTGTTACAGGTTGGCCTTGTCACTGCTTCCGAAACAAATTAAGGTTTCTTTTGTCAAAGCTTTTAATAGACTTTTGGATTGGAAAAATGCCGAGGTGGTCACAGGACTGCATGAGTCAGAGGGCTACTGAGATTTAAAAGTGTTCTAAAAATTTAAAACAATAAAAATAGCTCCCCCGTGACAGTTTTAATAGATATAAATGTGTGTTACACAATTCAGCACAGAAATTCCTTTCAGTAATGAACAAAGATCATCATCATAGCTGACATTTCTGAAATGCTTGAGAAGTTCAAGGTCATGTTTGAATGCAAACATGTTACACATAGTAATTACCGTGAGTTTGTTATATTTACTGGTACAAAGTATTTAGGGAGTCAAGCTTCAGGTAAACTAATGGTCTATTACGGAGCAAAGTTTAACATAGAGCAATGTGCTATGAATTTTAAGACATTTTTAATGTCATGGAAATTGTAATAAGAAAAGTATCCTGATTATGAAAGATTTACAAAAGGACAGAAGAAGGGAGAGGGGAAGGAAAGTAGAGGGCAATGTTTTAAAAGAAAACTTAGCAAAACAATCTTGTCCAGAAGCATAGTGTTTAGATCCTGTTGTGTAGCCAATGGGATTGGAACTATAGAATCATGTTACCCATCTTTAACATCCTACTGACCTACTATCAGACTAAAACTGCACTGCTGAAACTGCTCTTGGTGTCTCTGAGAGACCTCTGTGAGTAATATACAGCTCTCGTCTCCTGACACAGGATCCCTTTGCTGGAGGCACTCTCAGTATTAATCAGTGTGTTGTCACTATGGGCTACAATCTGCTAACAAAAACCTTGGACTTTGCACTGATTCATTGCAGTTGGTGTTCTACTTAACAGAGGTTTAATTTAAGCAACATAATTGCCTCTGAGAATTTTTTTTACGTTACAATTTTTTCAAGGAATAAATGTATTGATCCCATGGTCTTGAAACTTGTTTGAAACGCTGCTTGTTTCATATTTGCATGGTGCTAAAATTTTGGCTTGGATTTCTTTTATAATCCTTGGCAAAAATTATCGACTTCACAGTGAGGGCAAATCCTGGAGAACTGTGCAGGAAAACACATTCATATCTGTGCTGGGGACAGCAGCCAGAACTGCAAAGTGAATGGGAGTTGGATTCAAGACTTCTCTAGAAGCAATGCAGCTACATTTCATAATTCCTTTGTGGTCACTGGTGTGACCCTACCTCACAAAGCTCCCAGGGGTGATTTTTCACTCGAAAAGAGGAAATCAAGTTAAGACCTTAACAAAAAATTCCAATGCTTTTTAATTAGACATATGGAAAAGGTAGAAGGTTCCGACTTGGAGGCTAATAAAGGAGAACCAGATTTGCTACCCAACAGATGCAACTACTATTTCATGCAATTCATATTTTTGCAAACAGTAAGTGCCTGTCTAGTGAAAGGATTTATTCCCAGGTCAGTACAAACTTCATTATTTCCATAGCCCTGGGAACAACCATTACAGTCATTGTAACAGTCCTTGCCTTCTCCTTGTGACAGTTTTCATTGGCAGATCTTGACATGCTCTACAAAAGCAGTCAAGCTCATTAACCCTGTCTTACAAAAGGATAAATAAGGCACAAGCAGGAGGGAGGGGGAAGACCTCTTCTGAGGTCAGACAAGGAGTCAGACACAAGCATGCACAGCCTCTGGACAGTGACCAGCTTTGTAAATTCCTGACCTGGCCCTGTTGCTTGTCTCTTTTGGGCCGCTGGTGGTTTAGTTAAAGGTCTATACCACAAAGGTGCTACTGATAAGAGAACTGATCACTGTTTGATGCAGTTGGATAGATCATCTGCAATGTTTCACTGTCTATTTTTTTGTTCTCCACCCAAAATTACTAAGTGAATAACAATTTTTAATAGTGCTAGAAGCACCTATTTAAAAACATTACCTTATGCAAAGCCCCTCTTGAGCATGATGGCATGCATTACTTTTTTAAAACAGAGCAATGAAGTCAGTAGTAATGACTGGAATTTATCATTGCAATACCTGGAGATGTTGAGGAAATCCTTTTTAAAACTTGCAGTTCCTGGAGCTGTGGAAGAAGAACATTCATTAGTGTTATACCCAGATTTCCACGTCTAACTCTACAAGCAATCCTACCAGACAGCCCTGAGAGATACAGCAAAGGGACAGGGATGGAGCTGTGGTACAGTGCAATGCACTAACACGAGCATGCCTCAGTTTTGAACAGCTAGTCACAGCTTTCTCAGAGACAGAAGACTAAAATCCAAGCTAGAATGCAACTCTTGAGAGCTAGTGGCCTGTTAACTCTTCAATATAATCACCAGCACTGTGCCTGTGAAAAGTTGCTTCTCTCATTCCTCACACATAGTAAGAAGGGTATCAATACACTCTTCTGAGGAGATGGATGGATGGATAGCTTAATTAACTTTGTAAATCTATGGATACAACACTTTAACACTAGCATAAACTATCTCTGAAGTTGGGTTTAGTAAAGCAAAGAAGTGAAAATGTCAGGAGTAGGAGGAGTTAATTTCTCATTTAAAATGTCATCTGTTATCTGCAGTCAATGCAAGGAGATGCATTCCCACACCATAATGATTTACAGTATGTTTATAGTCACAGATAGAAGTAATCACAGGGTTAGGTGAAGATCTCTTGGTGAATTCTTGGAGTGCCAGAAGTGCTTAATTCTGCAGTTCTCTCTTCTCAAGAATGCAGGGGAGATCTGCATGGAGAGCTATGTGATTTCTGCATCTCCACACAGAAACCCATAAAATCTGCAGCTATCTGGCCTCAGCTATGTATAAACATATCCGTTGACCAGACACCTACAACTTTTTAACAAATTTTGCCTTTACCACTGAAGAAAAGGCAATAAATACTTTTCACTCTTCATACCTAAACAAATGTATATGAAAGGAAATACACCCTCACGGTCATGGTGCTAGATTTAATATTTTAAACTTTCCATTGTTTGGAGTATCCTGTTTCATACCATTACTAATTTTTGTCCTTTCCCAGCGAGAACTTATTGTCCCAATCTTTTAAATGGTACTGAGATGAATGCATCCAAATTTATTCACTTGCTTTATGTCTACCAGAATTTGGGATGCTGTTGCATACAATATCCTCCGTCTCACAGAATTCCTGTTTAACATTCCTTACCAACAAGACCTTATGTGTTTTAATGGCTTCTGTGGCCATGCAGCCCCACCAGACATCACCTGCATTTTTTCCATCCATTACTCTGCATGAAGAAGGGAAGTGACAAACCTCCTGCTTTATGGATGGTAAATCAAAACAAAATCAGCTCAGCATTTAATACTTCTGAAATTCTTTTAGTCTGAAGCTCAGAGCACATAGGTAGAGGAAGGAATCAGTGACTGAGCTTTAACATCTTGGGCCACTGTGACAGTAACTTACTTTTCTTCCTGTCTGTAGATTCAGTGATGAATTTTAATATATAAAATGATCCCTGGATCACTCCCCATCATATTAACATGATGTTTTTCCAGAAATGTTCCTCACACTGTTCCTGTGGCTGCTAATAGAAAACTCCACCCCTAGAACAGCAAAAGGCAGTGTCTCTGAAACGAAACATTCAAAATTAGAGATGGTCAGAAGTTTTCAGACAAAGTTACAGGGTTTCATTCAAAAAAAAAAGCTGTTCTATGTTCTTACAAGTGCTATTTCTTTCAATTCCAGTTCTTTCAATAAAGAGGTTGAAGAAAATTATTTTTAACTTTGCCTTCTGAAAGCCTAGAAAATATTCCAAAAGGAAAAATTAAAAGCTTGCAGATATTCTAATCCATTCTTTCTAGTACATCCATTCTCCAGAAGCTCTACTTGCAGCTAGCACTTCTGCTCAGGAGCCACTCACAGCCATCTCTTCCATAACACCATGTTCTCCACCAAAGCCTGGTATATTGTGAGTGTTACAGGGCATACAGTAGGTTAGAACACAGGTATAATTACTCAAGTAGCTCCATTTTACACACACAATAGTTCCCATCAAAATAAAACATATGCTTTGGTCCTTGGCATTTCCACACCACTCACCACCTCAGTATATCTATCTATCTATCTATCTATCTATCTATCTATCTATCTATCTATCTATCTATCTATCTGTCTGTCTATTCCCAGCTCTGCTGCTTGCATGGAGGGTGACCTTGAAACAAGCACCTTAATTTATCTGTATTTTTTGTTTTCTTTTTCAGAAGTTTCAGAACAAATATTATCCAAGAAAGGGACAATTTAATTTTTGCACCTAAGAAAACCATCACGGTGAAGTAAAAATGTGTACCAATATTATTAGAAGAAAATAATATGAGTAATAAATAGTAAATAAGTGGCATGACCCAAACTATAAATGGCGAGGTCCTACCCTCTGCTTATTTTACTACTCCATGCTGCTTTTGAACAGATTCTCAAATATCTTCCCAAAATAGAACGCATAAACACAACTCAAAAAACTCGGAAAGAAAAAAGAGTACAAGCTGATGCAATATAGAAATAAGGGTTGATTCATGGCTAGAGACAGCATTTCAACTCCATATGCACATTGCTCAGCATATATACACTAACAAAATCTAACTTGATGCTTTAGCTATGGAAGTAGTGATGTTCCTAGAAATCCTTACTAACATTTTAGAAAACAACCCTTTAAGTGGTGAAGAGACCGGGCATTTTTCCTCAGTTACAATAAAAGCTTTAGGATTTCAAATGGACAAACACTGTGCAATTTGAGCTTGGTGAGTCATACATAACAAGGCAGAGAGAATTATCCAGTCCGTAATGTATGGGTTTTCTTAGACTAAATTACTAAAGAAAATGCAAAAGCTAGAGCAGTAATGTATTTCACTTTGTCAGAGGACACAGAGATCACTCCAGTAATGGCCACATGAAGAAGGCTGCAATGATAGAGAGGAGCTGTTCTCTCATGATGATGCAAACAGGGCACCAAAAGCTCTGACACGGGGACAACAATGTGTCCCTGAGGCAGCTTAGAAATTGTCTGTCAGGTCAGACTGAACACTGAACCTGCAAATCGCTGCATCTGTGAGCCTGTGTTCAGGTAGAGTTTATTCAAAATCAATGGTTGATATGAAAGAAAACAAAATTAATGGGACTACTCAGCTGTGAAAAAGCCATATTCATCTGAAGGAGAGAAATAGAGCTCTGCATGCAGCAAAGAAACATTCTTTTGCCCCACACAAGCATTCCTGACTCTCTTGAAACCAGGATTCATGTTTTGCTTTACCACTTCATCACCTTCATTTCATCCTTGATCTTGAACTTTCCTCAGCACCTATTATTCCTGTGTCTATTAATCTGCTTCAGACACTCTCTGCAACTGTCACCTTTGTTTAAATTCTCAAGTATATCACTCCACTCTCACCCTGACTGCTGTTCTTCCTTTTTCTGCAACACCCCTGAATTCCAGCATTCAGCATTTGTAAAATAACGCCGCCTGGCTTCTAGGATATCCAGAAAGTTCAGCTCATCTAATTCTCAAGTAATTCCACACACCTCTCTATAAATTTCAAATTGCCTGTCCTACTTCACGTCTCTTGCCTAGTTTAGAATTTTCATCCCCTTATTGTCATCCATTTCCTTCCTCATCTGATATATTATTTTCTTCTTTTTTTTTTTAACACAATTGTTTAGAAAACCCAGCTCCATCTGAAATAGCTCTTCTGTCTATTGCTGTCTCATTGAAGTTTGGAGCCAAATTCATATCTCCTGTAGTATTTCTTTTGAACTTAGTGAAGTTGTATCCATTTGCTATTATTGTGGTCCACAGATACCTCTTAAAGAGCAGAAGGAAAAACATATTTTATCCTCTTGACTTCTGTTTCTGCAGTATAAATCTGTTACATATAATGACTTACACTAGGAATTGCTTTATAAAAGATATACGTGAAACAGCTGATGTAAACACAAATGCCATGCACCTCTGTTCTGTATATCCTCATGTTGTCTTTGGCTACATGATACATCTTAATCATGGAATCAAAGTTGAACGCTAAATATTTGTCTGTGTAAGCCCCAAGGAATGCTACCTTTCTGTTTTTTCCTTTTTAACTATGCATGCTATTAATGAATGCACAGCAAAATGATGAAAAGCATCTTTCAAATAATGAACAATACAGAGACAGATGAGTTAACTGATTGATTGGTGTATGAGCAAGGCCCTAATGGATTAGTATTTCCATAATAACACAGATCCAATCTCTCTATCTTAATGAGCTGCTTGCCACATTTTGTCTTCTTTTAAGCAGCACTGAGCATGATAAAACGAAAAAACCTACAGGATTGTTCACTCTCAAGAGAACAGAACTTTAAAAAAGATCTTCTTTCAGCACTGATCTGTCTAAACCCTCTGCACACCAGTGTAGTAAGCACACAAGGTCAGAGACACTTTATCTCAAGTTACTTGCAAATGCAGCCATTCTGAAAATCACATAAATTTGCAACTACTGCTTATAAGATGCTTATCATGTAATTTTCCTCACAATGAGCTGGCAATTGCAGCCACTGGTTTTGGCATGGGATGTCACTGACCAGCTTGGTCCATCTGTGGCCGTCCCACTGCCATTGGCAGCAGGATTGTGCACATCCATTTGAACCTTTCCACAAGGAAAGGATCTCAATCATTTCACATAGGTAAATACTTAACTACCAGTACACATATAGCTGTAACTATGTGTTGTGGCCAAGTTAACTGGCAATTGTGGCATATAAGAAAATATTTCAAGCTAGCTCGGACATCTGTAATACACCACTGGTTTGAGCCATGTAGACATGCCCTTTGAGTTCTTGGCCCAGGGCCTTGAGCAGAGTAAATTGGCATAGCTGTGTTACAGTCATTTCCCTGTTTACACAGGATGAGGACCTGGTGCATTATGTATTTTGGCCATGGAGTACAGCTCTGCCTTCTGCTCAGCTGGCTGTGAAGACAGCAGTCGCTGGATTTTGAACTTGGCATGTGGGGTCAAGTTGGGTGACACTTGCAAAGCCTCAATACTCAGGCAAATTTCCAAAGTTTCCAGGAAACCCATGTGACATCCTGTTACCTGAGATTCCCTTGGATTGTTCCACTTAACTCGGATGGCTACTGGGGCCAACATTTATTGGGAGTGCACAGAAAGATTCAGACAGTTCCTACACCAGCCAGTGTGCTGCCAGGGACTTGGGATAGCAGCATCCACGCATTGGCTGTAAGGCAGTGATGAACCAAAAGCTCAGGTGGCATGTGCTGTCTTCAGGGAAAAATGCCATATGATGAATTAGCTGCAGATTTGGAGTGTCTATATTCAGCTGTGAAGAGACTCTGCTGCTGTTTTGATTGACATGGTTCATTAGCTATGACACGTTTTCATCTGGGGAAAACAATTTAAAGTAACTTTTGGAAAATGAGATCATTTACGGATCCCATGCTGACTGGTTTTAAGTCCCTACTTCACCAACAATGGTAATTAATCCACTTAGGGATGTTTTGGCTTTTTTACACAAATAGATTGTTTCAAATGGGTTGTCCTGAATTAATCGTAAGCTTATCTATTTTAAATTAACACATACGATGGGGCTGAGCCTTTCCAATATTGTACAAATGGTTTGTAGATTCCATCACACTGTACTGATCTTTTTGGATCTAAAGAAATGGGAACAAAAACTTCAAAGAAATCTCTATTATTCTAACACTGTTTCTACTATAAATAATAATCACAGACTGTGCTTTCATGATTAATGGAGACTATAATGCACTTTTGGAAAATAGAACTGGAATATTTTGTTACAGTAATGGTGTCTGTTAATACCTGTCACCTTTTTCATGGAAAAATACTTCCAGACATGTGCAACTCTAAAAAGCTAAAAGTAACACAAGAAACCCCAAAACACACACATTGATATGAGTTTTCCACTGACTTTTTTCAAAGGACAAAGGTTTATTTCAAAAAGAAACAAACCTTGTGCAGTGGCCTACCCAAGGTTTCTACTCATAAGAACTATTTTAAGCCTTTTTATTTCCAAAATTCTTACAATATAAAACAAAATACATAACTAGACCTGGTCTCAGTGAAATGCCATGTATATTCAATATAAAAACTGAAAACAAAAGCAGGAAAACTATAGTCTACAAACTCCTGTGCTTTTCTTTTTTAATCTGCCTGAGGAGCTGCTTGAACAAGTAGAACCTTTAAGGTTTCGATAAAATCTTGTTTTCCAGAATTCTGCAGCACTTAAAAAGGCACAAATCACACGGCCAGTATCTGGATGTTTTTCCATTCCTCTCTCTCTTTGTTTGATTTACTTTAATATTAAATATTTTTTACCACAGAATTAGCCAGAAAAACAAAAAGAGGAACTACTACTCCAGCTAGGTTTGCAAAGGTGTTAAGGAGGCTGGTGGATAAACTCCCAGAGTATGTGATGTTTCTGTGATTGTGCCACTTCACAGCCTCTTCTCAATCCCCAGCCTCCCCCACACCTGTATTGCAGCTGTGCATAACCAGGCCCTGAATAGGGAGAACAGAAACCTTTGTTTTACACTGTCCTTTGTTCGTGCCAAGCAGCAGCTTAGGAGTGCCACACACTTTTCTCTACCTCTGTCTTGAGAAGGTTGTTTTGCAGTTTCAGAGATGGACCTATAATTCCCAAACAATTGAAGAGATTTGTAGCTGAAAAAAACAAAATGCTGTCCACAGGGAATGTGAAACGTGTTTTTCTCTGGTTCCCACTTGTCCCCCAAGTCCCCAGGGCCCTGCAGTGGCTTCTGCAACGGTTTACCCAATTATAGATGGCGGGAAAGCACTTCTCTGCCTAGTGGCAGTGAGTGCATGCTAACAAGGGATACTGCTCCTCCCAGGGCAGCCTTGCACTGTCCTTACTAGGTGGTATGGGGATGAGCCAGATAATGAGGAAAGGGGAAGAAAAGCTAGTCCTCTGCACAATGGGATGCTGCTTGACCTCCTCAAACTGGCCCAAAAGAGCAAGGTGTGAGGGCCGGAACACAGGTCAGGTGGAGGGGCAGACACATGCAGGTTTGAAGCTGGTGAGTAGAGTATCCATGAGGAAAGGGAGAAGCGTGCAAACTGATGGGAAATAACTATTAATTTTCAAAAAGGTGAATGGCAAATAATTTTTGAAGCCCAGTGTAAGAACATTAGACTTACACAGATGTCTGACAATATCTCTCTCACCCTTAACCCTTCCTCCAATCAACTTTAACTCTTCCTGTCATTATCTTCAATTCATAACCTAATCCTTTGCCTTTCTACTTCACAAAGCTGTTTTCTCATGGTCCCTTTTCCCTCCCACAAACACAGTTTGTCTCATAAAAAGGACTAAAACCTGCCTTGGTCCACACTCCTTAAGACTGATAGAGTATCAGAGATATTACTGAGAAGGTGTCACACCTGTTCAAAACCAGATTCCTATCCCCTGTTACACTTTCATGTGGGCATGAATGACACAGAAAAGCAGAAGCTGAGCACAGTCAAGGAGCACTACAGGAGTACAGGCAAAAAAATTATGTGTACAAGTTATACTTTCCTCCATCTTACCAGCTGGAGGAAAAGAGGTAGACAGACATAGATATGTAATGCACATCAGCTCCTGGCTACGAGGCTGGTGCCATCATGAGGGTTTTGAGTTTTATGACAGTAGGACATCCTTCAGTGACTATAAACTGCTGGGGAGGGATGGAATATGCCTGTCAGGAAAATGTAAGGGAATCTTTGCTAACAGGCTGGACAGCTTAGTGAAAATAGCTAAAGAATGGATGGGGTGGAGCCCAAAATGGGATTCCTTGGGTCAATGTACCCTCTGCAGGAACACACATAGGAAAGAACTAGAAGGCAAATCACCCTGGGACATGGTGTATCCTCTCACTTCCCTGCAGGAAAACCTGCAAGCTAGACTAACTCTTTGACATGCCTCTACACTAATGCACTTAGTATGGGCAACAAGCAGGAAGAACTAGAGATCTTTGTGCAGTTGCAGGGCCATGATCTCATTGTGATTACTGAGCCATGTTGGGATAGCTCAGAGGACTGGAACACTGTCAAGGATACCCATACACTATCCAAGAAAAAGAGAACAACAGAGAGAGAGGGTGGTGGAGTGGCTCTTTATGTGACACCTATAAATATCTGAAGTGGCTGTAGAGAGGATGGTATTCTCTGTATACGGAAATACAGAACAACAAACTACATAGGCATAATTAAACAAAGTTCAGCTGAATTAAATTTTATACTCATTTTGAGGCAGTCCAGGTGAAGAAGTATTAAGCACTTAGGAAATCCATGAAAAACAAATGTAATGCGAATGTATGAGTTTATCTCTTATCCTCTAATTAGAATTCTAGTTACATCTCCAGTCCATTGGGTCACAGGTTGTAACATTTCTTTTCACTGTGAAGTGTCTAGGATATTTGTGATTAATAGTGTGCCTGAATCTTTCAAGTGAAAAACTTTCTCCAGAAGACAATATAATCATGCAACATCTAAGCACTACTGGAAATATTAAGTATTAAACAAGAGTAAGAAATGGGTGAAACAAGTGTCAACAATTAGTTCTTGCAGAGGACACTCAGAACTGGTGTAACTGCACTATTTCACGGACTGGTACTCTGACTGTAATTTCACTCTGATAGCCTTCACTTTTGAAGAGATATTCTGCTGTCCTTTCATGTACCTCGTTACATTTTATGTTACCTGACTTGCACCTGTCACATCATAGTATTGTTATACAGTCAGTTTCTGAGACAGAGACTCATTACCTCAGGATGCTCATCAGTTCAACACTGCTTCTACAAGAGAAGAAAACTACCTTATGTTCATAAGTGAAGCTGGCCTTTTGTTCCTCTCATATTTTGAAAGGTGATAGGAATAATTAGAGAAATAGGTTTATTTCCCAACAGATCTTTTTTCACCAGTAAAATATTGTATAAGACACAAGAAAGAGACCTTTCCAACAGAACAATTTCCCCAAGATGCATGAGGCAGAGGCCTTTTATAATCAGGAATGTGCCTCTAAATGTAAACATTGTTTACATTCGAATGCAAACACTCACAGAAGTGAAATATCAGAAAGGTGTGACTCAGCTCTTGGATCTCCTCCTGAGCTTTCTGTGACTGGCATTTCTCCCTGGGGTACCTTATAAACTAATACTCCTCACTGGGAGAACATTGGCAGATGTGAGGAGGGAATAGCTCCAGTTTTCATTCTGACATGGCCCATATCCAGACATTGTAGAAAAAATTCACCATGAAAATGAGATAGAAGGGAAATTCTTAAACAAATCATGTTAATGACATTCTGAAAAAAAACCCTGCACATTTTGCATAAAGATACACGAAGACAACACACAGATAATACGAACTAGCAAGGTGGAATTTTTTTAGATGAAAAGTAAATAAAAGTAAATAAAGTAAATATACTCTCTGGTTACACAAAAGTATAAAGAAAACTATATAAATGAGACAAACATCTTGATAACACACAACACCAAGCAGACACTAGAAGCTGTGCAGATACCATTCTGAAATATTGGAATTTCTGATCTAAGTCTCAAGCTACATGAATCAACCCACATAAGTAGATTTGAAGATGTACAGTGAACCACTTTGGAACTTCTTAAAATAGAGTAACTGCTGAAACAAGATAGAGTAGCGTTGCTGGCTGCCTAGACACCATTCTATTTTAATAAGTGTCATGGATGCTTTGGGGCATATAAAAAATAAAAGGCAGTAAGCAGGTAGGTAGCCCAGCCTCTGGGACTTCCAGCAGAATTGCAATGCAAATAAACTCCAGTGAAGTCTTTCACAACCTCTCCAGGGTTATCTCTACACCATTGTTTCCAATCAACAATTTATAAACTTTGATTTGCTGATTATCCTTGTCTGGACAATGGACTCCAGCTGCTATCGCTTTACATAATGTCAGACTTTGACAAGTAATTAACAGACTAAACTCACTAATTTCACCTTTACGAAGGTACTGCAGTAGGTTTGCTTTAAAAGGTTTAATTTTCTTCTATTGGTTTTACCTCTGTGCAGTTCCACATACTTCGACAAAGCTGAATGCCATTTATTGGGCTGTATGTGAGAAAAGCAAATTAGGACCAAGGGTTTTAAAATGCAGGCAAAAAGACTATTCCAAAGTCCTGAGCAGTTTGGGCTTCAAAACACAAAGAGAAAAAAGATATTATATCAGGCATTTTCCCTGTCTTCTGCCCTTCCACTCTTTTCCCATTGCCTCACATAAAAAAAACACCACTTCTATAATTATTAATATTTGAAATAATGAAAATATATGTAGCCATTTATATTCAAGGTGGTCAAACTGTATTTATGAACAATTATAATTTTCCTATTATTTTGATTTTTTAAATTATCAAATTGTCTGTTTGAGGGCCAATTGATAAATAATGTGTACACTATGACAATCACATGTAACTCTTAGAATGTACAAATGCATGTGAGAGAGATTTTTTGCAAGAAGAAAGCACTAAGCATACCAGAGAAAATGTATACTCAAGAGAAAATCTGCAGATAATAGAGAGATGCAAAACAGACATTCAAACACCCTTGTACATTCACACTAACAGAGATTTGTTTTTATGCTGGAGATTGTGAATTGGTGACACTCTAGAGGAGAGCCAGACATGTGGACAGAACTTCTTTGAGGGACATTTTATTTCCAGCTATGTACATGAAAGGTGTTTATGAGAAGAAAGTTGCTGTAGTCACAGCCTGGCAAAGCAAACTCTCTAATTAACTGCAGCCTGCACCACTTGCACTGAGCTACGTGTGCTGGCTTACAACACCGCATTCAGTGCTGGTTTGCTAACAAATTTAAATATTCAGTGCACAGCTTCTGGGAAAGAGGCCATCTTTCTTCATGCGGTAGCTTTGGGATGTAACATTTATTAGTGACTTACGTTTATTTCTACTGGCTTTGTGATGCCAGGAGAGTTAGCAGCATTTTGAGTCTTCTAAGTGTGTGAGAGTATATACATATATACTTAGATACAGATATACACAGAAGGTTTGGGGAAGGGAAGAAACTATCATGAGGGATGTAGCAGAGGGAGGAATGTCAAGAGATTCTTGTGCAGTGCTGGTTGGCAGTATGGATGCCTGGAAAAACAAATTATTATTTGTGGCAACTGCAGAGGTTTTTAAATCTCTTATGCTCTGTGTCTATTAAAAAAGTTCACCAAAAATAAATAAAAGGAAAGATTATCTCCACTCTGAGTACCTAATAACCAGCCTCAATAACTTTCACTTCTACCACTTAGCCATTCCTTTTCTGCCAGGCTCAAAAACTTGACCTTCTGTTGATCCAACTCCCCTTCGCTATCCTTTTTTTCCTACCCTGCAGAACAAATGATGCTGTATTTTTTATTGGCTCCTCACCCTGAGGAATAGCTATATTTCATTTGAAAGCAAAATGTAGAAAGCTTTTGTCAGATTGTTTGTAGTGAACTTGTGGAGATTACTGGTGTTAGCTTTATGCTGCACACTGCAACAAGGGTTCAGGAGGCTCCTTCTTCAGGCAAATAAATATATTTTTCCCCTCTTAAAATATTGTTCCTCAAAAAAAAAAACAACCAAAAACCCACTTGTTTGACCTGTAAAGCACTTAGAATAGCAATTTCAACTTGATAAGAACCACCAAATACTTATATGTGAAGCAAACTGAAAGAGGTTAGGTTTAGAGTGGAAGTCAGGAGGAAGCTCTTCATGATGAGGGTGCTGAGACACTGGAACAGGTTGTCCAGGGAGGTTGTGGCTGACCCCTCCCTGGAAGGCCAGATTGGATGGGGCCTTGAGCAACCTGGTCTAGTGAGGGGTGTCCCTGCCCATGGCAGGGGAGTTGGAACAAGATGGTCATTGTGGTCCCTTCCAATGTGAACCATTCTATGAATCTATGAAAAGAAAGAATAGATCTATGCTAAGCAGATCTATTGCCCTTTCTTTAGAAATCTGACCTTATTACTGGGTGAGTAGTGTTCATCCCCAGGGATTGTCATAACTTAAATCTTTGGACAATAAACACAAATAATTTACAGACTCTTAGTCTTCTAGTTATGAACAGGTTTCCATGGTTGACTTAAAGTCATCAATTTTCAGATTCGACTTCATGATAATCATTGTGATTCCTCTTATGTGTGTGCCCTCTCCTGCAAGCATGCTCTTGTTGCTTTATACTAGCCTTGACTGAATGAATGACTGAATGAATAGTAAATGTACTATGATGCTACAATGTACTTGAAGTGATAAATTAAGTGATCCTTACAGCATATAAACTTCAAGATGATACGTGGTGTGTCTATAAATATTAGGTATCATTATATGCTCCTCTAAGCCATGGAGACCATTTCTGCTCTTGCACATCTAATATAATTTGACTCTAATTTCTTATACAGAAGGTATTAAACTGGGAGCACCTCCTACCTTCACCTCTGACATCTCTAGGTAGCATTTGATGTACGAGTTCATTTACTTCATCTCATAATTAATCATTTTCTCTCTCATGTTAAAAATATACGTCATTTACATTGCCTGTGTTCATTTGACCATCAGTGTAGTAAGTGACATTTCCTGTAATTAAGTGGAAATATTACATCAAACAATTAAGTTGTGCATATAACAGCAGTGAGAAGTGAAACAGAACCAATTTGCTGTGAACATGTCAATGCCTATCACAATGTTAACTTCTGTAAAATTCACTTGATGCTGCACAATGAGGCAAAGAAATACGCATCATTGACATTGCTGGCAATTTGGGAACTTTAGGTGACTACCCTGAATTAACTTTAAAAGCCACATGATTTTGAGGATGAATTTTAGCAAAAAAAATCTCCACTGTCAGATGGCATTGTTATTTATGCTATCCATGTACTTATAACACAAAGAAGGGTTTCATTGTGCTAGTTCTGTTCTGTCATGCTCACTATGAATTTCATCAGACCATACTCCTTCTACATTTTTTTAGGGTGATGACAATAAAGATGAAGGATAGTCAAAAAGTGCAGGAACTGCTCTATCAGGATCCTTGATTTGAAGGTACTATAAACATTTTTATCTTAAAAAAAAAAAAGAGTAATGTCATTAATCTCAGGGGTGAAAAAACAGAAACTTCTATGATAATAAAGTCAATAATGCTGAAAAAATCTACAATGAAAAGATCTAATTATCAAGGGGGGGTATAAAAAACCCAAAACATTAAAAAAACCCAAACAACAAAAGAAGAAACAAATAAAGATCCAATGTCTCTTTTCCCTCTTTTTTCCTTTCTTAACACAGATTGAATAAATCTTTCAAGTGCACAGTCTATTGAGCTGGCAATACACCACACAAAGCTACTTAGGGGCAATACATTGAATGTCCAATCTATACCTTTTAAAGGGTATTAGATAGATCCATACATGAAAAAGAAATTTCACACTAAGTCAGTCCTTACAGAAGAAAAGACTGTGGCTGCATATAAGCATTAATGCTGTCTTTCAGAAAAGTCATCATCAGGTAAGTGAGAAGATGGCAGAATACCCTTTTATCAAACAGGAGCGATATAACTTGTCCCTTCTGTCAGACACCATCTGCTTTTGTACAGCAGCACCAGTTTCAGTTAGATTACACTGAGCCCTGAAGCACAGAGCTTAATGGCCATTCAGTAAGTATTACTGGACTGCTTGTATCCCGTTTGTTATAACTCCAGGTACCACAGTTATCTATGGGAATATTCAGTATCACTAGGAATCTTCACTGCTTTCATTTCCTGTGAGAGTAAATTCTATTACCTAGTTACACACTGTAGCTAAAAAAAGTGTTTCCTTATAACAGTTTCCAGCTTGCCTTTTGTTTTATTTGTTATACTATTTATCAGAGAGAAGGAACATACTCATTCTTACATATAAACAGCAGGTACCGTTTCAGATACTTTTGATACACTTGTTATTCATCTCCTTTCTAAATCAAATATTTTCATCTTTTCAAGTTCTCCTCATGAAAGTTTTCTCTGTGATCACTCTTGTTGTCTTTCTCTCAACACACTCAAATATATGACATACAAATTAATTCGCATTGATTCTGCAAGATCCTTAACACTGATTGTGGCTCACCAGATACTTATTTTAAAACATACATATGCTCCCACTGCTCTCAGTGGGTCTTTCTCTGTGATTAAATACATGCTGAAGATTCATGCTGGGGGATGCTGCCAGATATATATATTTGTGCCTACCACCAAAAGAACACGTGCAGTTTTAGTAGTCACTCTAGAAGGACAGTCAGTGTAGCTATTGATTTCAGCCACATACTCACATGCTTAAAAATGAGACCCAGATTAACGCCAGTTTGCATATATTTGCTTGCTGGAGACCACACACTTAATGCACAAACATGCGAAGACAACAGTTTGTACAGAAACAGACATATTGAGGGGGGAAAGGGGGGGAAAGTGAAAATCAAACTGAATTATGAAACCAAATTACAGCTAAACACGATGACAATAACTACTTCTAGCCACAGGCAATAAAATATTGCATCACTGATAAAGCTAAAAGGAGAAAAATTTTGCTTGTCACTTTCATTTATAACTTAAATTTTGTACTTTAGCCTTACACGTTAGCTCAGTGCATTACACATTTCTCAGGCAATTCCCCTTTGGCCCCAGCAATCATGAGTTACTGTGGTTTAAGAAAGTGGTAAACTGGGTAAATGGAAACTGACTTTCAAGGATGAAATAACGGTCTAATTCAAGACTGTAGTAGTGTTACAGGAAAGACAGTTGAGACAGAGAAATAGCAAGGAACTGACGATAGCGAGGTTAAAACTACAGGTCCTTATGGATGTAGGAGACAAACCTGAGAGGAACTTATGGAGCATATATAAGCTGTTGTGAGATTAATCATTCGGGAGTTTACACACGCCATTGATAATGAATACAAATAGCGCTGCTACTGACCTTCTCAGTGATCCAAAGACTGGGCTTAGGCAAGAAGAGCTCTTCATGCTACTACTTGGTTCTAAAAAAAGCCAGAAAGAAATGGTGACACATTATCTCAGTTATGCAGTGTATGGAGCTCGTCTATCAGTGGTGTTTAGTATAGAAACACCTCAGAAACTACACATTTGGCTTTCTTTAATAGACATAAAAGAATAACCTCATTTGTGTCTGCAACCGAGAGTTATAGGTGGTACAGTTGTTTGGGATCTTGTCCTCTACATTCTTAGTATATCTCTAGTTCAAGCACCAAGTACGGAGAGATATATTGGGTAGGTTCCAGCATAACATCTTTCACATATGAACTAAATTTTTGATGGAAAGGAAAAAAAAACAGATTCATTAAAAGAACCCTGAACTACTAGCTTTAAGAGAAAGCCAAGAACTCATCTTCAGGCCTTCAAAGGAAACATGGATCTATGGATGCAAGAAAGGCTAATAGCCTAAATGTTACACTTCCCCTGAGAGCTCCCATCTATCCACTACAGAAACTAATCATTACTACCAACTCCTGCCCCTTCAGTCGTTAAAAACAATATGGCATGTCTGCTAGAGCCAGACATTACTTGCTCTTACGGTATGAGTGAGTGAGCAGTGAAATTGCCCTTTTATTATTTTACTGCACTTATTTCCTTGTTCTACTCTTTTATGTGAGAGTACCTTATGGACATCCTGTTGTAAACTGCAATCATTTATGGTTTATTCCTCTAATATGTTTCATACTGTAGTTGAAAACCTTGTTGTAGTAGACAAAATTCAATATAAAAAAGCAAGCAGCCTATAAATAACAGAGAAAATTAAAAAAAAAAAAAGAATAAATTTATATCAGCTGTGGCATAAAGACATTGGTAAAGATTCTGAGGAGTCTCAGATTTACCATCCAAAGGAGTAAATGGAAATGTTTCTCCTAACTTTCAACTTCAGTGCTGGCACCCCACAATATCCATTTCATTTATCCATATAATATATCCATATATAACCTAAATATAAAATATACCTTTTCCTTGCCTATTACATGCCATTACGTGGCATCTTTATGCACTGCCAGGCAGCAAGGCATTAATCCATCACATTATGTAACTATATGCTTAAGTTCACTCTTCTACTGTAAAATGTTCATCTATTTACTGTTAAACCTAGCATAACTCTAAAAAAAAAATATTTACATGTACTTCTGCATTTTATCTAGAGGGATCTAAGCCTTAATTTTATAGGTATCAATCTGATTATAGAAAATTTATAATTGCTACTACCACATTCTTTTCCATAGATTTAATCAGATTACAATTGACTCCAAGAGGAGTTGATCCAACCATTAGGAAAGTGAATGAAAATTAGACAATCAGTCACTATATCTGAATTGGATTGAATTCTAATTTCTTTAAATAGATATTTCCCATTGAAACCATGTGATTTGGAACACATTTATCTACCAACATATCCATTGTTAGATTCCATATCACTGAAACTTGTTTGCATTGGGATTTTGTAATCGGTATGTTTAAACACTACTGATGGCACGCAGTTTCTTTTGCCTATTGGATAAATTGTCAGATACAAAATTTGACTTTGCAGTTTATTGATTCTTACTGAATTCTCAGAGAACTACAATTCTGCATACTGAAAAGAAAATGTACGCCTATTTCCCTTATTATTACCTGGGATGAGTTGTAATTGTGCCAGTTTCTTCTTACTGAAGAAACAAGCCCGAGCTGCATGGTGTGATTCATGCAAAACAATATAGAAAATGGATGCCCTGGACCTCCTGCAGTTCTTTAATCCTATTGATATAATGTGCTGCAATAGAAAATAACATTTTTGATAGGATTACTGTACCAGAAAGCAACTCAGTGAAACACTAACTCGCTCATGAGTGGTGGCTGAGATGTCCTTTCTGGTAGACAGATTTATCATAGAATCATGGAATGGCTAGGTTCAAAGCAGCCTCAGAGATCATCTAGTTCTAATGGCCATGCCATGAGCAGGAGCACTTCTCACTAGATCAGGTTGCTCAGAGCCCCATCCAACCTGGTCTTGAAGAATTCCAGTGAGGGAAGGTGCATCAGCAACCTGACCAGGGCCTTACGACCCTTACAGTGATCTAATCTAAATCTATCCTCTTTTAGTTTTAAACCATTGTCCCTTGTCCTATCACTAGAGTCCCTCTCCAGCTTTCTTGCAGGTCTCTTCAGGTACTGGAAGGCTGGAAGATCACCCCAGAGCCTTCTCTTCTCCTGGCTAAACAGCCACAATTTCCTCAACCTGTCTTCACAGGACAGGTGCTCCAGCCCTCTGGTCACCCTCGTGGCCCTCCTCTGGACTTGCTCCAATAGCCCCATGTCCTGCTTATGCTGGGGACTAGAGAAACAGCTGCATTCTCCAGGTACAGTCTCACAGGAGCAGAGGAGATGGGGAGAATGACTTCCCTAGGCCTGCTAGTCATACTTCTTTTGATACAGGCCAGGATACGGTTGGCCTTTTAGGCTGCACTCAAGCACTGCTGTCTCATGTTGAGCTTCTCATCTACCAACACCCCCAAGTCCTTCTCCTTGGAACTGCTCTCAACCCGTTCACCACTCAGCACAGTTATTTGGGTTACTCCAACCCAGATATAGAGCTCTGCACTTGAACTTCTTTAACCTCGTGCATTTTGAACAGGCCCAGCCCTCAAGCCTGTTATGGNCTCCTCTGGACTTGCTCCAATAGCCCCATGTCCTGCTTATGCTGGGGACTAGAGAAACAGCTGCATTCTCCAGGTACAGTCTCACAGGAGCAGAGGAGATGGGGAGAATGACTTCCCTAGGCCTGCTAGTCATACTTCTTTTGATACAGGCCAGGATACGGTTGGCCTTTTAGGCTGCACTCAAGCACTGCTGTCTCATGTTGAGCTTCTCATCTACCAACACCCCCAAGTCCTTCTCCTTGGAACTGCTCTCAACCCGTTCACCACTCAGCACAGTTATTTGGGTTACTCCAACCCAGATATAGAGCTCTGCAATAGAACTTCTTTAACCTTGTGCATTTTGAACAGGCCCAGTCCTCAAGCCTGTTAAGGTCCCTCTGAATGGCCTCCCTTCCAGCTTGTCAACTGCACCACACAGACAAGGGTGCCTATGTCACTGAAAAAAATGCTAAACACTGGACCCAAAACAGAGCCCTGAGGATCACTACTTGTAACCAAAGTCTACTTGGACATTGAGATGTTGATAGAACTTTTTGAGTGCAACCATCCATCCAATTCCTTATCCACCAAGTGATCCATCAGATCTATGTCTCTCTATTTTAGAGACAAAGAAGTCATGTGGGACAGTGTCAAATACTTTGCATAAGGTGGATGATGTTAGTTACGCTCCCCTTACCCACCAATGCTGTAACTGTTGTAGAAGGCCACCAGATTTNGGTCCCTCTGAATGGCCTCCTTTCCAGCTTGTCACCTGCACCACACAGACAAGGGTGCCTATGTCACTGAAAAAAATGCTAAACACTGGACCCAAAACAGAGCCCTGAGGATCACTACTTGTAACCAAAGTCTACTTGGACATTGAGATGTTGATAGAACTTTTTGAGTGCAACCATCCATCCAATTCCTTATCCACCAAGTGATCCATCAGATCTATGTCTCTCTATTTTAGAGACAAAGAAGTCATGTGGGACAGTGTCAAATACTTTGCATAAGGTGGATGATGTTAGTTACGCTCCCCTTACCCACCAATGCTGTAACTGTTGTAGAAGGCCACCAGATTTGTTAGGCATGAGTTGTCCTTAGTGAGGCTGTGCTAGCTGTCACCAATCACATCCTTATTTTCAATCTGCCTTAGCATAGCTTCCAGAAAGACCTGCTCCATGATCTTGCCAGGTACACAGGCCTCTAGGTCCCTGGGTCATCTTTTTTTACCCTTTTTAAAAATGGGGGTTATGTTTTGCCTTCTCCAGTCAGCAAGAACTTCACCCAACTGACATGATTTCCCAAGTGTAATGGATTTCTGGATCAGGACATCACTACTGATCTGTGGTGATTACTTTTAACAGTCCTGAATAATCTTTGCCATAACTATAGAGAGGTAGGAAGAAGGAAGAACCAAATGAAATAATCAGAATGATAGAAAACAGGAAAGAGAAATAAATATTAGAAGACTAGTAGATAACCTACAGAATAATCCCATCAGATCATTTATTTGACCCGAGTCTAGTCAATGTACCTGTAACTTTTAACATGGAATAATTCTTTTGAAAACTGACTAAAATATTCAGTTTTCAAACTGTTTGAGATTTCTCTCATCTTAGACTCACACAGTGTCTGGTCTAATGAGAACACAATTTCATCTGGGATTTCCAAGGGCATAATATCCTAGTTCACATCATGCTGTCATATTTTCAGCGTGGTTTTGTCTGCATATTGACTTTTTTTTTCTCCCATTATTCTAATTAATCTTTTTGTCCTACAAATGACTTTTTCCTGTGTCCCTAATTCAGTATTCTACTGCCAGCAGATATCTGCTTATTATTTCACATAACATAGAGGTTTCCTCTGTGTGGAGGATGGAGAATTATCTGCATCAAGACTAACATAATTTTCATCATCTCTCTCTTCACCATGTGGATGCTGAGGAGCATCCTTACTGGCCAGCAGTCTGGAACAGCCAAATGGCCTAGTCATGGCCTATATAATTTGCAAATTAGTATCACATAATATCTTTGCAGACTGTTCTCATCATCTCTGTGATTTGCATGTACTTTTCTAGATAAGACTCATTAGACTTGTACAATTCTGATATACAGTCCAGTTTCCCAGGCTTAATAGAGTCAATGGATATCTAGTAAACATAATCAGTGGAGTATAAAATGCCACACTTCTCTTCATGAAGTAAACATCTAAAATATGGTAGACCTCTAAAAATGCCTCTGCCTCTCCATGAGCTTTCAAATGAACTCACACACCTACCCAGCTGCAGACATTTATGATGAGGCCTTCTAAATTATGTGATGTGTAGCCTCCCTGCTTAGTGACCACATCCTTGATTTCATCAGAAATCAGCAAAGAAAAGACTTAATAACACAATGTAAATAATAACTTATAAAAGTATCTAATCAAAGTTTTGAACTGTGAAACAATCTTCTCAGGAATGTAGAAGAAATCCATCTGTAACATCAGAGGCTGAGCAGGGTAAAGATACAGAAAATACGGTTCCAGGATTAAAACATTTACAGATGCCAAAGTTTAAATGAAGCCATTTCTTCCTACTGTCTAAACAGTCTAAAAATGACCAAACAAGTTCAGACTCACAAACCTTCTATAAATGTGTTCCCAGTTCCTATTCCATATCCTCATATCATCATAAGACTGTTATCCTGACATAGCAACTGTAGTGGAACAGGGAAATAGCATAACTGAAACTGTACCACTGAAGGCTGGCTCTATTTTTGTCAATTTATATGAGATGGAAACTTTTATCTAATTGGTAATAATTACCTTTGATTGCCATATGCAAAGAGTGATTGCTATTGCTGCTTTGCCTTGAGTCAATTAAAGTTGAACATTACTAGGATGAGATCTGTCTTTCATGAATATTCTGTGAAAATTTGCTGTTTGTCCAGTAACTTCTGCAGTTGAAAGCTCTTCAGATTCCTCAGTCTAGCTCTTTACTTTGGATCCTAAAAGTGAAATCTTAAATCAGGCAGAGTGCTAAATGAAGAAACTGAAGTAGAAGTTGTCATTATTTTTAAACCACGTATCATTCAAAAAAAACCCCATTATTTCCCTACTCAAATTAAAAGAAAACATTAATAAATATTTTACTTCATATCTTTTCTTGGAAAAGTTTATTCCCATGCAAATGGAATGCATGGGAATCACAGAGCACATAATTTAGAAGGCCTCATCGTGTCTGCAGCTGGGTAGGTGTGTGAGTTCACTTGAAAGCCCATGAAGAGGCAGAGGCATTTTTAGAATGTACTAGGTCTAGCATATCTTAGATGTTTACTTCAGGAAGAGAAGTGTGGCATTTTACGCTCCACTGATTATACCATGGTGGTCATCTCACTACATGGAAAACAAACCAGTTAAGCAATATGGGAAAATAATATGTTCTTATTTACAGTAGTACTGAGACAGAAACATTTGCTCATTTAAAGCAAGTTGCATCACTGCCTTGTTTGTGCATTAACATGCACTCAACTATCTCAGCTGAAAAAGTCATGCTCAAAGTTTCTTTTGTCTTTCCTGGTTAAAATCATGCAGTGTTATTTCAGCAATGGATTTTATACACTCTTCTAGCACTGCAAAAAACCCTCAACTAATAAGGTTGCCCAGTTCTGTAGCAAAAACCCCCATGTTAGGGGTTGAAATGTAACCGTTACGTGACTACAGAGGTAAAGGTCATCTATTTGCAACTACAACAAACAAGGAGTGAGTTGTCATCTAAAAATGATCCCCCTCAGAGAGTATAAAAATGTATGGGTTAAAAGATCAGTACAACAACATCTTTTAGATGCTACTACAATCTCCTTTGAAACGTTTCTACTACCAGAGCGGCTGAGAGATATTTCAAAAACATACAAAAGTGTTACAGAGACAAGGAAGGTGAAAAACAAAATATAGTAAAAGAATACGAGCAATTATCGAAATCACAGCAAAAAACACTATAAAACGCAATGCTCACCCAAAGGAAATTATTCTCACTAAGTTTTTGTCCGTGCATAAAGTTTTGTCTTTTAAGAAAGAATCTATTCTTACACAGATTCATAGAAAATTCATCAGACTAATCCAAAGGGGTAAATTCTAGGAGATAGTTTTCTGTTACACGAATTAAAGGACTAGGTACCTTCACCCAATGAGTGCTGTTGTATGTTCCTGTGTAGAAGAGTGGCACATCCTTTGCAAATATTACTGCTATCTGCTCCCTTTCCAGGAGATTATCTTTGATACTTGGTCCACCATTCATTAATAACAGACAGCCTAAGAAGGACAGTGGTGTTTCTGGCAAAGACAGTTCAGGATATTGACTAAAAGAAACACATAGTAAGGATGATGGATCTGGTTTCATTTATTCTGTGGGCCAAGCCACACAAACTCATATTTCACGTGCTAGTCTCTGAACTGGAAGCACAACCGTGGCACGCTCAAAGTATGGCTTTGTGCCTGAGCAACACTATGTGAAGAGCAGAAGCAAAGAATATAAATAATTTATGATGACATCAGGAGTCTTTTATCTGACCAAAGAGTGCAAAAAAGAATTAATGAAAATAAGAATAATGACCTAGGTCTCTACTAGGTATATGAAAACAGATACTAAATAAAAAATAAAGATAGATATTTTTAATGGTACCTATTGTGTTTTCTTCCCTTTTAGATTTAAGAAATAATCAAGAGATGCCTACTAAAATGCTCAAGAACCCTAATGCATCATTAACAATACAATTAAATCACAGCAGCATTAAACGTCTCATCAAGACCTCAGTCAGACAAAAAAATTACTTTTCTATCCTTTCATTCCCTAGTAAGCTTTCACTCAGTTCCTGCCCATCTAATTTCCTTAGCAATCTCTGAGAGTCCCTGACTACCTGTAATTGAGCCACAGAGAGCTGAAGGCATTGACAGAAACAAAACACAGTCCGTTAATAGTATTGTCAATGCATGTGTGTGAAGAAGCACAGAGCTATATGGCTTTGGGGGCAAGTCAGATAAGACAGTATTAACAGATTCTGCTGCTGTGTACAGTGACTACTGTCTTGTACTTTGGCTTTGTCTGGATAAAGCAAAGTCCTGACCAATACGCATTATTTGCTATTTACCTTCTGATACCCTTCTTATGAATACTACCTCTGAATCATACGTATCAGAGAAAGAGATTACTTCCCTTGTAGGGAGGGAGAGCAGAAAAAACAGAACTCATAGCTCTTCTGTGACTGATGTGTCTCTCTGCTGGCGCAAAGTCCAGAGAGCATCTGCTCCATGGTGGCAAATATGCAGAGACACTTCTCTGCCATGTGACTTTCACTCAGCCAGTGCACAAGTGCCAGCCAACAGACCTTGCTGGAGTACTCCAGCTGCTAATGCAGCTTCAGTCTCACTGCACAGACACAATCTCAGAAGGATCTATAAATAACCAAAAGAATTCACTCAGTGCTGAAATAAACACAAGGGACCAGATTGTATTGGTGTAACTGAGACAAGGAATGTATTTGGGCTGTTGGTGATCTTACAATCGGATTGCAGCAATGTGCAGATGTCTGTAACACACTGACCCAGCAAGAAATAGAAGTCAGCCACCGTGTGATCTGCAGTTACACTTGGTAAGCAACAAAACCAAACACTCTCTCTTAGCAGTTTCCTATAGAAAGAATGGGTGATTTCCCTGCCAAGAAGCACCCCTGAATAAAATCATTTTAAAAAATGTTTCACATTCCCTCTGTTCAAAGCCAGAATCCATAGAGTGGGTGACATTACTGAGAACAATGGCAACTATTGGAACTTGTAAAGCAAGCACTTGATAGACATGCTTCCTCAGACACAATAACCCCACTGAATGAGTTGTTAGCTTATCTAGCTTCTACACTTTTGAAGTGTACAGTTTGAAAAAGTCAAGCACATACCAGCAGTTCTAGGCTCCAGTTTATTAGTTTGAGGAATGTTTTCGATGTCACACTGTAAACAATCCAAAATGTCACAGCTTATTGTATTTGCTTAGCTTTTGCTGATTGAAAGTGACAGCATTAATTTACCATGCAGTTATAAGGAGATCAGCAGAGAGCGAAGAATTTCTAAGAATCATCTTTCTTAGTCCATGTTAAATAATCTTACTCTCTGATATATTCACAGTTGTCATCCCACAACACTTACTCCTATGGAAGATGTCACCCATCATGCATTTGTCTAAAGCATCATTGTATGTGGTACTTCTCTCTCCATATTTAGGCCTGCAGCTGATGTTGATGCCACTATAAATTAGTTGATCAGGTAATCACTCATTCAGATATTGCTGGCTATGAAAAACTTCCAGCTGGACAGGATAACTCACAGAAATAAGAAAATAAAAAAGCACTCAATTAAAAAAAAAAAAAGACCTAAAAAACAGGTCTCCAAATTACCCAGAAGCTACTGTTGCATATAATCCCAGACCTTAGATGATCCAAACCAATCTTGCTGTCAACAGGACCATGAAGAAGGATGCACAAACATGTTTAAAAACTTTACATCAAATGCTGCAGCTGGACTTGTGGGGATTCCAGACCAGTTTGCATTTAATTATCACAAGAAGTCCACAAAGAACACAGAAATATAAATAGAAACATCCTGTTAAATATTTCTTAACACCATTCTTAAGAATTTCTTCAAAAACTCTCATCTCTGGTCAGCTATAGAATACTAATTTATTGTTAATTAGAACACTTAATGGAAAACATTTACGGTAGTATTGTGTTAAGACACTGCACGCACCATTTAACAACAGCCTCGTATTTCACATGAGGTGATAATAATTTGAGCTGACTTTGACTGTTCTATTGGGCTTGGAAAAAAGATGAGAATACCTCTATTTTAACTAAGATAGTGGAGCAAACATTCCTATTTTGTGATGAAAATACTGCTGTATCAGTGATCTGAGATGATTACAACCTCAAGTTAGATTGTGGAGGAGAGATTTTGGAAATGACCCATCTTACTCCATGCAATTATACAGATTTTCAAATGTTTGATATTTTTCTCCATACAGAAGAGGACATTTGCTAATTTACCCCGTATCATTTTCGATTATCTGTTGTATGAGAGCTATATGCACACTCGATAATTTCCAGCTGTCTAATATTAGCCCACTAATGAAAGTGGATTACTGAGTCAATCAGAAATACATTGAGGTCTATTGTAAAGTTTTCCAGAGAATTTCTGCAGCTAAAAATATTTCACAGAGCAGAAAAAAGAAAAAGTCTATTTGTAGAACAAACAGAAACTAACTTTTTTTTTTTATTTTTACAGCATGACAAAAGCTAAACATCACAGTTAATGCCAGACCTAGCTTCCCAGGAGGAGCACAGGCAGTAACTTGGATAAATTTAAAACATTCCATGAGATGTTTATTTAGTTTCAGTAAATGGAAAAGTAATGGCTTTAGGCAACTATACAGACACATTATTAAAACCTAAGCAGCTAAAATATCTGTGTTAAAAGAATAAAATCCTGACAGTTTTGAACTATGTCAGTGTTATATCTCCAGAGTACATTGCAAAGAGCTTTCAGCATGCCTGTAGATACGTAAGTAATCATTGCCTACACATGAAAAGTTCAAGAACCATCATAACTACAGGGGTTTATACAACTCAAAGGTTTTGTTAACTACTCAATGGCTGATGATGTCATTATGGAGCATCTTATCAAGTGACTCCGTTGATAAGGATATTAAGAACATTTCAACTTAAACGATCTTTCAACAAGGGCTGCCTTGCTCAATTCCCCTTAGTGAACTTGTAAAGTGCACTACAGAGTGCAGAGAAAAATCTCACTGCTCATTGTCCTTCCTGAGAAAACATCTGCCAGCCATCCTACTGCTGCTTCTTCCCTCCCTCCCCCTCTTTTTTGTTGCTCCCTGCTACTATTATTTCTTACACTGTTATTGATTCAAGGATTGAACATTTAGGCCATCTTTTAATGTGTAAAACCTGGCATTTCTGAGCTTAGCTGAGGCCACCTAAACAATGAAGAAACAAACAACTGTTTGTTGGAATGTAACAAGGAAACGATTTTTTTTCCCCAGGGGTAGAAGTGTGACCTAGTTATGTGGCAGGGAAATTTTTTGGAGATTTTACTCCTCTTGCAACTGTGCCACCACATATACACAGTCCTGAGCAATGGCGTGATGGAAAACACGGTTTGAAAGCTCTGTGCAAGCTTGACCACTACAAAGTTGACATTTTATTAATAAGTTGTTGTATTTGCGAGTTGCATAGCTTCAACTTTATTCTGAAATTTAAAGGTCACTGCAGACACCAAATAAGGCTTCAACTCTTTAAGACCTGCTGTGAAAGACAGCTGGCACGGTATGCAGAATTCTGCCACAGGGTGATAATACAACGAAATGAATATTTTAACAGTGAGCTGTCACTAATTAACACTAAATTTATTTACTTGAAAGACAAATATATGTGAAAATGGTAAATGCTCCAGAACATTCAGTTGTGCAAGTGTTAATTAAGTAGGAAATCATGGTCAAGTATCTCCAGACTCAAGATACATGAAGTTGTTGAACTGGATGACAATTTCACTGGCTGCAGAAAATCTGCTGGTTACAGTGGAATTGATCTCTGATTCACACCCTTTTAAAATAAAAGAAGCATTTTCTGAGCATCACACTTAACACTTTCACATTCCTGCAACTCCACAGACCTGTGGTAATGACCTTCAAGTGCTTCAGAATTTTGGAACAGTAGTACCAGAGACTTTATGAGGTACTAGGAAAAGTTCCTCTTCTGTATTTGGCTCTATTTACTGCACACAACAGCACTGACAGTACTGCCTTGCACTTCCAGCAAGTTCAGGGTTATGCGGGATCTGAAGAGAGTTATAAAGTTCATGCTGATTTTTAATTCTTCAAAGGTATTTCATATTGTTTCTTTGTGAACAGAAAGTGTTAATACACCTGAAATAGTTATTTCTGTGTTGTTTTGGGTTTGTTTTGGGGTTTCTTCTTGCTTGAGTTCTAAACAGGATGGCTGAATCTTTTTCTGTTAATACAAAATTTTTTCACAATATTCCCACCTCTCAAGTCAAATGACACATGAAGGTAGCTGAAAAAGTGAAGGCCATAGGAAGTCTCACACAGATATATTACTACAACCCGAGCAGAGCATACAAATTGGAATAATTAATCATTATAATTTGAAAGTGCTTCTTTCAGAATGACCTTTGGGATGGACCACTGGGATTCCCTCGTGTAAGAAGTTCAAGATGGCCATGCTGCCCAACATTAAGTCAGAAATATCTCCTTATTTAAACCCTGTGAAAACACAGAGACAGTTTATAGTGGATTCCTTCACAGAAGACCACATCCTATGCTAATGGTTTAAGCCATCTTTTCTGTGTGTGTGGCCATGAAGAACATCATATGTGGTCACCGTGGCAAATCATATTCTTACAACTCCAAAACACTTCAGTAGGCATTGTCAGTATGCAGTGGTCACATCTCAACAAAATCTGCCTTTACAAACATCCATCCTAGGATATTGATGTCCAGCACCAAACCTAGTCAAGCCACTAAGTATAAAGTCAAACTCCTGGACGAGAGGCCGAAACAATAAGAAACTCCATGCCAGCACACATCCTTTACACTTGCAAATTACCAAAGCCTTGCAGGCAATAGCAAACAATAATTTTAAAGTGTCTTGATGTGCTGCCTAGTCAGTCTTCAGAGCAACTGGAAAGCACAATACAGGAGCTCCAGGAAGGCATGTGAGACAGTGAAAGAGAGACAGTGTTTATCAAGGTGCTGACTGAATGGATTCCACTGTGTTAACTAATAATCCATCTGTTTTTGCCAGATGTCAAATCATTAACCTCATCCCAGCATGACATAATTTGTTCGTAATATACTCTTTTTTTCTTCAGACTCTTGTTTCACTTTGCACAATTAACCCCAAGACAAGAAATAGATGCTAGCCATCCCATATGGCATCATGCCTTGTTCCCAATGCAAATGTGTGTAAGAACTGATAATTCCCAAGTCTACCGGTAAGGTTATTTTGGCTCTTTTTTGCATCACTGCGTTCAGCTGAAATATATTTGGTGCAAAACCACTGCAAAGGGAGCCGAGCCTAAAATGCATTACTGGTACCTCAGCTCTAGTATTGCTCACATTGCAGCAAAATTTAGCGAAGCTTTTGGATGCTTAGATGTTTGGATGCAGCAAATGACACCAAACCAAGGCGTGTCAATGTGCTCAAGAGCAGGAAAGCTTTACAGATCTGGGCAAGCTGGATCAATGGGCCACGGTGAATTGTATGAGATTTAACAAGGCCAAGTGCCAGGTTTACACTTTGGTCACAACAATCACATGCAATGCTACAGGTTTGAGGAAGAGTGCCTGGAGAACTGCTCAATGGAAAAGGACCTAGGGATGCTGACGAACAGCAGGCTGAACATAAGCCAGCAGTATGTCCAGGTGGCCAAGAATGTCAACAGTATCCTGGCCTGCATCAGAAATAGCTTGGCCAGTAGAACTAGAAAAGTAATTGCTCTCCTGTACTCAGCATTAGTGAGGCCTCACCTCAAAAGCATTAAGGTGCTGGAGCATGTCCAAAAAAGGCCAGTTAGGGGCCTGAAGGATGAGTCTTACAAGGAGCAGCTGAGGGAACTGGGGTGTTTAGTCTGAAGTAAAAGAGGCTGACATTGTTCTTCACAACTACCTGAAAGGAGGTTATAGCAAGGTGGGAGTCAGTCTCTTCTCCCAAGTCACAGGATGAGAACAAATGGCCTCCAGATGTGCCAGGGGAAGTTTAGATTGAACATTAGCAAAAGTTTATTCACTGAAAGAGTAGAGAAATACTATAACAGGCTGCTCAGGGAAGTGATGGAGTCACCATCCCTGGAAGTGTTAAAAAATCATGTAAATCTGGCACTCAAAAACATGGTTGGTGGGCTTGGTGA
>VZRI01005219.1:145489-173330 GCA_013397515.1 Upupa epops | reverse complement strand
TCTCTCCCAACTGTAATGATTCTACATCTATCATCCAACAGAGAAAATCCACTAGGGCATTGCTGCACACTGGATCTGCCCCTGCAGTGGAAGCCATGTGAAAGAGTGTCTTGGTTTGGGAAGACAGGTATTAAATTCTTTCAATTTAAAGGCCTTCAGGCAAGAGATTTGGGAAAAGGAACAACAATTCTTTATTAAGAACACTAAGGAAATAACCCAACCGTACACCCCAAACAACCAGTCAGAATATAAAGTGTCCTAGGGATCCCGACAAAGCAAAATAAAACGTGTCCCAATTTCAGTTTCTCCGGGATCGGTGGCGGGGGGTGGGGGGGCAGTGGTGGGAGTTCTTCGGCAGCGGCAGTTCCCGGGGGGGGCGGCAGCGGACAGCTCCAGCTGGGAATCCCAGGGTCCGAGCGGGCGGCAGGAACAGCTAGAAGAGCCGGGAATCCCAGGGTCTGGGCGGGCGGCAGGAACAGCTAGACGAGCCGGCAGCAGGGAGTGAGAGAGACGAGACCGAAAACTCTGCTGAGAAGCCGAGACCCCCCTCCTTTTCTATAGTTCCAGTACGTGCAGCTTGGCACGGGGAGTTCAGCATCCTGTCACTGCGTGAAGTCTCTCACAATGGGCAGGAGATGGGGGTCTTCATGACTCGTTAAAGATACTTAAAGAAAAAATATAATTCCTTTTTTCTGAATCTCGGTATGTGCCCAGTGGCACGGCCCTCCCTGCTTCCCGATACCAGGTAAATTTTTTCACAATGGGAGGAGATGGGGTCATCAGGGGGTACTTAACGATATTTAACCCCGCCTGGTTTTAACAATTGAGCCGGTACCGAGGCATTCACTCCCCCATCCTCCTGAAGTTACCAAAACCAAACCATACAGCTTTCCAATTGCTTTTCAACAGATGAAAATAGAATACAAACTTCTTGCTTCTATAACCCAGGACAAAGAGGAATATTAAAAAATCTCAATTTCATCCTAAAACACCATGTAGCAAAGAAATTAAGCCAAATCTAGACAAAGTATCACCCTTTAGAGTTTCTGAAGTAATGCACAGGGAAGAAGAATGGAAACATGAAATTGTCCTTTTGTCTACGAATCTTAAATTCAAAACACATTCTATATAGCATAATAAAACTTCAGATGCACTAATGCATAGTCTATAGGACTGAAAAAAGAAGAAGTGGACAGTCTCAGAATGGCTTCCCTTGTAATTGCTTATTGCAGTTGGAATGAAATATTCTATCATTATCTAACATAAAATTATGCTTTACTCTGGTAGATTTTTTTTCATTTAGTTTCTGCAGTGCAAAGACACTGCCAAAATGAAACATTCGGACTCCGACTCCACTCAGTGTTAAATGACTGAGGATGATGATATTACATATAGCACAGTATCTCATTAAATCAGAGTCTAATCAAGCTATAAGTGAAACATGTCAAGCACTGGCTAACCAGATGATCTCATTAGTACATGACCTCCACTTTCATGAAAGCTCTGTAAGACCAACTTTTCAAAGCAGGAAAACATTTGTTTCATGAAGAATATTGTGCTGATTAGTGTGCAGTTATGGTAGAGGTTACTTCAGGGTACTCAGCAAGGGTTTGAAGTCTAATTCTGTCTTGATTTCCTGATATATCATAGTACTTTCAACTCAGAATAGCTTAAGAGAAATTGAAAATATTAATGAATCTACATCTGAACTAAAAGATAGGATCTATCTGACCTGTTGGTCTGAAGAACCACTTGATTCCAGTAATCATGGGATCATGGAATTACAGAATCTTTTTGGTTGGAAGAGACCTTTAAAATCACCAAGTCCAATCATTGACCTAGCACTGCCAAATCACCAGGAAAGCCACACATCTATACATCTTTTAAATACCTGCAGGGATGGTGACTCCACAGCTTCCCTGGGCAGCCTGTTCCAGTGCTTAACAATCATTTTAATGAATAAATTGTTTCTTAATATCCAACCTCCTCTGGTGAAACTTGAGGCTTTTTCCTCTCATTCTATCACTTGTTAGTTGGGAGAAGAGACTGGCTGCCATCTTTCTATAAATTCCTTGCAGATAGTTGTAAAGGTTGACAAGGTCTCCCCTCAGCATCCTGTTCTCCAGGCTAAATAACCCCAATTCTTTCAGCTGCTCCTCACAGTAATTGTGCTCCAAACCTAGCTATGTTGGCCTTCTTTGGACATGCTACAGCACGTCATTGCTTTTCTTGTAGCGAAGGACCCAAAATTGGATGAAATATTAGAGGTACGACCTCACCAGTGACAAGTACAGGAGGGAAATCACTTCCCTACTCCCACTGGCCATGCTATTTCTGCTGCAGGACAGCATGCCATCAGTTTCCATGACCCTTTGGGCACACTGCTGGCCCATATTCATCCAGCTGTCAATCAGCATCCCTAGGTCCTCTTCTCCTGACCAGTTCCCCAGCCACTCTCCCCCAAGCCTGTAGCATGGGCTTGTTATGATCCACGTACAGGACCCAGCATTAATCTTTGAACCTACCACTTGCCTCGGCCCATCAAACCATACTGTCTGGATCTCTCTGTAGAGCCTCCCTACCTTGAAGCAGACCGACACACCTGTCCAGTTTGGTGTTATCTGCAGGTTTACTGAGGGCACACTCAATCCCATCATCCACATCACTGATAAAAATATTAAAGTCAAAAAGCTCCAGTACCAAGCCCTGGAGGACACCACTTGTGGATAGCTACCAACCGGATTTAACTCCAATCCATTTGGGATTGGACATCCAGACAGTGTTTCATCTAGCAAACAGTACACTCATTCAAGCCATGAGCAGACAGTGTCCCCAGAAGAATGCTGTGTCAAATGATGTCAAATGCTTTACAGAAGTCTAGATAGACCACATCCCTTGTTGCCTAAGCGTGTCACCTTGTCATAGAAGGAGATAGGTTAGTCAGACAGGTTAGCCAGGACTGCTAGATAAATGATATAAAGTGGCTTGGTGAGCACTTCCACCAGCTCCCTCAGTAGTCTTGAGAGTATTTCATCCAGCCCTACAAATTTGGGTACAGCTAAGGGATTTCCTTTAGATTATATGGGGTTTATTATGCTCTCTTTTCCTGCTGTCCAGCTAAGGAGCTGGGCACTCCGAGAGCAACTGGTCTTACTGATGAAGACTATAGCAAAACAGGCATTCAGTATCTCACCTTTTTCTTCATCCTTTGTCATTATGTTTGCCCAATATCTAGTAGAGGAGCATGGTGATTCTCCTTAGTGCTCCTTTTGCTATTAATATATTCATAGAAACATTTTTGTCTTTTATAGGAAAATCCAGTTGAAGTTGTAATTGAGCTTTGACCTTCTAATTTTCTCCCTTTATATCCTCATGAAATCTTTCTAGTCTTTCTAAGTAGCCTGTTCCTGCTTCCATAGGTCAAAAACTGTTCTTTTCTTCCTGAGTTCCAGACAAAACTTTCTGTTCAGTTATGTCAGCCTTCTTCCCCAACCAGATCCCCTTATGACACACCTGGATGGTTTGATCTTGTGCCTTACATGTTTCCCTCTCAAAGACTGTTCAGTCTTCTTTGAAAACTTTGCCCTTCAATATTATCTCCCATGGGACTCTGTCAAACAGTCTCCTAAAGAGGTCATCAGCCTCATTCTGAACCTATAGATGTGATGTCAGCATTGGCACTTTGAGGGCCATATTCTGCCCTGTATTTATTGGTATATTGGCAACCAACATAGCAAACCAACTGAAAGTAGGAAATTCGTTAGCAGCAACTCCACAATTCCTTACAGCTTCCTTTGATTTCTTTTGAAATGTGTCCTTCCCCTCTGTTTCCTCTTAGCAGTGCCAAGATTAGAGAAGACATGAAGAAGAAAAAAATCTTTCCAGCATGTCTCCATTATACTGTCACAGTAATGATGAGGCTGGAAAAGACCTTAAAGATTATCCAGTCCAACCTAAATCCAACTAAACCAAGTAAACCTAACATCGTTACCAGAATAAGAAGAATTATATGGACAAATTTGGCATGACTGAGGCTAAATATAAACTCATCTCATATTTCTTTTCAAATGAACCTTGACAGGAATCTTCAGTATCTTTCATCACCTGGTCACTGTCTTTTAGTTACAGGTCCCACCAATACCTTCTATAAGGATTGTATTAGAGGACAGCAGACACTTCTGGTGCAGATTTAGCAAAAGGATGACACCCAGTGTGTTGCACAGGAGGGCAGAGTTGAGAACAAAAGCCCAAAAATTCATATAAATGTTATCAAGTGGTCTTTACATCTTCAGATCAAATAGACATGACCATAAACCTTAGGATCAAATCCAAAAAGCACAAATAACAGAAGTGCTGAGAATAAATGATATTAAATATAAGGAAGAAGTAGAAGACACTCACTGACCGTTTTGGTGAGATACATGACTGAAATTACTTTTCCGTAATGTTGGAAAGTTTCCTGAAAAGAAATGTTTACTTTACATAAGCAGAGAGCTTGACTGTCAGCTATGCAGCAGTCAGTGGCAGTTAGTTCTGTTATTGGCTTAATGGATCATGCCTTTTCAAGTGACTGAAAGGGAGGGAAGTGGAGGAAAGGAAGGAATGATGATTTTGCTGGAAGATATCCTGAAAGAGTAAGGTTGCAAACATGAAGTATATGTGTAATTTGAAGCAAAGGGGCTCCTCACATGCACAAAGATAAGCACATTACCAAGCTGTCATGGAATTGGGATCTTGAGTATTGTTCAAGAGAGGTCATCCGTGTATGTCTGCTTGTAGGACACCCCATTATCACATCGGTCACTTCTTAGATTTCATTAAGAAACATCTGTTACATTAATCTTGGTATGAAGAATCCACCATAATGTTATTTGCAGCTTTTTTGGATCTTTCTCTTCATTGAACTTCTTTTGTTTTCCTTTTGAAAGTAAAATCCGTACAATAAGAGAATATATTCAATATAACAATATATTGCATATAAATTCTTCTTACATCATGGTTTGTAGCCAAAAGCTGTAAAACTTTCCAATGAGAAATGTCACTTAACTTTGTTACTTTTCTGGTATCATTATGTTGTCCAATATTTGATTTTATTTTTAAATGTGCTGTGGCTGTTTTCCTTTAAAATTAAGACAACCTTGAAACTAGTCTTTCTAGAGTAAAAAAATTTACCCTTCCTGTACCATCTTTTCATGACAGATCATGTTTAATAAAAAAATTAAAAATGCAATGTACGAGTGAAGGTTGTCCTGAGTTATTTCTAAAAATGGAAACGATAACACAAAACAGCAAAATAAGATTTAAAAATGCAAAAGAAGTAATAAACATAATTTTTTCTATTTTTAACAGTAGGGTCTTTCTCCACATGTTTGTTTGCTGGAGTTTTTTTAGTAAAGTCACATATGACAAAGCCTTCCCAATTTCCAAGAGCAATGAGTGATATAGGCCAATATTAGTAACACACTTCACACTGAGGAAATGGTAGAAGTCACACAAAGCAAAGTACTGCTGTTGCAGTCACTGAACCATGAGCCGGAGTTAAAGAACTGGGGCCCAGTCTGTGCTTCATGTCCATGGGCTTAGTGTGGGACCTAAATTACCGTAAGTACTGCCCTTGTGCCTGTTATAAATATTGCTTTAGCTCTGCTACCATGAATCAGAACAGCTGTGGGGTTTCAGAATTGTATGTGAGATGTGCTGGACGCACACACATTAAAAGTAAGTAGCTCCCCATTTAAGGAACTGAAAGTGCCCTTATGAATGTCCAATGCTGTTTCCAACAAGACACATTAACAGATATTACTGCTTTATTATCACAGCTGCACTCTTGATCATGTTTGAATTCTGTCTCTAACCGTAAGTGTACTTCTCCTGCTGTTTATCCCTTTGCTCTATCTTTATTCCTCTCTGTGCAAGTATAATAAATGTGTAATACGACTGGTATTCCAGCCAGCAAAACCAGCAATCACTCGCTGGTGCTGGCATTTCACCTTTGACTCAGAGCCCTGGAATCCTGCCCGATGCCGAGCTCCCGGGTTCTCAGGCTGTAGGCTGGCTGGGACTGAGCAGGGAACAGGTATCAGATGTGTCACCACTGACATCACCAATGATGGCTTGCATGCTGCTGGCTATTACTAAACCTCTTTTGTTTCAGCAATGCCATAAATTGAACCAGTACTACTGAGTACCAGTGAAAGTTTAAAATTACATTTCAAATGTCATCACAATTTTTAACTTGTGTAAAAAGAACTGTATCTTCCCTTCCTGCCATCTCTTCCCTCTCCCTGCTAAGACCAAGTGACAAGAGAGCCATCATCTGTCTATTGAAATCCTACTCAGATGGCCTGAAGAGGGTCTTTATGTAAATAACTAAAAAAAAGCAAAGTAAAATGTTCTGCAAGTTTGTTTCAAACATTCCATTTATCTCTGTTTTGCTGGAATGTTATTTTCAAAAAAAGGCTGAATCTGCAGAACTCCTTCAACTGTTAGCCTTGTTAACTCCCATGATTTTATCAGGAGTCTTGTGGTACTTGCTGTCCTGCTAAAAGCCTTGCTGCAGCATGCAAAATACTGAACGATCTACTATCTCACAATTAAACAACCCAAAGTCAGGCTTCACTGTTGGGAAGAAAACTCACAATCCACAGATCCTACAGATTCATAAATTTTGCAAGGGCAAAGGTGAAAATAACTTAGATATTTATATTTGGTTTTGGCAGTTTTAGCATGTACCCTGGGTTCGTGGCTCTAGTACACACGATGGCCTTGTTGTGGAGGCAAAGGCCAGCAGCAGAACCCAGGGTCAGATGTATTTATAATTTCACAAGTTCCCAAGGCTGGGCTGGGCTCTGTGAGGGCAGCACACAGTCAGAAGTGGTGTGAAGCTACTTGTCATCAGAACAAGCAAGACAAAACCCAGCCCAGCTCGTAAGCATGAAAAAACTAAGCAACCACTCATTTTCCCATGTGATAGGCAAGATACAAGAAAGAAAAAGAGCCATGGTGTTGCATCATGCACACCCTTATCCAAGGAGGAGGAGGACTGGCAACTTGCCAGGACCTTTCGCTCTATTTTTTTATGCTGTGCATGCAGAAAAAAGAAAGAGGAATCAGCTCTTGGTTTTTGATTGCTAATAAATAAATTATCGCATAGTGACTAGTGAAAGGAATGCCTCAAAAACATCAACCTACTACTCTGTTTTGCAAAGGACTTTATCGTGCCTTCCCCCTCCCTCTTTTCCACACACACACACACACACTCTTCTGCAATCTTTCTGTTTCTGCCCGTGTTTTCATTAGTGATATAAGAGTGCATCCAGCCCCATTTTCAGCACATTTTCTTAAACAGTGCAGAGACAGACGTTCCTAAATGCCTTTCACTTGCATTGTACTTAAAAAAAAACCCCACAAAACTGGTAAAGATGTAGTGAGAGAGAGAGAAACTACATCTATCCCACAGCGACTGTGATAGGAAGAGTTTTTCAGCCCTTAGAGGTCCCTAGAGAACTTTGAACACATTTTACTAATATCAAAGCAGGGCAATAGCTTTCCAATGACATCATCTTCCCACTCCCTGTA
The DNA here is from genome assembly GCA_013397515.1 of Upupa epops. Taxonomy (NCBI): domain Eukaryota; kingdom Metazoa; phylum Chordata; class Aves; order Bucerotiformes; family Upupidae; genus Upupa; species Upupa epops. The sequence goes on along the minus strand of VZRI01005219.1, from coordinate 165,752 downwards.
ACTGAGTACTCACCGTTCCCTGAACTAGACAGAGTCAGAAGGTTTGAGTGCCAAAGGGCTTACGCCATAGTTTCACCTATGAGTATTGGAATTTTCAGGCAATCAGTGACCGACCTGCTGCATTTGATGTAATTTGCTACCAGCAAAATACTTTGCTGTCTACACATTAATACTGAAAAGTTACCCATGTCAAACTGTGAGATTTATTTTAAGACTGCCCTCAGAGGCTTGACTCCAGTATTAAAATCATATGTATTCTGACAAAATGCATGAGATTCTTAATATCAAAACTCAGCTACGTTCACTATTGTATTCTGCAAGGGAACCAATGCACAGACAGGGAAAGCTGCCCACCACAGAGTGAATGCTCAGTGCGCATGGCAGCAAATCCTCGTGAAAAACACACCTTTAGATTGCAGTGATACTCTGTCTGACACGTTACACTGCAAACAAAGACAACCTCAGGCAAATAGAAATCCTTTCCACTGATGTAGTCTGGGATACTGTAAGTGCCGTTTACAGCCAACATTTGTTCTGTTTTAGGGAAAAAAGAAACATATACAAACAACTGTTCTTTTCCATCCTGAAACAATGGAATAACACGATTAGCTCCTTTAGAGTGCTGGAATTCTGATAGTCATCTCAACAGCTGCTTAGCCACCAACCACAGCATTTACAACTGGTTAATTACAGACACCCAAACCCTTGCAACACATTTTGCTTTCATGGCCCAAACAGTATAATCAGTGACTTTATCCAGCACTGCACAATAACGTCTCTGTTTATCAGAGAACAGAGCATAGTAACTTATTCCAGATACATCATGGTCAACTTAAAGACATCAACTTACTTTCCGTTTTCTTTTTTAAACTAAAAAGAAAAGCAAAGACGAAGGATTTGAAAAGATTTAATTTTTGTGTTTTGTAAAAATGAGAAAACAAAAACAGTGCAGATAAAACTTGGTTAGCCATTAACAGCATCCATGTTTACAGAAAATTGATTGTGGAAGTGAGAGAATGAAAAGAATATTTAAATTGACACACTTCTGGGCAGTCTGTTGTTCTTATGAGCACCAGCGCTTCACAGCTACTTCCATACAGATGGACTCCTCCAGCATGACATGAGAGATGCTGGGTATCTAGGAGTATCCATCTCATGGCTCTTAGGAAGAATTGGCATAAATGGTCTGGCAGGATGGACATTAAATACAGTAAAAAGAGTAAAAACAAATCAGAACCTAAGAAAACAATTTTCTTTACTCAATAGGATGAGCTTTCATGGTATGTTTAGACTTGCTTGTCTATGAACAGAAAATCAGTTGTTATAATTTATCTTTCCCATTTGGGGAAAATGAGACATGAAAGAGTGCAAATTAACTTTTTCAATTACAAAAGAACCTCTTAATTTTGAGGTTCTGACATGACATTTGATTTTTAGGGCAGAAGACCAGGATGAAAACCCTAAAGAACTTGTAAGATATTGCAGCCCTTCATCTGTTTTTAAGTCCTTTATGTTGCACAGAGTGAGTCAGTAGCTGGAGTTCACATACTCATCTGATGGATCATCCAGAACCCAGCCTGCCAGACACTGTTCCCAAATAATATATGAAACCTGGGGGAAGGGAGAAGCAATAATAGCACTGAAATGAAACACTGGATTTGGCCTTTATTTTGTAGCCACTTTAACCACAGAAAGGGCTTTTGCCAATTTATTTTGCCCAGGAAATCAATTCCAACCTGTTATGTAAAAGCCCTAATGAATTCCTGCTCTGCTGAATCAGCGGTGCAGCAAAAGCAGCCCACCTTTGTCTGCAAGCCAAGTCCATGCTGGTGCTGCTCAAATGCAGCCAACATGCTTAACATTTTGAAAGATAACTGAAACATGTCTCTAAAACTCACCACAGTCAAGAAAATGCTAAAGGTTATCTGGTAGGTGACAACTGGAATGAACTTCAAGGTACTTTTCAAATCTCATTCCTGTAAATAAGAAATAGCTCACTATGATACTGCAAATTTCAGTTGAGAAAACTCTGATTATACTAATGCATTATGTTGTATCCAGAATCCCTTAATGGAATTATAACATTACTGTACACAGCTGGATGGATATTATTATGTTGCACAAAGAAAACAGAGATTATGCTATCAGGAATAAACGTAACCAAGATTTGACACAAATTAACTTAATACAAAGCCAGTACCTCCAAATTTAGCAGAGCACATTTTTCAATGCTAGCTTTCTAACAACATGGACAAATAAAGCCATGCACACACTGGCAAACTGCACTGTGTGGCTAGAGAAGTTTGCTGATGACAGTCTTGTTATTGTAACAGGAAGTGACTCAGCCTTGGCAACAAGAGATCAGATATTTTATTCAGAAGCATTAGGTCATTTTTTTCCCCTAACCAACCAACAGTTTCACAAGGCAACTGGTTTTGTTTGAAAATAAATATCTATTTTGAAAGTGATTTGCTTAGGGAGTGGAGTTAAACATTTATGATTAGGAAATAACCACGCAGTTTAATTCAAGGCATCTGGAATCCTCTTGTCCTTTTAACTCTCTTAAATTTGCTGCCTGTACAAAATTCCACCCCTCCAGGCAAGAATTCTCCCACATGAGTGAGTAAAGTATCATCAGCTACATTATCATCATGAGAATGAGGATGAGTGGTGAGATTTGTGTCTGGACCAGTAACTTTCCATGACCACTATATATGACTGATGTCAATGTTACAGCTAAAATAAAACTACTTACTACAGGCATTATAGCTGCAGTAAGTATGTACCTAGTTGTAATGGCCTGTTACATGATCTTTCATCAGTTGTTTATAAACGGTACATGATGTTATGCTGCTTCTCCTAGAATCAGTGCAAACCCATAATTATCTTAATACCTGGCATGCAGCCTAGCCTACAAGAGTTTCTTTCTTTCTCTGCTTCTGCACTGTTACCTATTGCTTCTCTTTTACATTACAATTTTTTGAGTACAGCACAGTTCAGAACTGTGCACAAAAAGAAACTAACTGTTCAAACTAAAATGTTCCTTCTAATGATAGAATAGACACTCCTGGAAAAGGAGTTTGTCATTTTCCTAATGTTTTCCTGATCTGTTGTCATTTCTGTATTTTTAAAATGCCAAGGAAGCATAACAGTCCACATCACAATGACTCAAATATCCCATACAAACAAACAAATAACACATAAATAACGTCAGCTTTTTATCTTGTGCAGGGAACAGGCAAAAGAAAATAAGGGTATCTTAAAAACTCTAGAGCAATGGTCTTTATCTACTGTCTCCACACTGTGCCCAGAGCCTAATTTTAGGTATTAAATATAAAACTCCAGACAATTTCCCACAACAGGCACTGCAAGAACACAGTAAGGTCTAGAGCATTATACTTTGACACCAAAACACATTATTTCTGTAAATTTGTGAAAAATGAAACTTCTTTGAAAAGCCACTGCACTGCCCATGAGTTTACAGTTCAGTGTTAAAAGGAATATATCCTGAGAAACCACTGCATCCTACGTTCTTTCTTTGTTATCTTCCTTGTGACATAAGCAGTTTTTTATAATTCTAACTCAATAAAACAGCAGTGTTCATAATTTTACTGCTAAAGCAACATGTCCTTCTGTGCTCTGTCAAACAGCATTTTTATCTTCTAGCAGGTAAACATAGCTATCTTTTTCCAGCTTCTGCCAAAATCTACTAAACACAGGGTGTGCTTCTGTGATTTCACATTGCAGAAGCATAAGTAACTTTGGTATTCTATCTATTAAATATACTGAAAATCAGACCCAAATGTTTTCAAAATAACATAGTCTAGGTTTCAGTGAGCAGTTCCTTCAGAGCACCACTATGCGTCAGGTGATTTTACTATGCAGTCATCTTGAAGTGCTGGACAAAGCCTTACTACCTATTCATAGCTTAATACTAAATTTGAGAAACCGTGTTTCTTTTCCGATTGCGTAACCATGGAGCACAATGGGAACACAATTTCAGCTCTTTGGAAAACTCCTATTTCATATCTAGTCTTATGATACAGTGCACTACTGCAATTATCTGAAAGCCTACTGCCCAAGAACAGCAATTTTATATATGAACACACACACACACACATATGTATAATTTTTTTACATCTCGTATTTTCTCAGTCTTTAAAACACAAGTCCCTCCTGTGTTTTAACACTTGAAAGATAATAAAAGGAACGTACATTTCTTATTATCCACATTTCACTACTTTAAAGCTGATGTTTTGTTTTTCTGGGACCTAACATTTAATATATGAACGCTCGGAGTCAGCTTTCTCTGCATGATATTCAACAGGCATGAATCTATTTCCATCTTCCATTGGCACCATGGCAGTTTTATGATTACAAATCCTCCATTCACACAAGGGCTGCTCAAAAAATGTTCAAGTGGGCCTCCATCATACATGAAGCCTTAATCTAGAAACTGACAGATTTCAACCTTGATGTTATATTTCTTATTGAAATAGACTCCACAGCTCTGATTTAGCTCACTCTGTCAGCTGACAGGAACAGATAAACCATAACCTACTTGTTACTGTGTGTACCTCCCAGCTTCATCTCAGGCCAGGCTGACCCAAGGAGGGGGGATGTAGAAAACATTTTTTCAGATAAATGGCTTAGTCTGCTGCCTTCTTTGTAGGACTGGATGTTATTTTAACATATCATGAGGCACAGGAGCAACTAACAATGTTCATTATTTGTAAAGCCAGAAAGACAACACAAGTTACATTTTCATAAGGACAACCTTATTTTCCAGCTGTATACATTTGTGATGCTGCTGCTATTTATTTTAAGTTCTAAAAGTAAGAGACACTGAAAACTCATTTTGGGCATGAAAAATTAATTTCCTATAAAATACAAAAGCTTATGGTGGAGTGCAAATATTGAGCTACACAGAGAGACATATTAAATCATATTCTGATAATTTTTCTCTTCCATATATACTGCAGCATAATTATTCTCACGGGGTTGCTATTACTGTTAAATTTTTTTAAGTGAAGATGTATGGGAAACATGCTTTCACAGAGGCCTTATACAAGTCTCTTCAAGCTTTGAGACTTTCTGGTTTGGGGTTTCAGGGCCTCAAAGATGATTAGGGACTGGAACATCTTTCAGATGAAGAGATGCTGAGAGAGCTAGGCCTGTTCAGCCTGGAGAAGAGAAGCCTTAGGTGCGTCTTATCAATGTATACACATACATGACAGGACGGAAAAAAGAAGAGGCAGTCAGGCAGGATAGGAGGAAATGGGCACAAAGTAAAATCACAAACTTCAATATGAACACAGGACATTTTATTTTACTCTAAGGGTGGTCAAAGACTGGCATACCTTGCTTAGAGAGGTTGTGAAGCCTTCATCAGTGGGGACAATCAGAATCAAACTGAATATGTCCCTTGATACCCTGCTCTTGACTGATCCTGCTTGAGCAGATGCTTTGGACAAGACGATCTCAAAAGGTGCCTGCCAATCATTTCGTGTTTCTGTATTTGTTTCAGGATATTTAAAATACATGATTGTTTTCTTTCACTTACCAGTCCATAAATCTCACCTTCCCTAACAACTTCCACAACCAACAAGTTCAGAAGCCAACCTCTGTAAGCAAGTAACCTGCTTCCTGCTCATTCATGAACAATCTGATTTGAACTTTTTGTAGCATGAATTTTCTCTTTATTTGACATGGCAAGGTTGTTTTCCTAGCAAAAGCACAGTCTATGTTAGGGCACAGTGATACTAATAGGAATTTGGGGCACCGCTAGGTTGCACCATTGATCTGAAAGCTCAGAAATATTCTTTGGCCTTCCCAGCAAACACGTAGAACTCACGAGACTTCCTGACAAACTAAAGCTGATGATACTGAACAGACTTTTATAGACACAAAATCCTAGCTCGCCTCAGTTCTTCTGATTGTGATGTGAGGTTGTGCATGTCTGAAGAAGGTTAGAATTTCCTTCAATATTTTCCCACCAATGAACCACAAGCTCACCATCCACCAGAAACCCTAGATGGCAAATGTGGATCTTTGGCTAGCACAAGTAGAATTAGCTATTAATTATTGCCCTCAATAAATTCAAATTTATATGCTAGCAGGTTTTTATAAATTCTAAATTTACCACTACAGATTATTAACGTTCACTCAATACTGTAAAATCATATCATAATAGGCTTTTCTGCTCCAATTTCCCTTCTGAGTTGTCTATTTTTTCTTCTGCAGTTTAAACATATTCGTGATAGCTATAAAATGGGGAAAGAGCAATCATCGTACGCAGCTTTTAACAATGATGTGTTTCCATCTCTGGAGAATAAGAGCCTGCAGAGCAGGCACTATAATGGTCATAAATGCACACTGTGAATCAGTTCAACAAATTCAATATACTTCTTGTTAAAACTATTGCAACAAAAGACACATAACAGTGAACAGAAGCGAAAGCAGAAAACTCTTCTACCTATTCATGGATGGAGTTTTGAGGAATGTGATATAATACAGACCAGAGAAGAAAACTAATCTCATTTAGAAAAAATAAGCAAATAAAAGAAAAAATGAATAAAAGGGAAGAAAAGAAACCAATCAGGCCTTTTACAAATATTTGTGGGTTCCCAGAGAGATGTTTCCTGAGTACTTTATGACTACCTGAATCTCACAAAGAATAAGGATGGTAGTCATGGCTTTAAAATAAAAGATTGTACAGGAAATATGACATTCAAAGACATAGGTAGAGGCAAAATGCCAGTGATGATGCAGAACACCAACAGACCTACTGAAGAGCAGATGCCAGACAATGGAATATCCACTCCCATGAGAGAGTCTGAAAGACTAAGGTGTGTTGGAAATGAGTAAGTGCCAGCTCATATCTGCCTCGACAGCCATGACTGCCTTTTAAACAATGACTCTGTAAATGACATGAAATTTCCTTTGTTGTGTTGTGTCACATGCAGATGTTGGGCAGGCACCACTGCTCCTTGCTTTTTAATAGAGCTTGAAAGTGAGAACTGCACTAACAACTCTAGTCAAGTGGTCATTTTAAAAGGCAAAAAGCCTGTTCAACAGCTCAGATATGTCTGCTATGTATCTCAAAAGGTGAATGCACGCTTACTTGTTTCAAATATTACTTGATGACTAAAGAACATGTGATATCATCCTAACACTCGTTTCTGTGATACAGAAACATATTTTCTCTTAAGAAGTTAAATATATCTCAAGAGTCACATAGCTGAGGATTTTCATTTTGTTTACAAGGTGATGCAAGCAATCACAGGCGAAACACAAGAGTAGGTATTTGTTTCTGCTCAGAGCTGAAACATGTGAGATGACTGGAAAGGACCTACCTAGATTTAGAGCCTAAAACCTCATTACCACAGAAAACCACCAGTACAATAAAAATAAATATATAGGGGATTAGACAAATTTATGAACAGGTATATAGAAAGATTATTTTAAGGCACAGAGCATCTAACATCACCAGTCCAACTCTGACACTAAAGGAGTACAGAGGGAACTGACTGCAGGAAATGGAGAGGCTCACACACTCATCCTAACTAAAATTATTGCCACTGGGCTTTTGTCCTTGTTATTTTAAAAAGAGAATGCAAATTTATTCCTTCATTATCACAAGTTCTGAAGTTGAATTTCTAGCATTTCTGCATAAATTTGATCATTATTAAAAAGAGAATACTGAAGTTGATAATACCATTCACTTGATGCAGTAGGGCCACCTGCTTATTGCTCATTAATGGGATTTTTATTCCATTGCCCCTACTGCAAGATTTAATATACAATCTTTTCCCAGTCTAAACCAAAAATGTGAAACACACTTTCTATAGAATTCTTCTTTTGTCTATCATATTTAGCATTCTCCTTCTTATGGTTCAAGTCTTGGATATGTAGAAGGCACTGGATAAAAGACTGGATAGATGGCTGAGCCCAAAGTGTGGTGATGAATGGTGTTACATCTGTCTGGCATCTGGTTACAAGTGATGTTCCCCTGCGCTCAATATTTGGGCCTTTAATATCTGTATTAACAATTTGGATTAGAGGAATGAGTGCAAGATCAGTAAATCTGCACATGACACATAATGGGCAGGTGAGCTGATCTGCTTAAAGGTAGGGATGCTGTGCAGAGGGAGCTGAACAAGCTGGATTGATGAGCCAAGTCAACAAGGCCAAATGCCAGGTTCTGCACTTGGATCATAATGCTACAGGCTTGGGAAAGAGTGGCAGGAGAACTGCCCATCAGAATATGACCTGGGGGTGTTTGTTGAGAGCTGGCAGAATATAAGCCAGCAGAATAGCCAGGTGGCAAAGAAAGCAAAAGGCATCCTGGCCTGCATCAGAAACAGCATGGCTAGCAAGTGATCATTCTTCTGTACTCAGCACTAGTGAGGCCACATCTCTAATACTGGGTTCAGCTCTGGGCTCCTCACTACACGGAAGACATTGAAGTGCTGGAGTATATCCACAGAATGGCAAATAAGAAAAGTGCGGTTGTTTAGCCTGGGAAGAGAAGGCTGAGGGGAGACCTTATAATCTTCTACAGTTACCTGAAAGAAGGATGGATTGAGGAGGGGAGGCAGCCTCTTCTCCCTGGTAGCAAGTGATAGGATTAGAGAAAATGGCTGCAAGTTTCTCCAGGGAGGTTTAGCCTGGATGGTACAAGAATTTCTTCACTGAAAGGGTCACTGGGCATTGACACAGGCTGCCCACAAAGCGTTGGAGTCACCATCCCTGGAGGTATTCAAATAACCTGGTGTGGACCTGGTGCTTAGGGGTATGATTTTGTGGTGACCTGGCACTGCTAGGTCAAAGGTGGAACCTAATTAGCTCAAAGACCTCTTCTAACCCAAGACAGTCTGTCATTAAATACCTCTGATATTTTCTCTTCTTTGCTCAGAGGACAAACACATACACTCTCAGCTATACACTATTCAGCTAAACAAGCACTTTTTGGTACATACTACAAAAGCCTGAATTTCATACTGATTTTTCCTTTCCATTGATATTATTAACCCAGCCCTCATGGCCATTTCTTTTTCTTTAGTATCGCAGTACAATCCATCTCTGTATTGACAATATCTCCCAGCTTTACGCCATCACTATATTTCATTACTACATTCCTACTTCTTGTGCCAAGGTCAGGAATGGAAATATTAATAATAATTCTCCATGCAATTTCAATTGAAATATTTTCATTAAGTCCAGGAAAATTAGATGTCTCAGAGTTCCCTTGAGAAAAATCCATTGATTTTATCTTGATATGATAAAACCTATTCTCTTACCAGTGAAACATCTAATTAATGATATCATGTTAGCCTGATGACATCTAAATTGTACACCAGAGGAGTCTCTATGGAAGCCAACAAAACAATCATAATTGTGTATTTTTATTTTGATTGAGCCCCTATAAAAATCTAAAAAAAATCCAATGATTTCAGAAAGAATGCAGTGAAATGTGTATCATGATGCCTGATGACATCTGTAACACTAAAAGCAATATCCAACAGAAAAATTAATCCTAAATATTACTGTCAGGATTTTCAAAATTTGTGATACTGTTCCAAAAGTTGATATGCTTTTATATCACAGGTGTGTTAGTGATGTTGTGTTTGGGCTTCCAGTTTCTGAATCCTTGAATGGTACCTTGGTTGCCACTTCAGGAGACTCTTAAATGTAAACCGCAAATGTAAAAAGGTAGTGACAGCCTATTTACTTTTCTGGTGGAACTCAGACTTTCTCCTATTCACTTGCCTCCAGGAAAGAGGTCTTAAAATTAAAATCAAATACTGTTACATTTTTTACCAGTTGTGTGAGTGTCAGATGCAGTGAGGCACTTGCAGAACTTTTGAGGGGTTAAGGAAAAGGGTATTTTACAATAGTTAAATATCATGCTGAGAGTTGCCATCGTATTGAATTTTCACTAGAAAAGTAATTTCACAAAGTGACTGTCACTCTACAGATTTTATATAAGTGGTCTGTATTATTGCAATTGTACTGAAATAGTACATACACTGAGATTACGATGGATGAAAGAATTACACACACTATGTATTTATCTAACTCTGTCCTACTTCAGCCTCCTGGTATAAAAATGAGTGTTCCTTATGTCATTTCAGACCGAAGCACAGATGAGGGACACATGCATGTACCTCAGGATTGGAACAAAATTAAGCAACTTCAAAAAACAGGAACACTGTAGGAAGTAACTGAATGTATTGGAAAGGGCTCTCTTTTGAGTGACAGTTTGACACGGTAAGTTTGTGTTTGGGGACACTATTAGATACCAGGATACAGCTTGAGGATTAAGTAACAATCCTGGCAAAGTTCTCTTTCCTTGGTAAAATAAGCACAGCCACTTACTGCAGTTGCAGAGGTTGTTTCAGGTATCCTTTGGCAATGTGCAGATTAAGGTCCTGGTGCTGGGCCCTCTATCTGAAGCTACACCAATGATTATTCAGAGAAACTAGTTATTGCTGAAGACAACTGCTGACAAAGCACATTTCAGAAAGCCATCTTGTTACACCCAAGTTGACTGTTTACAGATGCAATTTACCTGTAACTAATACTGATAATGCTACATTTGAGTGGAGTATGCAATAGCTAATGAAAAATTACAATTATTCTCTGAGTAGAACGACTGTAACTCACAGAAGTGCTCACGCTACTGTCCTTTCTTAAACATCTTCCACAACATTTTCAGTAAGAAAGATGTCACCCTGAAACCATAACCAGAGTCTACATTCATTAACCATCTAAGCATACCACAAAGCTTATCCTGTCATCCCACAGGGATCTGGGAAGACTGAAAACTCATGGATTAAAAGGAATTTTACTTGAGCAAGCCATGTTTCTCTTTCTGAAAAATGAAATTTACTTTTAATTGCATTTTTTATGTTATTTTGGGGCCATTTTCATTTGTAAAGCAGCATCTATAGCACTTCTGATCCTTTGAAAACTTACAGCAACACCACACGGTCCGAGTTATACTATATGGAGGCAGGGAATTCATGGTATTTTAATTATCCATCCACATGCACCATTGTGTGCTCTCATCTTTAAGCACTCAGATAAGAACTTTTAACTCTCCTTGCAACAAGGGGGGGACCTTACAATACCCGACATTTTTGTGCTTTACCTCCCACACTGCTTTTCCTGACACTTACCAGTGATTCTTTTTCCTTCTCGCCCATGTGATCATGTTTAGGCACATGCCCTTGTACATTATGAAACAAGCTCCATAAAAGGAGCATGAACTTTTCAACAGTTACTGCCTACATCACTAAAAAATAATACAATGAACATCCACCAAAGCTAGAGCGCAATTCTGCAATGCTTTGGGCCTCGCAACAGCACAAAGGAGCAAATGATAGAAAACGCCAAAGCTCATACTTCAGAGGACATTCCCACCATGCAGCAGTAATGAGTCACAGTGAAGCAAAAGCCATCTGTTCATCTGGACACTGCTTGTCAGTTAGCAGGAAACATTTTCAGTGACTAACCTCACTGCCATGTTAATCTGCCTGTATAGACAAACCTTTGGTGTTTCCGATCTTCTACAACTATCAGTCTGTAAATTAGGAACACTGCAGTTTCCTTTGACCTGCTTTGTCTGTCTTACCTCTTTCAAAGTTAGCCTGGTCAGGCAAGATTCTGCCTTTGTAGGTGTATCTAACTTGGCTAGTACCATGAGGTCCTCAAACCTCATGCACCTAGCAGTTTTCACATAAACCAGAGTATTCAAGTGCAGTGACACAGCATCCCCAACACTCATCCAGCAGCAGTGCGGTGCTGCTGAGGCCCTTTGGCAGCAGTGCTTTCCTACTCGTTTCATTCCCACTGCCTACGTGACTGAGGCAAGTTCTGACCCCTCTTAAAGCTGGGAAATTGCCATGTTACATCCTCCCCCCTAAAGACATCCCTGACATCAGCTGCTGATGAAACTGGGAAAATTGCAGTCATAATTGATATGTTGTATCTTGAAATGGTTAGTGGCAGAAATACAATCTGCAAAGGAACAAAACAGCCCTAATTAACATAATGTTTAACTAATCTTTTTGAGATTAGGATGTCATTTGGTGTGTGTTCTTGCCACATGTAGCCCAATGGAATTCAGTATTGCTGTTGCATTTAGGTGTTATCTCAACATAAATAATGAATATTAATAAGTGCAGAAGTATAATTCTTGGTTTATACTTATTATAATCTCTTTTTCTAGTACGACTGCTTCCGCAGGCATCATGTTTCAATTGCTTGACTGTTCCATAATTTTGGTTATCACTGTCTAAATTTTTAGCAACTTGTGTAGGATGGATGGCTAATTCTTCTGGTATGTGTAATGCTCTGGATCAAATTATTTCCACACTCATTTTGATATATTTGGGTTCAGGTGGACAAGACCCAAATAATGAGAAAAACTCTTAAAAATCCTGATGTACTTCCATCAAATGGAAGACATACTTAACACTGACATTTAGAAAGAATGAGAAAGCACTTCTTATTTCTATTAAAATTAGATTTACAACATGTAGGTACAATTATCTCAAAAAGGCCATCAGCATTCTATAAAAGTGTACTTCCTTGTTAAATCAGATAGCAAAATCACAAGCTGTTTAGAAATTTTCTCCTTCATGCTAAAACAAGGCAATGCCTTTGCTTCAAAGACCACTTCTATTGTGACTCTGAAATCCATGATTTCCAAATTAATACCAAATGAAATTTAAAGAAATCCCCACATGAATAAACTTCATAAACTGCTAGAGAATGAAAAGTATCTAGACAGATAGGTTTTGGCTTTTGTGTACACATAGTAACTTGCCTGACCCCTGAAAATAGCAAGTTGCCTAAACCATATAAATTTAAAATGTACTCACTTAAAGCAAATCATTGTTATTTGGCAAAAATATTCCACGACATCTTCTAAATATTTTGAGGGAGGAAGAATTGAATACAAATGTCAAGCAAGAGAGACAGAAAATGATGCAACGTCATTAAAAAATGGTAATAGGTGATTCCTACACCAGGTAAAAGTTATATGGCATACACCTCTGAAAGACTGCTTAGCTGGAGAAATCCTAAAGGAAGTTGCCTATCTCTTGGGGAGGGGTGGGGGGAAATAATTACCGGGAGAAAAAGCTTTAAAAGGCTTGTGAAATTGCCAGCAGGAAATGAAATGACCATCACAGATAAGAACACCATCAGGTTGTAAATGTATAGGAAAAAGGTTAACACTTTGGTTGTTATTCAAAAGCAAATGAAAGATGAGCTTATGATAACAATCCTGGATTAGGACACCATTCATATCTTGGCTCTACCATGACCTCTTTCTGTGATTTGGGGCCAAAGCTTACATTTGGCATACACTGAAGAAAGTGAGTAGTATTCCTTTTGTACAGTTCGGGAACTGAGACCCAGAGATAATACTAGCAAAGGATTCACAATGCTTTACAGGAATTTACATTTCAAACAAATTTCCCTGCAGAGAAAAAAGAATGAGATTTGAGAGCTATCTTTGTGGGTCTCATCCCCCAATTACCTCTGTATTTCTGTCTCTTCATTATAGAATTCAGATAATAAATCCTTTCTCCCACATACTGAAAAAAGGCTGGGTTTCTTGTTTGCATTTTTTCCTCACTAGGCTCTCAGGAAAAATATGCTCTTTTTACATTGCCATTTATACATTTCTTACAAGTCTTACAGTGAGGATCCAAGAAACTTTCATAAATCAACAAGTAACTAGGTATTATGTATGTGTGTATATCTGTATGTATATGTATCCACTCAGACAATTACAGAGAAAATATCATTATTTTATCATAGTATTCATCCTAGTTCACCATAGCAGTACTGACAACAATGTGAATATATTGGTGGGGTTTGTCATGGGTCTTACACAGCAAATAGTAATTTCCCCAATTTCCCATGAACCAGGCTGAGTTCTGACACCAACTGGGACTAAATCCAGAGCACTTCAGTGGAAACTCCGGATTACTTCATCATAGTCACTTGCTTTTCATTTCCTTTTCCCTACTGATCTTTCGAAGCTACCAGAGCTACACTGATGTGAATGAGATCTGAGTCCTGCCTGTTGGCAACAGCTACTGAAAACAGGAAATGGGATATTTCAAATAACAATAGGTAGGAACAGTGAGTAAAGGTTCACTACACAGTAACGGTGCTGACTCTTTAATGACTATGTTTATTTCCTTGTATTCCAAAGAAGGCCACAGTTCATTTTGTTCTCAAATACATATGCACAGTCACAGGCCTATCACAGAATCACAGGCTCATAGAATGGTTTGGGTTGGAATGGACCTTAAAAAACATCTAGTTCCAACCCTCCTGCAGATATTTTACCTAATTTTGCTGCTTATATTAATGGAGGGGGGGGAAGGAAATCAGTGCTGATTTCCACCTTTCATATTGATATTGGCATCAAACAAATTCAGTTGCAAGGGCTGAAAGGTTCACCCCATACTCTGTTAATAGGAAAGTTCCCTGTTGCAGGAACTGCTAGGCAGGTTTTTCCCTCTCAAGAATCACAGAAATAGGTATTGTGGCATAGAAGAAACCCTTTACAACACTTACAACCCACACAATGCACTTCAAAAAAGTCCAAGCAGAAATGTTACAAGCTGGGAAAGATATCCTGGGCCATGTAGTTCATTCCGAGTAAAGGTCTGCCATTCTTGCCTGAGACTTCCACGTAAGACCTTGTCTAGTCTTGCTATGACTAATTCCCAGAAAAGGCAATTTCACAATCACTCCAAGCAAGCCAGCACGATGTCTAATTGGCATCACTGCTTAGAAATACTTCTTTGCATTCTTTTGTGAACGATCACAGATACAATCTAATTCTATATACTTTTAGCAAGCCTCACAAGCAACTAGTGAGATGGTCCAGCTATTTCATCAATCTTCCACTCTCTCCACAACATGCTTGGCTTGTCTTGGGTTCTCTCTGTCTTGGCTTCCAAATCTGGGCTGAATTTGTTTTCACGTTGTTTAATAACTGTCACTAATTAGCAATGACCAAAATGAAGAAATGCCCAGTAACCCATTTGAGTGGGTTTTATTCATTAGCTCAAGATGCATTTTCTGCAGTTAATCATGGCAACTTCTGCTCTTCCACCTGGGGAAGTGGTCGGTAAACTTCCTAAAAAACAGCCAAGTAACTTGGCTTCAGACAAGTCTCAGTTGCTTGCATTTGCTAACTCTTAGGAAAAGGCTTTCCCTAAACCCTAGCTTTCCCAAAGACACTTTTTGAAAAAAGTGTACTTTTTATTATTCTTAATTAAGAAGTTTTGGTAGGCTACTTCATTTTTTATTTATTTGGGTTTGTTTTTTTTTTGTTAAAACACAGGTCTTCTAGTGAAGATTTTATGCAGTGCTACCAAAAGAACGAAAACAGCTGATTTTTTAAAGTTTTTATTTATCCTGTATAGGACAAGGTTTTTCAAATACTTTAAGAAACTGGAAGTGATATTTGGTAATTAGAAAACAATGAACACTGATTCAATTAGGACTCATAACTATTAATAATACTCTTGTGTACTATTCAACAGAGTGTTTAATTGAGCCTCCTATGAAATAAGGTCTAATCTTTTGCTAATACAGTCACACAAGTAAAAGCTAAAAGTGGATGCATGTTTCATTCATAAATATATCCAGAAGCTAAACATCAGGGAGGAGAAAGACCTATTTAAAGCAGGAAGACAACACTGACACATGAGAAAACAGATATAATAAACTGGTTGCAAATTGGCTGGGAATTAGAGTTCCGTCATTCATAATTACAGCACCAAAAGACAGAATCCCCCTCACAGTGCCAGTTATGGAAATGGAAAATGTAATTCTCTTCAAGATGAGGGAGGTAGAGTGAAGGAAAACATTCTACCTTTTGCTCTAATGCTCTTTTATGGGTGCTGACAGGGATCACAAACCAGTTCCCAGAGTACTACTTTTTTATTGACTATTTGGGCGTATCTAGCAGTATCAAAGTGAAAATAGGAGATTAAAAGCATGAACTCCAAGACTCTCTACAGGTAAACTGTAGAAATCACACAGCTTTGGGTTTGATCTGAAAAAAACCCAACCAAACCTCTAAGAAAAAAACCAAACAGACCACACCTATCTTTGACTCAATTGTGGGCCATTGGTTCACGTTCTGTTCACGGTAGCTAATGTAATTCTTTCCTTCCATTCAGGTTAATTGTTTACCAGTATTTGTAGGGCAACACACTGCATGTCCTAACTGGTTTCTGTGTCTGCTAAACAAGTTCAGGAAACATTTACCTAAATCCTTCCTCACAGTAGTTTTGCCATTATTCCTTTTTACAGTCTTTCACTCTGTCTTAGGCTAGCTTGTGGTCTGAAATATAATTCTTTAATTCTGCTTCAATGACAGATCAGGAATCACCCCACTTCATTGCCTACCCATAACAGTGATATTTATATATCCTCAAACTGCATTTACTTTATCTGTGGTAGAATCACACTGCATGCTAGCTTTTGATTTAGCAACTTACCACTTTAGAAGCAGATAATTTCAAGTAGCGTTCTCTACAAGCTGACAATCCTTTCCTACTCTTGACACTCTCTCCCTCTCTTTTTCTCCAAGTAAAGTCCATTTATCCTAATCAAACCACAAGCTATTGATTCCTACCCATTTCATCTAACCTCCCTGCACCTGACTGTATGTGAACCACTTTCAGGAGGTTTTCTCCACTTTTTTACTCTCAGCATTGAAAACAGTGCAGAGCAAGTTAATGCGTCCTCTAAAAACACGTGAATATTCTAAGAACAGAACAGGTGCTCCCCCTGTCTCATGTGGAGCTCAGCCCACCTGGAAAACACCGTCTGTCACTTGCTACGCCAAAGAGCAGATTTTCCAGGAACAGTCTACCATTCCTGACAGAAGAGGTTACTACGCAGAAGTGGGGAGGCATTTAATGTAGCAGTATAGCTTTTCAGAGAGAACCTTATTAAAATTAACGAACCAGAAAAAAATTAAAGCACACAGGGTTCTTTCCCTTGCACGTATTCATAAATCAGCAGCTTTAAAGGGGTAAATTGGCTGATTATCCTAAATTGTGGTCAGTCCTACTTAAAATCGGTTGTGAGACTCTGCAGACAGAGCACTGACAGTTGGAGTGATCCTACATAATTTGTACTAATTTTTGCTGCTCTTTAAAATTACCTAGATCATACAGAGTTAAAAACACATTGAATATTTATAGGATGGGAAGTAAATCTGTGACTACCTCTACAAAATCAAGGGCAAACATACTGAATTAGCTGCAGGCAGTCACAAGAAACACATCCAGGAAACTCAATGGCTGTATTGGCTAGCACTGCCCATTCAGCACGTGTGCTGCAGCACCCTTCTCCACTACCACTAATGAAAAGGCTTCTGCTCCAAGTCAGGTGGGTCTTAGTTTCTGGCTGGCACATCTAAATAAAGTGGTGTAGTCCCAAGAGACTGACTGATTTTGTTTTGCATGTTTTTAAATTAGAACATGTTTTTATTTAAGGTAAATTCCATCCTGCAGCATGACTCGGAAAAAAAAACCAACAGTGGTATAAAGTAGATATTGGAAACTTTACAACAATATATAGCTTGAACAAAGTATTTAGGGGCTAAATTATACCTTCAGGTATCTCCACTAGATTCTTCCATTATTCTTTCATTTTGGGACCTGTTAAAATTTGTCCTAATGTTTGTTATCCTCTGTAGACTGCAATAACTTCCCTTTAACTTACACACCATTGCTTTATTCCACCTGGCTGCTATTAATGCCAGTAGTTTCCCTTCAGCTTGCATTCCATGGAATAGTTTCCTAAAGCACAGCATGTTACTGACTCCCTGTTTCGTTTTAATTCCTGGCTCAATATATACTGGGCAAAAACACTACATATGCTTACTTCATTCAACACAGTCTCACTCATTGTTTCTTATCTGGGATTGACCTTTACTTCTAATAACACTTTGTTATTTAAGATCAAAATTTGTTATTACACTTGTAACCTAGAACTACCAGATCCAGTGACACTTACCACAATTTTCTCTTAAACATCGACTGATAATGGCCTAACCAAAGCTAGCAGTATATACAAAAAAATCAAAATGGTCCAAGCAAAGCCACCATTTAATCAAGGTATAACTGAAACAGCTTCTAGTACACCGCAATCACATCTGTGCCATGGTTTTCTTTATTTTTTCCTACAGGAATAATCTTCATGCTACTCAACCAACCACAGACTGGAAGAAACACAAAACCTTACTCGCCAACTAATACTGTGTGTTATTAAAGGACCTTTCTTTTAAATATTTCACCTCCATCAATTTACATCTGCTATCCCCAGTTGTCCTACCCTGGGAGATACCACCCGCCTGAAGATAACCGTACCAAGTAAGGTCCTTGTGCTTCAAACTAAACACAGGCATGGTAAATCTCATGCAGTCTCTGACAAGCCCAGATCTCTTTTATATGAAACACAGCTAAAGTGTGAAATAAAGTGAACAGTTGTATTCACTGTCACTATGTTTGAAAATAAAATCTTTTCCAAAGAAGGAGCAGAGTTATGTTACCAGGTTCTATCTGACTGGAGCCCACACCGTATATCCGGTCACTAAATATAGAACTAAGTCAAGTAAGGTGTATAATTCAACTACATAAGAGGGCTTTTTGTTTCTTCTGCACTTTTTCCTGATGGATAAAGTTGTGACTGCAAGTAGACACAAACCTATCCATACTATCTTTTGTTTGAAAGGCAATTTTGGATATATATTTGTTTCACTGTTTAAGACCAAGAATTACTGACTAACCCAAGTGAGCTTAGTTCTCAAAGACTATCAGTCTTTAGCATTGGCTTGTTTTTGTAAACATCCAATAATAGTCTAATTTATCTTAAGTTTTTCTTTTTTATAGACACAGGAAAATCCAACCGTGACCACCAGTAGTTTATGAAATCACCATATCAATAGTTTATGAGGAGCTAGAAGATGGAAAGCTAGACTTTAATTTTCACACCTACAATCACTAGCTCATAGAAGACAGTAAGCAGAAGAAACAACCACCTGCAACAAACACAGAGCAAAGTGAGGAAATGGAAATACAATAATAGGGAACATGATGAAACCATGAGCAGAAGATTGTGAGTCCTTTAATAAAAGAAACACATAAGGAGAGTTTGTTTGGTTTCCTGGATACGTTCCTTTCAATTATAGTAACACATCCTTATCAGACAGGTATAATCTCTAAAAAGGCTGGCGTTGATACCAACACACAAATACCTGTGCTTAGGTGGAAGAGCGTCCCAAAGAACAAACTTTCCCTGAAAAAGCACTGCTCAGTGGAGCAGGCCACTCCCATCCCCATCACGGGGCCCATAGGCAGGCATGGGAACAGGCTGCCCAGGGATGTGGTTGAGTCACCATACCGAAGACGCGTTTAAAGGTCGTTCATATGTGGTGTTGAGTGACACAGTTTAGGGGTGAACTTCGTAAAGTAGGGTTAAAGTTGGACTTGACGATCACTCTATGGAGCTCCCCGACTAATGTGTATACGAGGGTCTCATGTGTCTCGTGGTGGGCAAAATAAGAAAGAGCAACTTCCAAGCCCTCCCGGGAAAGCACCACCTAGGACACCTGTGTGGCCTGGCATGCCTTGCAAGGAAGACCCTATGGGGCGCTCATGCTGACACCAGTCACCGAGAGAAGACATCTCAGCTAGGTATGGGACCGTAGGACCGCCATTCAGACCCGGCTCCAAGCGCAAAAAGCGCCCTGATACAGGGTCGCGGAGGAGGTTCCAGTGAACGGGACGGGGCGCGCCGAGCTCCGCAGCGCAACTCGGTACCGATGCAGCTCCGCAGCGCCCTCCGTGCCCAGCATCGGCACCGCGTGCGAGCTGCTGCCGCGGCGGCCCGCTCCCCTCCCCCGCGCGCACAGCCGCGCTCCCAGCGCACACACCTCCCCTTCCGAAAAAGCGGCCGCTTCTCCGCTTTATATACCCTGCTAAAAATAGCCTGCCGTCGGGTCCGCCAATCAGCAACGGGTGAATTTCGAATCGGGCCAATGGCGGGAGCCGTCACGGCCAGGCTCGGTCACGCCAGGAGGAGCCGCGGCGTCCGCCGCGCGGCCATTGGGCGTCCCTGACATCATTGGCACGCGGGGCGGCGGGCGCACGTCGCGGATTGGCCGACGGCGGCGGGCGGCGTCACGGGATCACGCGGGGCGCGGGGA
>VZRI01005219.1:94589-145182 GCA_013397515.1 Upupa epops | reverse complement strand
TGCCGTCCCTGGAGGAATATTGGCAACAGGTAAAACGAGGCTGTCGATGTGGTCTTTGTTGTTGTTGTTGTCGGGGGCTTCTTTTTAAGCCGTATTAAAGGATAAGAGGATTAACCAGGAAAAAAACCCCAACCAAAACAAACAGTGAACCAAACCCGAGTGTCAGCGACGAGTTTGGGGAGAATTGAGCACAAACAAGAAGAGCTGTTCTGAAGCAGGTGTTGCGGGTCTCGGTACGGCGGCTTGTGGCAGGCAGGAGCCCTGAGGAGCTGCGCATCTATCCATGTTTACACTGGCTGTCAGACCGGCGGCCCCGCTCCGCTCGGCGGCCCCGCAGGGGCGCCGAGCCCGAGCCCGTCGCTCCGCGCTGGGTCCCGCCGCTTCACGCCGAGCCCTGCCAAAGTTTTGCGCTTGTAGCCGGTCCAAGCTCCACAGCTGGGGCTTATCACCCGAGCTCCCTGCCTCAGCCAAGGGCGGCGCGGCGCCCCTCGCCAGCGAGGTGTTTGTTTTCCTTTTCTGTTTGTTTTTTTTTAATTGTATTTTTAATTCCTGGCTATAATGGAATATCCTCGTACATCAGGAGTGTACGTTCGCACGCACACCTATGTGTGTGCATGTGTATTTACACATGTAGGCACTATAGCTGTTGCACAGCTTTGCAGAGCCCTGAGTTGTCAAGTCATATGACAGCGATCCCCTGGTGCTAATTGCCTCCGTGGGGAAGGAGATAAAACGGAGGTTCCTTCCCTTTAATGGGCATATTCTGTTACCTTATTATTTTTAAATTATTTTTACTTTTTTCTTTTCCCCCTCCTTTTTTCTTAATTCGACATAAGTAGCTGGCATTCGTGCATCTCCCGAGGGGCTCCTCTGGCCGCGCTCTGATCCGAGAGCTTCTTAGCCCGGTGACCAGAGCAAATAATTTCTGGCTCTTTAGAGGACTAAAGGAGCCTTTTTGAAAAGATTGACGCTCAAAGTGTTACAGCCTTCCCGTGGCTACTGATTGTATGCAGTGCTTTTAACAATTTTAAATTTTTTCCCTCTCCCCCCCCCCTTTCCCCTCTTAAAGAGGCAGCCTCATAGTACGTGACTGAAATGGAGCTAAGTAGTTTTTTCCTTCAGGCGTTTGGGCTTCTGGTTAAAGGCCAGCCATTCTTCCAGTACCCTTTAGAGGTATTTAAATTCGAGAGACCTTCACTCCGGTCCCCACTACTAATCTGTCTAACAAGGAATAAAAAACAGCCAGAATTATGAAAGTTTACCCAGATTTAGGCACTGTTGTTTTTAACCTGTTTTCCTAGGCGATCAGTGCATTATTGTGTCATCCCTGTCGAAACCCTATCTGTTTTTAATGGGCAGTGCAAACCCTTACAAGACACATAGACATCCCTGTGCAGCGGTGGGTTTGTTTTTGGCGTTGCTTGGGTTGCACGGGGTTTTTTTTTCCTGTTTTTGCCCACAGTCCTGGTGTGGCCAGAACATGTGACCCAGTTTACTGGGGGAGAAGGCAGACTGCTCCCATGGCGGCTCCTCTCTTGGACAGATGGGAAGGGGCTGTGAGAGAATGTGTGACATTTGAGATCAGCTTTTTGCTACCAGGCTTGGAAGAGATGAGCTTGCTAAAAGAAGTAGAGTTTGGTATGGAAACTTGGTGTGGCCGTTTTATGTGTAAAGCTGCCACATGGATCGTTTCCTATAGTGGAAAGAATAATCCCAAAACATAAGCTTGNAGAAAGTCAGTAGAGTGAATTGAAAACCACAGCTTTACCCATTTAGGGTGATTTTGTATTCTGTTTTGTTTAGTTTCATGGAGTGGAGGGGAATGTGTTTGGGGATGTTGTCCATGTACTGTTGCATGTATATTTGAACAGAGTACTTTCTTGGCAGATGGTCAGGGTTTTAAAAGGAAGTCTCCTTTGGCATTTCGTGAAAGAGAGAGAGATGACTCATACAGTTGCACTCTTGGCCCGTAGATAAAAGTTCTTGTTCATTGTGGGACTCCCAGCAGGACCTCAGAGTAATTTCCCGTTTTACATCCTATAGAATAGGACGTTTCTGTTCTGGAACTTTTTTGTGCCCTCTCCTCCGTTGTTGAAGTTCCATGTGTTCCTTCGAACACTCATAGGAGCAGTTCAAGTTACGTGTCGTGCATGCCAGTGTGCTTGGAAATGACATTCTTTGAAAGTCCAGTGTGTTGCATTCTCATGCACAGGAAATGGGAGGATGTCTGCTGCTCCATTGATGTCCCCAGAAGACGGGCTGGCAGCTCCGCAGCCATGCTGAAATGTGGCTTTGTTTTCTGACACAGCGTTTGGGTTTCAAATTTGGGTTTCAACTGCGTGTCAGAGCACATTGTGTTCAGCTGGGTCCTTTCAGCCTTGTGTTTGTGTGAGAGAGATACAAAACAACTTCAAATTAGACAAAGGCACAAGAGTGAAGTGTAATTATTTGTTGTGGTTCTCTATGGTCCTTTTCAATGTTGGCCTACTGAAAGCACAGATTTTTATGATGAGAGTGATGATAATTTCACTGACTCATTAGAATGCTATTTTGGAAACCAAAGCTAACTTGCACCTTCAGCTGTGTGTTTGAACTCCTGCCCAGGTCTCGTTTCTTTTCATCCTAGCAGTCACCTAGTTAGGGCTGGAGAAGCCTTTAATTTGTTTTGAACCTGGAAACCTCAAATAGAATACACTGCTTTCCTGTGTGCTTTTTTGAAGTGCAAAATATAATAGAGTTTATTTCTAAGCAAGCTTGTAACTTTTGGATTTTCTACTCTTTCTCTTGTACCTAGACATGTTTGGAGCTGGAACGGTATCTTCAAAGCGAACCCTGCTATGTTTCTGCATCTGAAATAAAATTTGATAGCCAAGAGGATCTCTGGACCAAAATTATTCTGGCACGTGAGAAAAAGGAGGAATCTGAACTGAAAAACACATGTACCCCAAAAGAGGACAATCTTACTAGTCAGAACTTAGAGACCAACAGTTTGAATTCTGATGTGAGCAGTGAATCTTCAGACAGCTCTGAGGAGCTCTCACCCACGACAAAGTTTACCTCTGACCCTATAAGTGATGTTTTAACCAGTTCAGGAAACTTGAGTTCGTCTGTCACTTCCACTCCCCCTTCATCTCCTGAGCTGAGCAAGGAGCCTTCTTCCCAGCTATGGAATTGTACGCCGGGTGAGTTGCATTCACCAGGGAAAATTCGTACCGGTACCGCTGGAAAGACTGCAGAGAAAGGTACACCCGCCAATGGTGACACCTCGCCAGATGGCAGAAGGCGTGTTCACAGGTGTCATTTTAACGGTTGCAGGAAAGTTTACACCAAAAGTTCACATCTGAAAGCACATCAGCGCACTCATACAGGTTAGTAACTATGCTTATTAAGTAAGAGTTGGCAAGTCCGGTAGGGAATACCCCTGATGGTGGTGGTGTCACTGTATTACACAATTGCTGGGTGGGAGCCCAGGTTTGGAGAGATGATGTAATAGTGGCAAAAGCTTACCAACATGAACGACATCACTTCCTCGTTCTCTATGTAAGCAAACTGAAGCCAAGGTGATGGTAGATTAGTCTGCTGTCATAGCGAATAGGAACCACTCATCTAAATAAGGCAATAGTGACAAAGCTGCAGGGGCATGTAGCGTTCAGAAGCAAAGGTCTGTCCATAACACATGCTAGACTTTTGTTGACATTTATTTCTAAATCCAGAGTGAGTTGAGACTTTTGTGTTGTGTTTCTTTTGCAAGAAAGAAGCCCAGAATGTCATATCCAAACCATGCTCAGGTTACTAAATACTGTAAGAGATTGTTTTCATGGGTTAACCTATATGGAGTCTATTGTATCAGACATCCCAAGGCTTTGATAATTTAAGGTATAGCTTTAGTTGTAAATCAGTTAACAATTTAACAGGCAAAAGTCTTGGAAAGCTACAGTGTCCTGTGGTTCTTCTAACAGATCTGCTTAAATTGTACTGATAAACATATGATTTACTATATCATTTCATCTCAAAATGCTGAGCAACAGTATTTTATTGTTGTAAAACTTGAAGTACAAATAACAGCACTGTGTGTTATAGGGAAAGAAAATGAAGAAGATAGACCCTTCAGAGCTTTTGTAAATATTTTTCAATTGAAGTAGCATGCTGATTTGCTTCCTTGAGCATTACTATTTGATAACTCTTTATGACAAAGGTTAGATAGTAGAGCTGTACCTTAGCTCAGTAGTCATCACTTAACATGAGGAATTTGCCTAGCGTTCTTGGTGTACCACTTCAGAGACCTGTACAGGGCTGTTGGATTTTTTCCCCCCTCAACATTTTGTGGCTTTTATAGGAAGTCTGAGCAAGCTTGGATGCTTCCATTGTTATGTGGAAGTTAGATAAAATGAGACTATTTCAAGAGGAAAGAAGAACTTCTATCAAAACCCTGGTGGTTGATCAGACATAAATAGTTGCCAGCCTCAGAAGTATTGCAGAACTGTTGTACTGGTGCTGTCTGGCTGAGAATGTTCCTGTGAATGGAAGTGGTATTTCTCAAGTGCTGAAATAGAAGTGTTCAAAAGTGGTGTACAGGCTTTTCCAAGAATATGTGGCTCAGCAGAAAGGAGGTTGCATATTATGCAGATGAGTGGATGACAGAGAGCCTTTGATGCAATACAGTAGCCTAATTGCATTTTGGAGCCTAGCTGTGCTGTCTTTAATCACCTTTCTGAGGTGAACCATACCTGTTTGGGAGTAAGTCTGCTATTAGAGATGAGCAGGAATGGTAGAAAGAGTTGGATTTCTTTGTTTCCTGTGAGCCTGTTTCATTGCTTTTTTTTTATAAGAATGAGATAATGAGATTATTTGATGTGCTGTTACTTAAGTAGGAATCACATGGATGAATTCTGTGAGCCACCTTTGCCTGCATGTTCTGAAGCATTCAGATAGGTTAAATAAAACTGTCTGTCTTTGGGGAGTGGAGGTGGTTTACATAGAAAATGAATGGGATAGCACATACTTTTCCCTGAATGAAGTCATGTCTAATGTCTAATCTGCTTTCTTTGTAGGGGAAAAGCCTTACAGATGTTCATGGGAAGGGTGTGAGTGGCGCTTTGCAAGAAGTGATGAATTAACCAGACACTTCAGAAAGCACACTGGTGCCAAGCCTTTTAAATGTAGTCACTGTGACAGGTATGTGACTGAAATGCATCCTTTGAAATAGTTATTTTTAATGCTTGTTGGAAAATGAGTCTAGGCTGTTCTTAGTATGTGAAGGAGTCATTTGGGATTGCAAATAACGTCTGCTGGTTTTTATGGGATTATTGTATATTTAGGCTTGGAAAACAAATACGAGTCTTGCTAACCATTGGGATGTGGTTTGTGGCATGATGTGGCAGATGAATATTGAGAAGTCCATAGTGCTACTACCCACCTGCAGAGCTCCTGGGTACACACAGGCACAATGACTGTGCCTTGTTTCCAGGGAATGCCAAATTTCTCCTCCACCAGTTGTGTTTTGGAGTAGCAGAGCAAGGGGGTTGCTTTGGCCATGCATACGGCATCATGCGTGCCAGCAACTGTGTGCTAATGTGCAACCTGACTCTTGCCTTGCAGGTGTTTTTCCAGGTCTGACCACCTGGCCCTTCACATGAAGAGACACCTCTGAATGGGTCAAGAGGTGAATCCTGCAGGCTAAAAGGCGTCAAGGTTGAAGAGCCTTGAGCAGAGGGATGCGTGTTCCAGCCAAAGCATGCCATTTTGCACCCTACCCAGTTGCCTCCAGGACCTCACTTCCTTGAAGGTCTTTTGAGGGCTAAATAAGTCATGTAAGAAACGGCATAGCAACCGCAGTGCATGATGTTTGGGGTTTCCTGGACTCATACACTGGTATCTAACCTTCTGAGTGGCTCCTAAGCCTTTGCCGTGAGCATGTGCACTGAGAATGTTAATGATTGGGTGACTGTATGCGATGAGGATCTCTTGATGACTGTATGCTGAGGCACATTTTTTTTCTTGTGGTTGCTTTATAACTGTAAGAGAAAAAAGTAGTCTGAATGTCTTGTATGTGAGGAGTATCTTGTGAGATGGGACAACCACCAATCATTTCCAAGGGGTGGGGGGAGGGATGTCTGCACCTTTTTAGAGGGGAAAATGAAGAGGGGAAAATGGGGAGTAAAAAGAGTCAGGATGCCAGAGTAGAGATGGGGTACCTCCCCGTTCCTGTGTGAGAGGAGCTTTAGGTGTCTGGTGCAGCTATTAAACGTGCAATGTGTCAAGTAGCTTGTTTTACTTGCTACAGAGCTCATTTGTAATCCATTGTATAAGCTGTGTATTTACAAATGTAACACAACTATAACTTTTCATTATAATACAAAGGTTATTGCATGGTTCTGGGGAACTATATGCTTTTCCATTCTTTAATCAGGACTGCAGTTTTGATTCCAGTTAAGAGCAGCTAAAATACAATTGGTGTAATGTTACATAATGTATGGAACATGAATAATTTTTTCTGTTGGGTGGATAAAACCACTATTGGTTAGAAACTGATTTTTCTCATGCAGCTAATTTTTCTCTTATTTATGCCTTGAGGACTAACTTCTGGTTTTCTAGCTGTTAATGCACTGTTGACCTTAATAATGGTGCCTTATGCAAGTGACCTTCTCTTGTAGGGGGTCTTATACAGGGGTATGGGTGATGCATGCTTTATTAAGGCTCTCTTTTCACCTGGCATTGTACTGTATCAAATGTATAATATGAGGGGAAAAAAGGTTACTTCCAGGGTCCTCCTTCACAAAGACAAATAGAGAGAAAAGTCGTTCATGTCAGTACAGTATTTGTTTAACTTAGACAATTTGACTGTGTTACAGAATAATGTATATGCCAATTGAATACCTGACCAGTTCTGCCACCTTGAGACTTTTTTTATATTGACCTTGCACAACAACTGTATATACACACCCCAACTGTACTTAATATGTCAAGTTTTAATACATATTAAAGATACAGAAGTATTAAAAGATGTATTTGCTTAAAAGGCACAATTTTCACATCTATATATCTAGCTCTCTGTTGGTCATACAGAAAGAAACTATATTACTTTTTTTTTTAAGTGGGCAGAAAAATAATTGTGTATGTATATTTGTGTGTACAGTCTGTGTATGTGTGTATATATATAGATAATATATAAATATTTTTTTTAAAATGAAAAAAATTAGAACACATAGCTAGAAAATGCCACAGCCCAGCAAAATATTCCCTCTTCTCCCTCCACCCCCCAATATGGTCATTAAGGAGACAAAGAAATGAAAGATATAGTTAATTAAAATCTAGCATTTTTAGAGGCTTTACCTTTAGCGTAATGGTATGCTAAAGGCTTTGTTGGCATTCAGTCCTTCTCAGACTGCTGACTGTGTTATGTAGTTATTAGGTTGTCCAGAATAGTGTATCTGTGGCCATTTAAGAATTATATGAACCGAATATTGGCATGCTGAAAGAATATTAGCTGTGTGCAGATGAAGTACACTTGGGTTTTGGCCTTCCAGCTTGCTGGCAGACCTGTGAGTGAGCTAGTTGTCGTGGTGGTTGAGCTCTAATTTTACATAGTTCAGCTAAAATAAAGACTGTTTTTTCCCTAGAGTAGAAATAGTCTGTCCAAAAGCAGTACCTTTTTTAATTTTTTTTTAAACCAGCTCACTACAGCTGATGCAATGAAGCATGTGACCTGTTTCTTTTTCTATTTATTTTGGTCTTGCTTACTATGCTAATATTTTGGTATATCTTCCTGGAAATGTATGTAGATAAGTGGTTTAGAAAAAAGTATATGCAAGTAATCTGGTTCTACGGAATACACAGGCTTAATTCATTCTCATTTCATTTTTGGTTTAAATTACCTGAAAATGCACTTTTTTTTTCTCCCCCCAAACAAACAAAATTTCCCAGAAAATGGATTTCTATTTAGGGCTGGGGCTTATTGTGTTTTTAACTCCTTGTTTGCATTGTCCTTGGCTTAGTTGTAATTCTTATAAATGCAAAAGTAAACAAAATGAAAAACAAACAAAACTACCCCCCCAAAAAAGAAAAAAAAAAGGATTAAACTTGCACTGGCTTGTCTCAATTGTGAAATACCATCAGAATGGTGTGGATGGGGTGGGGCTGTGTGCCATGTCAAATGCCTGTAATTTTCTTAATAAGCAAGTACATTTTGTTCAGGTGATAACTGAGCCTCAATCAAGCTGAAAAATAAAAAAAAAACCTTTTGCTTGAAATTTAAGAAAAAAAGTTTCTATTAGTGAAATTTTTGTTTTTGTTTTTGAAGCACCCTGTTATCTAAAGAATCTCTTTGTAAGATTTTTGTAAAAATTTTGTTTTACAAGATTTTATTTGAAATTGTTTTTTGCAAGATTGTTATATTTCTGTATGAATGTATTTTTTATTGGAATAACATAAAAAGAAATTCTTATCAGCATTATGTGTCTGCTTTCATCTTTCTCGTCTCTGATGTCCTACACACCAAACAATGCCAAATACTATCTTAATGCTTTGCCTTGAGTCACAGGTACAAACAACTTAGGTCACTTTGTGGAGGACAAGCCCTCCTGAGAAAGTCATTTTGGCAGTAGAAACTCAATGTTCTTCTGTGTATGAAAAGCTGTTGTTCACTCATCTTTTGTCTCAGCAGAATGAATAGTTAATGCAATTGTTACTGCAAGACTGCACTTTTATTCCAAATGGTTTATTCTGGAGAGGTGAATGCATGTAGGACAAGTACTGAATGTGGGAAAGGAGATTGTGCATTTGAAGTGAAGGGAAAAGCCAAAAAGGCTGGGCTGGAGACACCTGCAGCCTTTAGCTGCCAGGTTGTGGGTCTTTAAACTCTGGTCAAGGGAGAAGCTAGCCCAAAGACTTGAAGACAGTTGCAGGAAGGTGCCATGTGACACCTGCCTGGCTCACATGCCCAAATCCAAGTCTGCTGTAAGAGTGACCTGACCCACATGCTTGTAATGACTTTCATCTAGCCAAATGCAAGCTCCTGAATTGCATTTTTTTTAGAGCAATGGCTCTTCAAAGCATTCCTGACATGTACTCTGGCTTGGGACACATGCAGAACTTGTTTAATGTTGCCTTGTGGCTTCTGCTTCACTCATGCTGGGGTTAAAAATCCCTTAAGCATCAATTAAATCATTGGCAGAAACGGCAGTTATATGCTGAGAAAATGAATTTAAACATGAATTCAGTTCACAGTAAATGAAGATCTTGTGGGTTTAGATGAGTAATGGTCTAAACATGATGCAGAAAATAACTAGATATATATTTGTCACCTACCTCAGTTACATGTGCAGCAGGATAACAAGTAGATACTGTGCATCCTTGTAGTCAGGGAAGAAATGGTAACTTAAGCAAATTTGTGATCTGTGATGCAAGGGATATATTACATTTTACCAGGAGCGCAATGTCTCACGCAGTGAAACAGATGTCTCCTGGGAAACCTAGTTACAGTTGCAATAGAAACAAGAAAAGGAATTCTGACATTTTGCCTTCTTGACTATATACAGTGTAGAAATGGAAATATTTTAAAAGAACTGAGTTTGACCTTGGAGTTTCTCCACCCAAAATGTTCATTGGGTGTGTAATACTGAACAAGGTTTGGCAAAATTTTTTGCGTGTTTGTTGTGTGTGTCGTCTTGGGCAGTGACTTGCCGTACCTTCTGAAAACAGAAATGAGGGCCCTCTGACTCCATTATCATGTTATTGAGAATTCATCCTCTTTTGTTTTTTTCTGAGCGATTGTTCTCCAAGAACAGTAGGGTCAGGACAAAAAAAAAAAAAGCTAGTGACAGAGCTATTGGGCAACAAGGAAAGTACAAAGCTGAAAGCAATAGCCATTTCAGGGTTGGAGCGTTGCAACATGCATATCTACTGCAGGCTTGCCTAATTCTGTATTTTGAAATGCAGAGCAGATGGGAAGGGATGTGAATTTGAGGGTGAAGGAGTGAGGTGGCTTAGGTATGGACGTGGACGAGTAGCCTCAGCAAGTTCGAACAACTTCAGCTGAGGTTAACAAGGTTAAAGTGAGGGCAGAGCTTGTGAGCCAGCATGTTAGCTTCTTACTGCAGAGGTAGTAGATGTAGTATGTTTGTGCACTTAAGCACACACATGCGCACGCAAAGGTCAAGAAGAAAGCTAAAATCCCAAAACAGAATCTGTTTGAGGGTTTG
This sequence comes from Upupa epops, assembly GCA_013397515.1. Classification (NCBI taxonomy): domain Eukaryota; kingdom Metazoa; phylum Chordata; class Aves; order Bucerotiformes; family Upupidae; genus Upupa; species Upupa epops. Next base: position 134,983 of record VZRI01005219.1, on the reverse strand, counting down.
GTTGCCTTTTGTTCTTTTGTGCGAAAAATCCTGGCATAGAAATGGTCGGTGCAAGCAGGGTGTATCACAGTTTACAACCTTGTTTAAACAACTGGGTTTTCTAAGCATGGTTTTGAAGTTCACAATAGATAGGTGATTTCTATTGTCTTAAATTGGATATTCATATTGTTTAGAAGTTACCGTCTGTCTCCCACCTAAACCATACTATGAATCCAGTATTGTGCCTGTCAGAGCATGCTGAAGACAAACTGTATTTTATTCTTTGCTCTTTAGGTCTCATTCATAGTACCTCTGCCTTTTTTGTCCATCTTTTACCTGTTCCATTCTTCCATTCTTCTCAACTGCAGTAGCCTTTTCTCCTTTTCTTCAATTGCACTGAAAGCTCTGAGGAATAAAAACAACTGTAAATGGGCTAAATAGCATCAGCAAAATTACAAACAAGGAGAAGGAAAAACACTATGTTGATTGTTTGAAAAAGTAGCTGAGTGTTATTTATGCAGCACCAGAGAGGCACATGATCTTACATACACAACAGGGAGAGACAACCTTGAACAAAGAGGGAAGCTTCATGGCCTATTGTTTGCAGTTCTCCTTAGCCTAATGTAGAGAGAGGAGTTAAGGTAGACTGAAACAGCAAGGAGAGCTCTGACTCCACAAGAACCTGTGAGGGAGACAGGCAGAGGTTTTCCTTCAGCTGTTTTAACAATTATTTGTTAAACCTGTATTTTCTTCTTCTGTTTTTCAAAAATTCCTTGGAGACAAAATGGCTTGGATAGGAGATCTCTGCACACATCTTTCTCAAGCTTTTCCAGCTTTGCTTCCTCAGGTAGCACCGGTTTACAGAGTAGTCCACACCACCAATACTCCAGTTTTTAGTTCTGGTCACACGAGGTTACTGAGCAGCTTGTAGACCTGCAGAAGCCTGCCTGCTTTTCCATCTCCCATGGGACTGTGTAGCTGAGAGGCATTAACAGGTACTTCTGAAATAAAACCTCTGATACGGCAAGAAACTGTACTGCGATTATACAGTCCAAGGTGACACTATATCATTTTTTTCCCCCCTTTAGCTCTTCTACACTGGTTGTTTCATCCCTTATTCATGGTCCCTAGATATGTGGCATTTATTTTTGATCAAACCTACAGCAATACTTTCTCATAACCATTTGAGCTCTTACATATAAGGGAGAATGAGCAGCCGTAGTATTGCTTTTGCACATAGGTCTACAGAGGTTTAATCAGGCTAGGATTCATTTGAGCTACCATGGGAAATAAGGGTTTACACGTTCGTGCATTAATATTGCGAGGCCTTGGTCAAAGGCTCATTTAAGTGAAAGAGAAATTCCTCACTGAATTCGACTTGCTCTAGACACAGTCATTTTTTTATACAGCTGAACCCGAGAAGGAAGTGCATTTGAAATCCTTTCAGAGCCAGATTTCCCCTCGATGACATTTATGACTATGTTTTGTCCGTTTGAACATTTGATGACTGGAGTGTACAAGTGCAAGCATTGCAAAACTGCATCTTTTTAACAGAAACGTGGGGGGGGGTTGCCTGAAATTTGTTTTTGACTGAAGGCATAATTATTTTCTGAGCTAGAGCAGTGACAATATTCAATGGTAATGTTTTCAATCTGAACACTTCACAAATTATTAGCCGAGACATTATTAACTGAAGAAATTGACTGCATTTGTAGGATACCGTGGCAACAGAGGTGGCCCATGGCTTTAAAAAAAAGTGCTGCAACAGATAAAAACCAGAGCATTTTGTTAAAATAAAGAGAAACTATGCAGAATCTGCAGCTGAAGCTACAGATTGGTCATGTTCTTGAAATATAAGTTTATAATTTGTCACAGGAAAAGTAACTCCATAAAGCAAACCCACCAAGATGTTTTAAGATGATCTATTATTTGGAAGTGTCTAGTGCAGCCATTTTGGATTGGTGTCATGATGGGAAACAGATGGTATACATGCTAATGGTTAACATTTCAGGAGGTATAGAAAGCAATTGGCAGATGATGTATTTTGTTAATGGGAGAGTAAAGCCTCCTATGTACAGTTAGAATAGAATGTAAAAAACAAGCAACATTTTTTCAGCACAAATGAGGCGATGCAACAACACACTTAGGTAGATTTATATGACTTGTTTCACTTTAAATAATTTTAATGAGAAATTCTCTAAATGTTTTTGAGCGGAGATAGAAAGTAATCTGGTAACCACATGTCTTGATGTACGCCAAGCTGTTCTTTAACAGCACTTTGTTTCAATGCAATATAAATTTAGCTGGAATTAGCATTGTTGAATATTAGTCCCTCCGTGCCTCACTTGCTAAACCTCCATATTCTTTTCATTGCCTGTGTGCATTTCAGAAGCAGAGTGTGTGGTCAGGTCCAGACAAAGGCAAATTACCTAGCGGGGCTGGGGAAGGCAACATATTTGCTGAATTCAGTAACATAACAAATACTGGTAATAATTCAGGAAGATAGCAGATCTGCACTGGATACCAGAATATATTTTTCCTGTAATGTGCTACATGTTGGATTTGATATTGAATATATCAAAAATCTAGTTATGCATGCAAAGCTGTATTTTTCTGTATTTTATGTATTTCAGCTTCCTGTATGTTATTTCGTTTTTAAGATTTATCTTTGAACGTGCAGTGATAGAAAGCGTTGTGTTTCCAAGCTTTGCTAGGCAAGTTGCTCAGTCCTCTGGGTTTTCCTTTATTTGTTTTTGCTAACTATGAAGAGGACTTTGGAGGGCGACTGGATTTCAATAGGTACTCACTGTAATTCATTATTCATCAGCAGTAGAAATATTAGCAGTAGTAGTCAGACATGCAGAGGAGGCTGAAATCTTACCATGATGAACCAACAGGAGAGAAGCTCTTCCATCCAGGTCCTGCCTAATTAGACCATGGCATATTTGGGATTACACACATTCAAAGAGAGAGAAAGAAGTTTTACAGACTGTTATGATTATCTCAGTGGTCATTCTGGCTGGGAAAACAGCCAGACTGATAATGCTGTTGATATTTTACCACAATTACACTCACTCCTGTCTACCTATCACAGATGGACTCATTCTGGATACCAAAATAAGAAATCACTATGCTGTCCCCGGGTTTCAGTGCATTTCAGTGAACATTTTTAGGTCGGACCTTGTAATGCCCATCCCTGTCTCACATAATTAGGGTATTTCTTATAATTTCATGATTTTGTTTTCTATCTAACAAGCTTCTTCTGGAAACATTTGGTGTAGTCTATATGAAATGCTTTGCATCTACTGATATTTTATCTTAATTTGAAAAAAAACCCAACAACTTCAGAATTAATCTTTAATACCACAAATAGAAAATAGTAAATAGAAGATGTAATGATGCTATAGAATTAATGGGATTTGAGTCTTGGTAGGAAAACAGATGCATTATTCATAAGGATTGATGGTCTTTAGTGTCCCAACAGCCCTTTGTGGGGCTTTGGGTGTATTAGACTGGTCACTGGAGAGAGGGTTGCTCTAATGCTCAATAAGCTAAACTAAAAACATCACTAGAATTATAAAGCAAAAGCTAATCAAATCCTAAATATAAATGCAATGTTGAAAGTCCATCCTCTAGTTATCTCCAGAAACCACCCTGCCTCAAAGGGTTGTCAGTCACTTGTTCCTTATTATCTTTAATCAAGCAGAAGAGAGAAGCATTGAACACCACAGTGGATCTGTATAACGAGGCTCTGCAGGTGAAATCTATAGTGCTGTGCTTCCCGCAACACGTGTGCCCTCAGCCAGCCCCCGCGCCACGGGCAAAGGAAATACGCCACAGAGACAAAGGGATACAGTGTTTAGACAGTGCCTCTGAAGTCCTCTGTAGCTTCTTCTCACTTCAATCTCCAAAGTCCAGGCTACAGATGCTTCGCAGAGCATAACCAGCCTGGATGCCTGTAGGTAAAAATTATGTGGTAACATGCAACAAAGAGGCTGACTAAAGGAGATATCTGCAATAAGGTTTCCAGCACTTACACAGATGAGATCTACCCAGACTCTGGTCTCTGTATTCTGTAACAGAACATTATTTATTTTAATGTGAAAAAAAGAAATCTAAAAAAAATTAAAAAGAAATTCATTTATTCAAGCAAATCAGGCAGTGGAGTTTGAAAATGTGTTTGGAAGGCTAAAAGTGCTGGTCACCAAATGTAACTGTGCAATTCAGTATAAAAGAATCTTTTTTCAGTAGACATTAAGTATTTTGGGATAATGATAGAGTCATAAAAGACTAATGTGTTTGGCCAGGAGAGAGAAGATTCATAAAAGAATAAAGAGCTGTGGGATATGGTTCCTTTTGACACAAAGAATAGAACCCAGAGGCTGCTCAGGCAAATGTTTGCGTGTGCAGATAGTTTAAAGCCAGGCAGTTTTAAGCCTTGGTTCTGAAACAAGGTCAGTGCAGACAGCCTTTTGACTCTCCGCTCCTTTCCCCTGACACACCAAAACCCATAAAGGACTTCTTTTGAGCACCATGGCATATGAGGATTGTCTCTGATAAAGCATGCACAACCCCTTGCAGCTGATACGAGGACCATGAAGGTGGTAAACTGCAGTGGAGAGAGTGGGTCAAGCGTCATGAATGATGTAGCTCTTTGCAATGCTTGTGTTTGAAAACACAAATCAGAGCAAAAGTGATGAAAGAGTTTAGACATAGATTAGATATTAGGAAGACACTGTTTTGCTGTGAGGTTGGTGAGGCACTGGGAAGAGATTGCCCAGAGAAGTTGTGTGTGCCCCCTCACTGGAAATGTTTGTGCCCAGGTTGGATGGAGCTTTGAGCAACCTGGTCTAGTGGAAAGTACTGTTGTACATGGCAGAGAGGTTGTAACTAGAGGATCCTGCAAGGTCCCTTCCAAGACAAGCCATTCTATGGTTCGAAGATAAAATCTGCAGCCTTCCTACTGTAGCACTTGTCTTTTTTCAGTGTTTGAAAATAACCCTCAGCTTTGTGTGTGCCTAGGTATCCCTTACCTCTAAAGGCAGAGGCAGTATCTCCTGACACCCCATACACTTTACTGTGTCGTAGAGTCATATAATTGTTACGCTGGAAAAGACCTTTAAGATCATTGAGTTCAACCATTAACCTAACTCTGCCAAGCACACCACTAAAATCACGTTCTTTTCAGCCATCACATGTAATTACAAGTTTCCTTCTAAGGATAAAATTAAGTTGAACATATGAAGATACGAAGAAAGAACGAAAGAAAAAATAACAACATTCTATAAGGAGCCCAAGAATCTTTGTATTTTTTGTTACAACATGTATGAATACACGCACACTCAGCAACAGGAACGAGCTTTCTTGTCTAGGATTTTTATGTTCTGTGTGCTGTTACAGTCCAATAAAATGGTCTTCTTCAAGAATCATTTCCGGAGCTGACCATCAGCCTTAAACAAGGTGTGAGATGAAGCCCGTTGAAAATACTGAACGAAATTAAGCAGTCGGTGCTAGTGAAAAAAAAAGGCAAAAATAGTAATAAAACCCAAACATTACAGGCAAAAAATAAAGCAGATTTTCCAGAGTTCCAGAAATTCAGAAGTCCAGAAAAAGAGCCAAGTCCTTAGAAGTGCCAAGGAATATCATTAGTGTTCCTCTTTGGGAAGTCTACAGACACATTGCTCTGAACTGACTCCTTTTCCTTTCTGCTGTTCCACCTAACATTTGTATGGCATTATTCTTAGCAGTCGTAAGTAACTATGACAGGAAGACAGAGTGGAAAATTAAGGCTTGTTAAGACTATTATACAGCAAAAGGATCATGTAGTAAATGAGATTTGAGTATGCCCAGTTTGGGATATGATTAAGTAATCATGTTCAAGGTGGATGGGTTTGAGACAATAAAAGGCCAATGGAGGTGGTTCAGTTTCAAAGGGGCAAATCTTTTTATGCTGAGATATTACGCAAATGTGATTTTGGCATCCGTGAGGAACCCTGCTTCCCTCCCAGCTCTTGAATGTGCGGGCTTCTGCTCCTGGGAAGGGAGGGACGCTCTGCTGATCTTGTCATCCTTCAGCGTGATCTTTGTGCCAAGAAATGCTATTTCCCTGTGTCTCTTTTTCCAGGACCATATCACCAGTGTGCATTTGCCTCTGGCTGCAGTCTACAGGAACCTCTCAAGAGTACAAACAACAAACTCAGCATCCTGCAGAAGAGTTGAAAATTTCATTATCACCTAATTTATTCTTGAGGAAAGTGGGTTTCAAACTACTCATTGAGGCTGTGAATAATAAGCATATTCCAATACTATGGACACAACAAGGAAGTGACAATAAAACCCCAACAGGAAAACAGTGAGGCTCTTTCTTGCTTTTGAGAGAATACTATGAGTCCAATGTTGCTTTCTCATTTTTTTCCTATGTTATCAGCATGGAAAGCTGGGCAGGACTTAGCTGAATCACTTCTCAGAAGTCAGTCCAAAATGTGAATGAGTCAAACCATGTATAGGATACAGAGGGATATGTGTGTTTAGTGTCAGCAGGGTTTGTCATGCAATTCTTGAAGGCATAATGGATGACTTTCATTGAGTTCAAAGTAGCCACAATAATTATATGAATCATTTAGAGGAAAGCAGCAGAACTTTCCACTGAAAGTAGCAGCTTCAGAAGAGCTTCTGAACCATGCTAACATAGATGGTACCTAGCTGAGATACCTATTATCGCACATACACACAAAGAGATTGAGCTGACATAGGGAAGGAGTTGTCACATCCCAATCATTAAGAGAAAAGAGTCACTCAGGTTCATGGGTTCACTTAGGGTTGAATTAAGGAGACTTACACCATAGGTCCATATAAAAGTCAGTTTAATAAAATTGTCTAATTCCAAACTCAGGAGGCACAGAGATCACTAAAGTTCCTAAATGCCCAGCTGAGAGCAGAGGAGAGAAAAAGGGAAAGGGAGAGGTGATTAAGAGGTCAGATCACCACTCAGGAATGCAGGCTATGCCTCCCCCACCCCAGCCTCGCTCCTCAGCTCTACAGATCTCCGGAGAAAGTCCTCAGTTTCTCTGTCTGTCTTCTCAATCAGTCTTGGCACCATGAATGGCAGAGTGTGGTGGTGGTGTAAGGTGATCAGTCCCTTTTTGCTTCCTCAGCTTTGCAGATTTTGGTGTCTCCAGCAGTTCCTTGTGTCAGTCTCTCCTCCTTACAGACTGGGTAGAGCTGGTGGTCACCCTGCACTGTTTGAATCCCACCTCTTAAGCCTGCTGCCAGGGATATTTTCTTCACCCTCCCAACACTATGAGGGACTTTATTCTCAGCTTCTTAGGCAAAGCAACGTCCGGTAAGTCTTTGAGAGAGACAGCAGCTCAGCGTGTTCTCAGTGCTTAGGCATAGCTTTGCAGACAGTTTGGCAGAGCTCTGAGGCCTGACTGCTGCACAGTGCTGATATCTCAACTCCAGGTGCAGACCTGCCCTTTACCCTGCTCACAGATTATCTTCTTTGCTTACAATGGTTTGAGCCATCTACTTGTTAGTCAAAGTTTGAGAAAAGTGTTGAGGGAAACAAGCAAAAAGGGAACAAAAATTTAGTTTTTCAGTAGAAACTTGGGGGGGACGAGAGAACAGAGTGGGACATGGATACATCCACCACCAACAACCAATTAACACTCCGGTAAAAAATTCAATCAGCCCTACTAGCTACATGGGAACTCTTATCTTCCCCTTGCCATGCAGAGATGTTGTGGAAAAGAGAGCTCCCTGGGATACAAAGGTACAAGTATGGTGTCATAGGTGGCTCCCACCTCATTCTCAGCACAGGGAATACTGGATGAGTGGTGTTCCTGAGAACAGCATTTGGTGTTACTCATGCTTCTACACGGGAGGAGATGACAGTAAGAGAAGCTTTGGGCATGGAAGGGATGACTTGCATGACTTCACAGATACGGAGGGTGAATGTTTCCCCTCATGGAGATATGCATGTATTTTCCCAGATTACCATTAGTGTTAGGTTACAGAATATCATCGCATCAGTGTCTCCTGGTGATTTTGTCAGTCCCAACTTCTTTGCTGTGTATTTGTAATTACAGGATACAGCTTAAGAAAGAGCAGATGTATATTTGTTGTTAAACCTTGAAAACAAAGAACGTCAAACAGCCAGAACTGCTAAGGAATGAGGGAATTAAATTAGCTTACCTGTGCCCCACTGTGATGAATCTGGTCCAGCTTTCTAGAAATGCTGGTTCAGCAAAAGCAGGTGGTAAGGAATCCAACTGGAACAGCAGGAGGAACTAGATTTCAAAGTTCGCTCTTGTCACAAACCCTTTTTTTCAGCTTAGTAGGTTTGAAATAGCATGTATATACATTAAAGGAGTCGTCTTCTTCCTGCTTTCTTTGCTGTACACAGAACAATGACTTTCTTAAAGAGCTTTGTGTAAAAATGCTGTATTAACATAAAATCAGTGTGTTTCCACTAAAAATCATTGCACACTGAAGTTTTGGTTAATACAGGATTTCTTAACCATTTTGCCTACTTTTCCTGCGTGCAATGCAGAAAAAAAGTAAATGTTTTTCACATTTTTAGAATAGTAATGATACACTACTCCTTCCAATCAATGGAAGGAAGTAAAGTACTGAAGTGGCTCACATTCCCTTTTTGCATTATTACAAAAAATAGCTGCACAAAGAAACCTGTATTTGGGATGAGTAAAAATTCACAGTGGCTAGATCCATAGGCTAAATCAAGGACTTACATTTTCTAAACTACAGGTAAATTTGCAGTATTTAATCATTAGAATATGTATGTGAATAATGTGTCAGATGAGCCTGCAACTGAGTGTCTGATGACATCAACTCCTTAGAAATATTCCCCCCTTGTGCCAGTTTATACCTGGGATATCTCTATCAAAGTTGGTGGAGTCAGAACCATGTATAAGTGACAGGAAAGTAGGATGTGATCCTGCCTGCCTGTGTAACATCCTCAGCAGTTCAAAGACTGAACTCAGGCCACACATAGTATAAACAGACATATTGCTTTCTGGGAAAGACATAACTGCCAAGGAGTTATACTTGAAAAATATGTGGGAGCTTAGTGTTTGTCTAAATGTTTGTCCACCCAGATTTTCTGCAATATGCCATCTCTACAGCAGTCTCAGAGCATATCTCAGACACAGAAATGCAAAGCTCCCTACAGATACAAAAGTTAGGCTTTCTGTGAGGATCAGGAGGTACACTTCCTCTCCCAAGAGGTCTGACTCAGGTCCCCAGCCCTGGATGCTCAGATCCACTCCCACTGCCAGGCTCCCATCTGGGCAGGACTTAGGGCAGAACTGGAAGCAGGGCAGCTATGGCTGCTTTTGAACAGCCACTAGCTGAGGATGCCAACAGTAAATGAATGTTTTGGGTTTCTGTATGAATGTCCCATGTCTGCCTCTGCATGGTACAGGCAACATACTTTCATAAGCCAGTGTTGGAAACTACTCTGAGGTCACCTAAAACTCCACCACACAGCTTTGTAGATGTTCAGGTCATTCCCTATATTCACTCTACACATTTTCTTCCAAAATCTTGGTCTTGAATACTCAATTTCATAAGGACTCTGTGTCTGCCTAAACATGTATATATATATATATATATATATATATATATGTTAATTATATAATTATATTTGATATATAATAATTTCTTTATATTTTATTATTTATNTTGAAGCTATGTAGCTTGCTATCATTGACCTTTACAAGAAAAATGCATTTAAAATAAATAGGAAGATGAATACTGATTTAAACAAGCAAGTCAAAACCAGGTCCTGTTTGAGAAATCAGGTTGCTGAAGATATTAAATGAGTCACTACCCAGCACCTTAGCAGTTTGAAGATATTGTGTTTCTACTGGTGGATCAAATGAGCCAGCTGACTGTAAGCAGGATTTAAGACAATGGGTAGTCAGTGTATGGGTAAGCGAAAATATCTACTGCATACATTTCTGTCTCCACTTGTTATTTTTCCTTAATCTGGTGCCAGAGTCATTTGGTAAAAGTGACTCAGCTTTTGCTGAGTTGACTCTGCCGTTCACAAACTTACCCTTAGGAAATTATATTTTCTGCTCCCAGGAGTGAACTTGTGACATATCATCAATTTTAAAGATTGAAATTTAGGCAAGAAGAGCAATGGGACAAAATTCTAAAGTCTTTCATAAGTATTGTAAAAGTATATACTTATATTTTCCCTGAGAGGAATGATAACACAAGGTGAAGATGTTCAGTAAAATCTCTCCAAAACACGTAAAGAATCTGCAACATCCACTGATTCTTCTTCCTTTCAGTGAGTTCTGCTTATTCTCTGTTTCCACCCCAAGATGCAACAGCTACAATGGGAGAATAAAGTTTAAATTCTCCCAGTTATGTCTTTACCTTGTTTAAATCAGCACATCTCTAAACATGACACTTCAACTACCTGCTGAGAATCTAATTATCATGAAAAAAAACTAACCAGTAACCAACTGCACTTTATTAATTTCGTAGGTTAATTTACTTTACAGGCTTAATTTACACAATATTTGTAAGGCTGCTGCCCCTGCTCTAGTTCATAGCATTTCCTACTGATTATATGATACTGGATTTTCACTTTCAGACTGGAGTTCTCAGCTGATGTGAATCATTTATTTATACTAAATTTAAATCTGTCTGTGATCTTTTTAGAGTTACTGTTAAGGTGAATTAGCAGGAAATAGAAGGAAAAAGTCTAAAAAGGTTTGGAACAGTCGTCCTTCTTCCTAGTGAAAGCAGAGCTGGTGTAAAAATTCATGGGCAGAAAAAAGACACCTAAAATTTGGGTTCAAAGATGCCACTGCTTTCTGTGAAGTATTAAACAGGAAATGACAAATAAATGTTCAGACTTCTGCTCTGTCATCAAAGGTTATTAAGCAAATACAGGGTTAGATGAAAACACCTTCTTCCATTTCAGATTTGTGGCTACAAAAGACACGTGGAATTAGTTTCATCTGTCAGATTCATCAGATTAAGGAAAAATAAGAAGCAGAGACAGAAATGTATACAAGCAGCAGAAGTTACCTATTTTTATGTGCTTGAGATCCATGCTCATGTGTCTTCGAAACCCACTTTGGGGCAAGAAATTGCACTAGCGTTTTCCATAGTTATGAAAGCAATTTCCTCTTTGGAGGATTGTGAAATCCTGCTGAAATTTACTATCCAACATGAATTGCTCCATTCTGTACAAATTAAGGAAATATTAATTTAAAGGGAGACTTGACTTCTATCTCATGTGGCTGAAGTTATTTTCTCAGTGCTTGTTTAACCCCAAATCCTTATTGCTGAAACAAACAAAAAAATAAAGCTAAGATTTGAATTTAAGTCTCTTCTATCTGAAAAGAATCCTTTAACCCCTGAAAATAAGGAAAGATACTCATGAGATGTTTTGGTTTTGTTTAGACTCCAAACTCATATTACCATGCTAACTAGGGCATGAAGTCAGGTGCAATTCAATGGCTTGGTTTCTGCAGGGTGTCAGACTGAACTTCTATGTAACAGGTACAGATCAATGAAATTTTACAGAGAAGTAATTTAATCCATCTACAGCCAACAGTAATCTTTCCAATAATTGCAGTAAGCTTTATAAATGCCTATGTGCATGTCTGTTACTCTGGGATGCTGTATATTGCTGGTTTTTTCACTGAGACTATGAGAATACAAAATCTACTTATAGCAGTAAATTGTCAGTAGGCTCTGCCTATCCTTCCATTCATCATGCTTTTCTTTGGCTTCATTTTATTTACGTGGGCGTTGATTGCTTTTTACTCTTGAATATTTTTCTAAATCAGTTTGATCTCTAGGATTCCCCTCCTTCCTTTCATTACTTAAACAAAGGAAGCAGAAGAAGTGTTTCTGGTGCCACGTGTTGCACCCTCACAAGAAAAAAATGCTCAAGATCGCTCCTCTTCCTCCTGCTGCCTGAAGGGCATGCTGATAAAACCAGGTCAGGGTTGTTTTGGTTTTTTAAATTTGCTTCACGGTACTTTTCAAATCTAATGCACTCTCTGTGTAGGCATCACCATTTTACAAGAATCTTTTTTTTACACCTCCAGATTCATAGTTCTCCATCAAAGATTTTAGACCAAAGAGTAGTTAATAAAGCTGGATGACCTCTTGCTCTAGGATGTTTTAAGTCTTTTTCAGACTAAAATTAGATTTCCTCCTTTAGGAAGAGAAACAGGCCAATGTGTGACCCTTGAACTGTCAATCATCTGTAAGTAAAGCAGAGAGCTGATCTCTCTTACAGCAGCAGAATTAAATGCTCCAAAATAATAATAATGTGGCTATACATATTTATAATCTCACTGTTATTAATCTTTAGTATGATTGTTCCCACATGATATTCAATGATCATTTTGGCCCTTGGATACATACTTTGACTTAGTTCCGTAAGATACTCTAATTTCAAATAAATCATGCTTTAAATGGTTTAAATACTAATTAACTCTAAGGCCTCAAATAACAGGGGAATCACAGTTAAATGCTTTAGTCATGTTTGACAGGTGTCTGCATTATGTCCAGCACTGTTTAACAATTCAGTTGATGATTTGGGAGTACATATAATGCTGCTGCTGAAAAATATATGAATGGGACAAGACTGGAAAGAATAGTAAATAATAGGAACAAATTTGTGCCTTTTCACAGATAAGCATTTTAATACACCAAACAAAGCAACTTATTTCTGTGACTGAAGGTGGCAGACCATAAATTTTAATCAAAGGACTATAAGATGGAAATCAGTGCTTTTGTAAAAGATACAGGTATATAGTTTTCAAACAACTCAGCATTAGCTGTGGAGTAATGTGTATACAGGGAAATAAAAGAAAAAGAAGAGGCATATATGACCCTGGCTGTTAAGGACAAGCATACAGTGATCTTCATGATACAGTGATGTGTAGTAAATTTTTTCCTTGGCGTGTACTAAAACTGATCTGGTACAATTCTGGCAGCCATATGTTAAAACAGCAATTGAAATGTTACAGAGGATGCAGAGATAGGTGACTTACCCTACGAGACACAGAAAAGATAATCTTTTTTAATTGAATAAAATGCACATTGAAAGGAAGCTTGATTACGGCACCTAAAAACCTCTCATCATTTCTCTCACACCTTGCAGCGAATAAGATGGAAGTGAAAAAATCACTTGTACTCCAGAGCTCACTTTCTTCAAGCCTTTTATATTTACATAGTTAAATGGTGGTTGTAGCCACTCCTGTATCACAGAATATGTTTCTAAGTCATACCATCATAGGGCATGGGCAAATGTTGAAAAGTAAAGGGCCTTTTATTTTATAAGTAGGAGAAATTAAACAGACCAGTAGATAGAAAAGGGCATGAGGCAATTTCAAGTGATGAATAAGACAATATTTTAAGAAAGAGAATGATCCCCTGTTGAAATAGTTTGGAAAAGTGAGCAAGGGAAACTTTGAGGTCTGCAGGTAAAGACTGGATCTATTTCTTAAAGACATGACTGAGGAAATTGATACTAATACTGGAATAAATGGATGAAGTTTAAGGGCCAACACTGGCCAATATTGGACTTCTATGTTGGAGTGGAGTCCAATTCAAAAAGACTCATTGTCTTTGGAATGAGAATGCAGTTTCTCATTCATATGTGAAAGGTTAAACACTGGCAATTGCTGCCAAGAAGTCAGGAAACCTCCACCAGTATAGACTTTCAAAACTCAGATGGAAAATGTTCTGAGCAACTTGATGTGATTTTGAAGTTTACACCTCCTTCGGTAGGAGATTGAACTAGATTATTGCCAGATGTCCAGAAAATGATCTTTCTACAGTTCTGCATTATTCCTGATGTGCAAGATGCTGATGACATTTGATGACACTTGCATCTATGAAGAATTCTAGAATGTTCAGGTACACTCTGTCTTCCAGTGATGTCCTGTTTTGATCTATCTGAAAGATAAAGTGCACTGCTTTTTGCTGGACATGATCAAAGAAAAAGCTGTAAGTCACGAAGACTTTTTATAGTCATATTAAAAAGCTCATATACATTTTGGTTTATTGCATCGTATAATGTACATTCTGCTCAAAACTATTGGAGAGAACCCACATTAAATAATTGGTAGTCTAATGTAGATGTTGCTTTGCTCAGGTTCATTGTATAAATGCAGCTTTTGCTCATGCTCTTCAGCGTGCTCATATTCAGGCACTGGTTTGAGAATATGGCATTGTGAGCAGGGTAGAAAAGATATGCTTAACGAGGGTAAGGCAGCTCGTTAGACTTCATTGCAAACCCTATTGTAAATTTTAAAAGCTCTGAATCGACTGATCACATACTAGAGGGGAACCTCGTCAGCCTCTCTTTTCAGCTGATACTCCTGTGGGTGCCTGCAAGAGAGCCCTGGCAGTACTTCTTTTGATTAACAGCTTCTGACCAGAAAACCCATGTTTCACCCCCAGCTCAGCTGCTGCGCCATTGACTACACTGCTACACTGATGTATCAACAAAGGGAATATTATGATTAATTTTTTTCTTCATGGGGTATTATAGGGAAATCATTGCCTTACTTCTATTCTTAAACTAATGAGCAAAAAAAAAAGGGATCCAAGGGGAGTTGAATAGTTTATAACACAGCCAAAGAAATGGTGACCTTTTCTGTCCACAGGCAGAGCAGCTAATTGGGCAGGGAGTTGCTATAATTTAGCACCTGTGTCTTTAGATTTAATCCGATTTAAAGCGATGTAACTGTATTGATCTCAGTGCTGATTTACACTGTTTGAGAATATTGCCATTCATTTTTAACTTCACTAGATTTCCCATCTGCTCTAGTACTGCTGATCCAAAGAAAATTAAAATACTCTAGATCAATCTAGTGTCCCAAAGTAATAATGAAACATTTATAACTGCAGCAAGAAAGGTGCACAGAAGGTCTTTTATTCCATTGTGCTCTTAAGAGTCAAGTGAAATTACTGGAGCATGTTTTAAATTTTATCAATTGTGACATATTTTATGCTACTAGCAAAGTATATTCAACAAGTGCATTAGGAGAGTGCTTAGCACTTTGTAATTGCACTCATATTTCATTTTAGGATAATTCCATGCTATTCTTTTAAAAGGCATCAAATTTGGAGCTGTAGCCTTCAAACAATGGGATGTGATATTGAAACAATGGGATGTGATATTAAAACAATCGGATCTACTTCTGCTTCTCTAATGGAATATAGCTAAAATGCGACTCCCATCCAAAATCCACTGTAGTCAGAGATACTATTGATTTAAGTCACTACTACTTTAATGAAATGCCTTTCTCCTTTATTTTGCCATTCTTTGCTCCTCCCTCAAATAGAAAATCAGGTTTGCAGTCTCAGTTGTCTCTGTAAAAAAATACATCCATGCTCCCGCTGCGTGGATTTTAAAGTAACAGAAAGGTTATTTTGGCACATGTTTTTTGCATCTGTGAGGAACGTTCTGACACAGCATTGATAATGTGGACATGCAGTGATTTGTTTTTTTTTAATAAAAAGGCCATTTCCTCTGTGAATGTATGCTTTCAGTATTCAGCTGGGCTTTGTGCATGCAAGGCCTGAGAAATTACTAGACAGTGCAGGCTTATCTACATTAAATTCAGAGGGAATGCCATATGCAAAAAAGGTTTCAAAATCAGGACTTCAGCAAGAAAGCAGAGAGCCTTGGTCTTAATAGGGTGGAAGGTTTGAGTACAGAGGGATTTGAGCCAATTAATGCAGGGACTAGTCATGAAGAGCCATGGGAATTGTACGATGGAGGAACTGCTGGGCCACATTCTCAATAACAAAGGGAGAAGTCCTGATCTCACCAAAGGGGAGGACTGTTCTTTATGCAAGCCTCGGGCCAATAATGCAGAAGGTGCGTAGTAGTCACCATCTTCATCCAAGGCTGCTTTCATGCCTTCCTGCCTTGCTTCAGGGTGCACACAGGCAGCTTGGGCACAGCAGAGCTGCAATTTGGTTGCAAAGCATAATTCCCTGGCACTGCAAAATATACACAAAGAAACGTAAGCTTCTTGCCACTTCAGCATTTCAGACCATATGCAAGGAGGCATTACAATTAGGCTACATGTTCTTTGCTATTCAAGAGATGCAGTGGATTTAATAATCTGACCAGTTTTGTGAGAAAAATGTTAGCAATGTGGTTCTGGTAGCGTAGGATGAGACTCCCTCCAGCTCGGGAGAGGTGTACGTGAGCTGGGAAGCCTGCCATCAAACACTGCCTCCACATTCGGGATGCGTCTGTTTGTTGCGCCATGTGAAAGATCTCCAAGTTAGCTTTTTGCACGCTATCGTACTACCAAGAAGCAGTTAAGCCTTAGAAACAAAGCTAAGTAGCTCAGGCTAATTATCGTGGATAAAAGTTTCTACTGCTGTTGATTTGGTGCTAGCTGTGAGGATTTGTACACAGGCTCCACTGGACAGAACAGAGAGACTTGCGCTGGAAATGGTCATAATGAATATCCCACTAAATATGACAGAACACAGAGCACTGAGGTGGGGCATTGCTAGGGACAAATGTAATCCAGCAGATTTCACAGGGGGATCAGTAGATTACATTTACATGTGCAATTTGAATAGCTAGGCATATAAAACGGTCTAGTATTTGCTGTATCTGTACAGCTCTGAGTCTGAGCCTTGCAGTTTGATGAGCTCGTGGTGGTCTGTCTTACAAAAATGCTTTGCTTTAATTAAGCTGAATTCTGTAAACCTCAGAGGGCTGATGCAAATTCAGTATAGCTCAAGCTCAGGTTGTACTGGGTTCTGACAAAATTGGTGTTGCATCGGATGGATCACGGCCGTGCGGCACACAGTGGTTTGGGCTGCTTGGTTGTTTGGGGTTTTGGGTGATTTTTTTGTTTTGGTTTTTTTTTTTTAGATCGATGTTCTCTGCAGGTTTATTCCATGACTTAATTCACATTCTTATGCAATGCAACCAGAAGTTACTTTAAACCACTGTGGTTATCCTAGGCTGGGAAAATTCACAGGTGAGTATGTCATGGTTTTTTGGCATGAACAGCAACTAGACAGCTCCTTTAGTTAGAGTAATTCATCCTGCTTGCAAGGGGTGGTGTTTTCCACAGTCTGCACCATCAAGTGGGAACCTAGTTTTGAAAATTTGTGTTAGTTCCCAAGTTGCATTCTTGGCTAAGGTTGGGCATGTAGCAGTCTACAAGGTCATTTAAGGGAAGGAAATACCTCATGTTTCCCAACATCATCAGTTCAGGCATGACCTGGTTTTGCAATCTTACTCATATTAAGCAATTCCCTTGCATGTCATAGGATTACTTGCAATAGCTCAGGCTACTTGCTTTGAAGGATGCTGACCTTGAATCTAAATTATCTGATCCCTAATATCCTTCACTGCAGGAGAGGAAACAATCTTTCACACAGAATTAGAAGAGGAAGATAATCTTGGAACAGAACATGCAAATAACCTCGAACCACTTGTTCAATCAACTAAGAGGTCAGCTCCTAAGAAAAATTTACATCCAGAATGTATCATTACCATTGTATAATATCTAGCAAAAATATTTACTGCAGTGGAAGTGTAGAACACGGGGTTAATAACCACGGTAAATGTTCTCTGCTGAATACCAAACCAGCCCAAAATAAAGCACTCACTGTGCATTAAACAACAACATGTAATGGTAGTAACCAAGAGGTCATACAACATTATTGCTTCAAGTTCTTATTCCAAGTATGCATTTTTGGCCTTGAATTCCTCTTTACAGTGTAAATTACCAGCTTAAAGAGTGCTTTTAAAAGCAATCCTTTGAACAGGAGTGGGAAGAGCATTTAAGCAGCCCCAAGGTCCCCACAGACCGAGTGGTGGTGGAAACTGTCAGGAGAATGTACTAATAGCCCCCTGAAATGCACTCTGATTGCCTTTCTCCTTACTTCAGTTTTAAGTTTCCCCCTCTTAGGCATAAATGCATAGGTCAAGTCCACCTTGGCCAGAGAGATCAAATATGTTCTCTGCAGCATTAACTTCGAGAGGGTTTTCATTTTTCAGACTTCTCTCTGAGGTGGAAATGATTCTTTATTTTCTCAATACTTTCAATAGAAATATTTTTTCTATGAATTCTTGGAAAGGGTTATTGTATGTCACTGCTACTCTCTGGGTCAAATTCTCTCTTGCTGTGGTGATTTAAACAGAGCTTTTCCAGCTTACAGCAATAGAAGATCCATTCCCATGAGTCTTACATCATGAAGTTTTATTGCTGATGTTGATTCCTAGGGTTACCACATACCTGAATAACTCTTGGCAGAAAACCAAGAACTTCATATGGTATTGGTCCTGTTTGCTGCACATGGAACTTCACTGATTTCAGAGAGCCTCGGGTTTATAGTGTCTATAAAGTGAACACTACCAGCAGAGTATCTTGTGTCACAAACACAAAGGAGAAAGGCTCACCTTTCATATGCTCTTGCAGGGAAAAGAGGATAGGGTCTCTATAAAATATCTGATTAATTTAGCAACAAGGCCTCGTGCAGCAGAGTCAGAGCTCTATAATTGTCTTGTTGTAGGTCAAGTATTATTCCCACATTGACTAAACTCATGTATTTGTTGCCAGTAATAAAGCTTTTTGCAATAAAAAGCTGTACAAATGGAAAACAGTTTTGATCAGACTTGCTGAAAATATTTTAACTTGGTAACAGATATAGTTGTGTTTCTGTCTGGGATTATATATGAAATTAATTGGACTAAATTATTAACTTAGATCTTCTATTAAAGCACAAGAAAAATCATGTTGTTTCAGTTAATGAAGGAACAAAAGCAGTTAACCTTGTAATGAATTAGAATTGTTTTGGAAAGGTTTGTAAAGTAGATAATAAGGAAATTGTAGCAGCGAGTGGAGTGTTCTTGAAAGACATCTGTGAAACTGTTTTGCAGAGCATTTGACAAGTTAATGTTTGACAGCATCGCTTGTAATGACACTATAGAATATGCATGATGCAATTGTTTAGTTACCCAATAAGATATGTAAAGTGATGTGTAAGGTGGGCGTGCTGACAAGAGGTATGGTTATGTGGATGTGAGATACTTTGTGGATAAGGAAACCTATATATTTGGGGATCTGGAGAAGAATCTGTTAGAATACTAACTTATTAAGTTAGTACAACTTTGTGACAATAAGCTTTTAAGTAGAAAGCTCATCTTTCTAACCCTACTTTGCAGGAAAATCATCATCATCATCCAACAAGTTTTTCCCCTGCTCTCTGAGAAGGTCTCTACAACCCCCTTGCTTCATCCTGCCAACTTTTCAGCTGGTCACATAGGATTCCTATTTCCACTCTTTCTGGTCCTCAGTGCACAGCATCCTTGTGAGCAGTGGAAGCTCACAGTCTGAAGAACTGCCCTCCAGATGCTTTTTCCTATTCAATGTGTGTCTACTGGAACTTTGCTCCCAACTGTGGCTCCCCATAGGAATGATTTTCAAGCTCAGGAGAGGTCATATGTGAGGTAATAAGAGGCTTTAGGGCAGATTTGTTCTCTATTTCCCCCTGTCCTTTTTTCTATTTGTTTTAATTATGGGTTTGTGTTTCCCTTCTGGACTCTAAAGCTAGAGAATCAAGCTGAACCCTTACATGAAGTGATGCTGAAATACACAGATGGGGAAATCATCTGCTTTTTACTTACAGATTGTACACTTTCTGGGAATTTGAGTCAAGAAGCAGGATGATACATTCCTATACACTGCATAGTTTGGAGGAAGGGGAAAGGAAATCAGTCATTTCCCCTATCTGGATCTAAGCAATCCACAAGGTTTTTCGTTCGTGAATATCATTGTGATACTGCGGGGTGTGGCCTCAGATGTGGAATAGTTACTGTTTCTGGAATTTACGGAAAAAAAAAGTTAAATGGCTATTTTCACCTGGTTTTGAAGCTTTAGAGGGCTGATATGCAATAGCAAAGCCAAGCGCTGTTGTACTTCTTCATCTGCTTCCGTGCTCAGTTTGGGCTTTTTCTATTTGCTTGTGTGGATGCCGGATGTTGGCATTCAGGAGATTGTATTGTTTGCTCTGTGGTGACTGGTGGAATGATTCATAGAAATTCAGCTGTTTCAGTGGAAACTTGATAGTTAGGGAGTCATTGCTCTTCTTTGCCTTTGTTCAGCTACTTGGGTGATTCGCTTTAAGGAAGCAAAGCAGAAACATTTTTGATTGAAGTATTTCTATGACTTTCTTGAGATTAAAAGCGTATTGATCACATATTTCTCTTCCTTCCCTCAATCCTTTACAACACATTTCTTGAAGTGTTCACATAGGAATCTGAAGATTTTTTTTTTGTATCTGAAGATTTTTTAATAAAAGAGATCCAACTCCTCTCCTCCTCTCTTCTCTCCTCTCTTCTCTTCTCTTCTTCTCCCTGCAGTGCATGTGATGCACATATGAATTCTCCTTGGTTCTCTCCCTGCAGAACTGCTTATACCCCGTGGTTACTCCAGTGATAAGGTTCAACTTGCCTGACATATGACTTTCCTGCTTGTTTTCTTTGCTATCATATTCCTCTCACAAGTTACTATTCACTGTGGGCGGATTGGGAACACGGCAAAGGAGCCGTGTTTCAGCTGTGGCAATGCAAAGAGCAGATGGCTTCCAGATTTTTTGCTTATGGGGTCAGAGTCCTATCCCTTAAGTACCAAACATTAAAAATTTGAACATGAAAGTCTGAAATACTCACTGCAAACTTTCTTCTCTCCAGTTATTGGAGAGAAATTAATTTCTGTAGAGGGTATTTCCTTGTCCTGTTTTGGGGATCAACTTTTACTCACTGTAAAAGAAACTGAAAGTTATGCTGGACACAAGCATATGAGAAGGTTATTCTAGTCACAGTAGGTCAATCCACTTCTGCTTTCTTCATTCCCCACTAAGGTTTCACCACTGCCCAAAGTACTGGTTTGTTGCTTTTGAGTTGGAAAGCAAGTGAATGAGGAAAAGGGAGAGAGCCATTTCAATGACAGACTTACAACAGTGTTTAGCACTGGCAAAGTTGGTGACAGGAGTCTGCAGTTTTGCTTTTCAGCCTTTGCGCAGTTGACAGGTTGCTTTCTGCTTTCTTCTTGAAGATTTTTCCTTCTCAGCACATCCTACTGCTTTATTCATAAGGGAAATGTGACTGGGAATGCCAGCTCAAAAATACCATGCTCAAAAATCTGCTGCCTCTTTGTGTCTGCTGCCTGCCTGTGACATCTCACTCATTGCCCTTGTAGCTCAGTGCTGTTTTTTCTTGCAATCATGCTAACTGAATTTACATGCTACAGTGTTTCTAGGACCATTTCTGTCCTTCACTTGCCCCAGTGGCACTACTTAGAGAGGAAGAAATGGAAATGTTACAACTGTCAACGCTGTCCTTGCTGCCTGATTTTTGGACTTTTTCAATCCAGCATCTTCTCTCCCTCTGACTTGTCTTAAATGATTTCAGTCTGTCCCTCACCTCCACCTGTCCCTAGCTGGAACAAGACATAGAAATATCACAGATGCTTTGTGTGGTAAGAGATCAAGGGTATATGGCAGCACAGAAATCTGTCCTTTCACTGTCGTTCTGTCCAGGGAGCACAAGGAGTGTGGGAAGATTTAATCAGGATATTTCCACTATGCCCTGACAGCACAGTGATGGTACAGACCACTACACTCCCTTACACTCCTTAAGTGCTGCTTTACTTGAAATATAGAGAATAGAATTGCTGTTATTTATTTTATACTTATTCCTAGAGGTCAAGACTATGTCTTAATTTTTAAGCCTTTTATAGACAGACACAACTAAGCAAAGAAACATCAGCTCAGAAATACCAGTTTCTAGCTCTGCTACTGGCTTACTGATGACTCCTAAAGCTACCAATATCAAAGAATTAGAAAGATCTAGTACTAGACACAGGCACAGAAGCATCTGACCAGCATAGCACATGCAGTACAGGCATTGGTCAGAGCACAGCAACTCCTTAAACACATCCAAAGCTCTTCTTTCTGTCATGTGGATGGGGAAATTGAATGGCAACCAGATATGCAGGCCTAAGACTAAACATGGATAGGCAGTGGGAACGTTTTGTACCTATTCACGGATGTGAAAGTGCAACATCAGCCCTCTGATAAGAATCACAGCAGCAAAGTAAACATTAGTAACGAGACGGAGTGTGAGCAGCTTATGAAAGGCACTATGAAATATGCCACAGCTTGGATTTCTCTGGGGAGATTCCTCTTAGTTTTAAGACTCAGTGAATGATAAGGTCTTTGCATAAATTTACTGGGAGCTTTTTATGAAGAAGGGAGAAAGGAGCATGAAAGTGCAGACTTGTGAAATGTCATCAGTGATTTCCCCTCCCCATCTCCTTCTCTTTCCGAGTCGTTTATACATAGGACTCACATGGTAGATAACATGTGATGTAACCATTTATCACTCATCTCTTGACCACTGTTTCCCCATTTCTCTTTCGCAGACTGACTTTTCATTTCTTCTAGAGAAAAATGAAAGTGTAGGCAAGGGCAAGGTAAACAGTAATTTACTGAGAGATGTGTTTTTACTGACATGACTGTCTGCCCTCTCAGGAAGAATTCAGTCTCCCTGGACTGTTCAATGAAAATGTCTGCTCAATTAATATAGAAAACAGGAAAGTCCAGTGGTTGATGACTGAGAAAAGAGGATAAAAAGTAAAATATTTATTATGCAAACTAGTATAGTCTTACAGGTCTGGCCTACTTAGCTCAGAAAACAAATGACATAAAAAAATGCACAACAAAGGGCCAAACTCCATTCATGTGATGGGTGCACTGCCCAAGCGCAGAACTCTGTACACCCTCCTTGCTGCTTGGAGCGAGGAGTTCAGTACCTTTTGTAGCATTACCACGACATCTAGTATCATGGGGAAGCTGCACCATGAGGAAAAGCATGACAGAGGCAGAGCTAAGAGACACATGCTCAGAGACTTATACTGAGTTGTAGATGACAGCATAGCCCAAGGTCAATTCATTCAATGCGATGCCTCTCTTTGTCAAGATTACAGGGACAGTGGCAGCTTCTGGGGTGCAAATCAGTACCCTCTGCACTGAGGTGTTTGTAGGTCATGGGTGATGGTTTAATTGTTTTAGTTGTAATGGTGTTAGAATTACCAGAACTATGGAATCCTCAGGGTTGTAGTACCTGTGCTGTGCATCCTCCCTGAGATTTTTTGCATTTACTTTTTTTTCCCAGATTAATAGTCAGGATCAAAAACAAATATCTCTTGCCTGAATAAGAACAGCTTTGTAAGTTATCACAAATTAGGAATATAAAAAATATAAAGCTCATAGTAAAGATGTCAACGTGGTTGGTGAATTGGAAAAGGGAGGGAGCACATCCTGTAGTTTCTTTTGCTCTGTGAGTTTGGGGGGGTGTCCTTCTCACCAGGCGGTAACACTTCAGCAGAGTGTGAATGAAGGTGGGAGCATATTTCTTTCCTTAAATCCTGGCATCCATCCCTGCATCCTTTCCTCAGCTGAGGGAGTAGTCATGGAAACAGACAAGGACAGCCTTGCTCCAACAGCAAAGATTTGGTCCCTCTGTGGGACAAGGAAAGACAGAGAAGGGAAAAAAGCTGTCCAGCATGGCAGGATAACCCTCAAATGCACTTAACAAGTGTCATAAAACCTTTAATTTCACAAAAAAAAACTGAAAGGGACAGGAGAATCCTAAATTTAGTGTCTCTTCTGAAGGATACCTGAGGCATTTTGCTGGTTTTGCTTTATGTGAAAAAATGTTCAAAAGAGCTGTTGCAGTCTCTCATGTCAATAAATCACTGACGAAAAGGTCCCTAATAATATGCATTGACACAACAGCCTATAATGACTGTTGGGAACCACTACAGTTATTGTTACACCTATGACCCATAGACTACGGAAACATTTATATCTTTGCACAGAAAGCTTTACTATTCTTTAGGTACCATGAAAAGGAAATGAAATGGAAAGAGAGCAGACATGTTAAGAAATGAAAAATATCAGTCCTTGTTCACATCCTTAATGGGAACAGTTAAAGAAATATGTCAAGGTACCTGAGCATATATATCTGGTACAGATTAACACTGCTTTTAGTATTCATATATTTTAAATGAGGTGAGTGAAAGATGGGAGTAAGGTACATGTATTTGACCTTGCCTTTGCTAATGTAAACACACAGCACAGTGTAGGCACCGTAATTTTTTTTTTTTAATCCTTACAGAGTTTTCCCCAGGGAATGCAGAAGGAATAAAAGACCTACCCATGACAGATGCTAATCATGTCACACTTGTGTGCACCTTCTAGATACTATGGTGATGAGGCTGTTTAAGTCTCCAGGCAGAATGAAGCATGGATATTTGTGCTAAACAGCCTGACTTTTCACAATTTAAAGATGACCTTTCACATATTTTTCCTACAGGCTTACTACGGTAATATTTATACAACTGAGATATTAATAAACAGTGGCCTTTCTTAAGTAAGTATCCAGTAAGTAAAACCCGCCGTCATTTATTGGTGGAAAGGGAAAGTGTAATAGATTGCAGCATTTAAAAATTATGCATAGGTAGTTTAATTCAGCAGTTTTCCCAAGGGCAGCAGCATGGATTTATGTCTTGTTGTGATGAGATTCCTGACTGTAAAACAGGTGGCTATACAAATAAAATAATGTGTGGCTGATAGAAATATAAATAAATATTACAGAGTAGACATAGTTATTACAACCAAATAAGAGGCACGGAAACTTTAACTCTGGACCAGGATGCAGGCATTGCAAAACCAAATTAAGTTTCTGATCAGAACCACTTGACTGATCAGTCTGCACACTGAACTGTACTGAATAGAAAAGGATTGTTTCCAGTGCTTGCCTGGTCTGTTTGCAACTGCTACAACATCTTGGAGTAAATAAGTCTGGCGACTGCTAGGACAGATGAGATTACTGTGTTCAGTGCTGCTGCAAAATCATTTGTGCAGGCGATGCAGTATTCTCAACAATCACAGTAATTAGTGCAGAAGAAGTTCCTTACCTGTTTCTCAGTGTGGCTTTATTGAGACAATCCAAACCTGTACATCTTATAGCCTTCCATGGTGCTCAGCACAACCCCTTCAGGAAGGTGACAACATGGCAGTGCAACAGTGAAACGTTGGGCATGTTGCAGTGTACCAGTCTTACTGCCTTGCATGTCCTGAAGCAAATTCAGCCAGATCTTGAACTGCATTTAAAGTAGGAAAAAGTTGTAACCATGAAATAAGAAGCAGACAGTGGTTTCAGACAGTCCCCTGACAATGAATCACAGAACTGCTCTGGTTGGAAAAGACCTTTAAGATCATGGAGTCCAGCCATTATCACAATTGTGCCAAGCCCACTGCTAAACCAGGTCCCTAAGCTTCATATCTACATGACTATTAAATATGTCCAGGGATGATGATTCACTTTCCTGAGCAGCCTTTTCCAGTGTGCGATGACCCTTTCAATAAACAATTTTTTCCTAATGTCTTACCTAAGAAAATGTGATGCCATTTCCTCTGTCCTATCACTTTTTGCTTGGGAGAGGAGGCCAACATCTACCTTTTTACAAAGAAACATTTGACAAAGGAGACACTGCTTCTGTGTCAGAAAAATCTCTATGGCTTCCAGCCACATCACAGTCCAAGCCTGTTAGTGAAAATGTCCTCACAATGGCAATACTATGTGTCAGTGCATTTCCATCGCCATCAACCACCTGCTCCATACCCACACTGAGCACTCACCAACCTGGTACTACCTACTGTGTTTCATACATTACTGTTGCCTCATAATATCACGAGGTTGTTATTAAGGTGCCCGTCTAATCTTCCAAAAAGGAAAACCAAACAGTGAAATGAGTAGTTGAAAGTCCCGGACCACATCTAAGAGAGGTTGGAAATTAGAAACTGGATTGAAAGCATGTGCTTTGAAGCCTTTTAACCACAAGTATCTTGGCTTCCTCCTAGGCTCAGCTTTCTTTCATAAAAGGAATGAAATGCTGATCTACCTCACAGGGTGTTAAAAGAGTGATTTTTTCAGTCCTCAGATGCTATGTGAGGGCAAAAAAAAATGCTGAGTGATGAATGTAAGCAAGCCTAGACTTCTTTGATTAATCTGTATTAGAGTGGAGCGGGTTATTTTTGGATTTCCTATCACTCAGCTCTAAACTGATCTTTAACAAGTATAGAAAAGTCACTTTTAACTCATCGATAAATGGCAGTGGGTTCCTGGCTTTCCCCTTTGCTCATTCAGGATAGGGATTTCTTTTTTTTTTTTTTCTGCTACATTAAATTCATAAAATGTTGTTCAAAATTTTATTTCTTCATTAGTTGACATAAGGAGTTATAAAAGAATTTTCCACTTTCTATTTTAGAACAGAAACTTTTGGAAAAAAACCCAAAAGAAATAGAAAAATAAAATCTTAGGTGTTTATTCTAAATGCAACGCTTCTTTACAGTGGTAAATTATTTGGACTTAGTAATAAATCCATATTTCTCCAACTTTAAAAAGGAAGACCTAGTTTCCATGAAGCAATTATTCTTGGTTCTCCACAGTATAATAGATGACTTTCTCTAAACATTTGTCGTTGCACCACAATCTCTCCTTGACAAACCTTTTTTTTTCAGCCACCTTCCACCTAGAACTCCCAGCTCACACTAATGGCTCCAAGCTAGTAGCCACATCAAGATGTTCTCATCAACAAGTTCTCTATTCCAGCCTTACCTCATCACTTCTGTTGTAGTCTAACACTGCTGCTTTAGGCTGTTTATCAGCCTTAACCCTAACAATGCACCTAACCAGAAGTTTCTTGTAAAAACATTCTTGATGCCTGTATTCTTTTGGCAATCATTTTGAAGACACGCTCTATCTAGAGCTCCTTTTCTTTTGAATATATCAATGACTCTAACTTAAACCCTAACTGTAGGCAAAACCTTACACAACGACTCCCAGCCATTGCCCACCTAAAACATTTCTCACAGAAGAGATTTCTCTGCATACAGCCTTTTATTTTGGCAAGTCTTCTCCAATTCTGTAACAACAGGCTTTCTCAGTTCCCTTTCTGCCACCCAACTTTTACATTATCACTAGTTCCAGAGGGATGCTGGACATTAGAGTGGGTCCTCAATCATGTTCAGATGACTACATTTTCCACACAAGCTCTGTCAGATTATTCCTTCTCTTTGAAGCCCTTTTTAGCCCCAGTGCAACTGCAGCTACAAGCTCTTTCTTGCTTTCCTCCTGAAATCTAGNAGAGATTTTTGGGCTTTTGGTAGACTCTTTGCCATTTCCCTTGAAGTGGTGCTCTAGACTCCTCTTTTCTCTCAACCTCAACCTTAACCTAACTCGAGTCTCAAAAAAACCTATGAAACTGCTACTGGGACTAAAAGGGCCTCACATACGTTTTCTTATTGTCCTGTTACTTTGCTTTGTCAGCCACCTTCTTACTCATGCTCAAATGGGAGCTCATGGAGTCATCTTTGTCTAAATGATGCATTTAAGGCTTAGCCTAACAGTAATCCATATGCCAAGACCCCCGCAGACAGTATCCACAAAAAAAGTTACTATGATTACATTCCCTTTGTTCTCCACTCCTTGGCATCTCCTTTCCCTCACCCCAAACCTTGCCCTTGCCTTACCTCACACAGCAACAGCTGTACAAGAAGCCAGCACAACTGTGCTGTTCTTTTTCACCTTTCAATCTATGCTTTTATCCTTTTTGGATACCTATCTTCGACTTTGTAAAGTAGAGAGGGGGAAAGATTGTGTGGAATCATGAGAAAGGGGTCAAGGGTTAATGCTTATAAGACTCTGCAAGCTATGAGTTCTTTAAAGTGCAAGCCATGCTATATATAATTCTATCCTAAAAGCACAAGAAATGCCTGGATTTTCATAAGCCCATAAGACATCTGTAAACACCCAGAGATTAGACTTGGGTAAATCTGTACCTTTGAAAACTGTCCCAGTCTTCCATCACTTTGAATCATTATCATATTAACAATTCACAGAGTTGTAACAAACAGAGTAATTCATGGTTTACTTACTGTCCTTTCTGATTCCCATTAAAGTCAATGTCAGTTCTGCCTTTGAATTCAATGAGAATGCCCAGCTCTGACAGCTATAAAGAATCTCTCCTACTGTTATAGTAATGAGCAAAGCTGCAATAAGGGAGAGACCAGTCCTGAGGAGCTAAATTTGTAGTGAGGCAAAATATCTTAAAAAATGTTGTATGCTTGGATTTCACAGATGGGGGGAAAATCAAAGAGAGATTTATAGCATGTTTACACAGATGGGTGCAGCCAGAATCAGCTGTGGTGCAGAAGCCTTGTTGCTGCATTAGTTCACTGTGAGCCAGCTAATTAGGATTCTGACAATCCTTCTTGGGTGAATCTAGTTTTGGTCTCTTCAAACTTTACTGCTACTAGCTGTCTGCTTTACTCTTCTACCAGATAGTGCGGTCTTACATCTGGCTCAGCAGATGTGTTCATGCATCAGCTGTTCGTTTGCACAGTTCAGCATCTTAGCTTCAATCTCACCAAACTAGGCACATACCAAGATGTAGAAATATGAGCTGGAGTGGCCAAGACACAGGTATGCATCTGCACCCATCTGTTTGACTACTGGGGCAGTATTGGAAGAGTGAGAATCTCCCAATAATATCTGGAGACCCTTGAAATAGAGGATGTCTGCCAAGATGGGGACACTTGGACATGTGGGTCCCAGATGGAAGCTGGGTCATGTCCACAGGCTCAGACCATAGGCAGAGAAACTTCTGATAGCCTACTTCCATCTTCCTGAGCACACCTTGATATAACGTCCAAGGTGATACAGGAATCCATGGCAGAAAACCAGCTATAATCATCCAGGTTAACAGAAAACCTTGAGCTCCTGTAAAAAAGACAACACTGGAGGGATGGATTTACAGGAGAGCAGTGTGTCTCAGATCCCCTTGTCTCCCCCGTTGGTATACATATGTTCAGTGGTTTGTGTATCCATATGCTAGTGAAGCCAACGCACTGCAGTTTTACTTTACATCCCTAACCATTCAACTAAGTTTGAATTCTTGAACAGTGGGAATTACAACAGACTAAATGATTTCATTGGAACAGCTTTTCCCTAGAAATTATTTACACGTTTGCAGGGCCCAAGGTAGTATTAAGCCCTCTGGGCAATGCCTGTGAGTTTCCATTTGTTGTCTCAAACTGAAGTAGTGAGATGTTGATGTTTTATAATGAAGGTTTATAAATACAAATTGCTGCAGCTTTCATAAGAGATGCCTTCCTCTCATTTGGAGAGAATGCAAATTTTCTCTCGTTTTCTCTTCTTTCCTAACAATTTCCCAAACACTTGCTTCACTTCACACACTGCTCCCCATCCCACCTATTGGCATTCAGATTATCTATAGACTCAGCTATGTTCCACTCACATTTCCTGCAGAGGAATCATGAATAGCTCTCAATCTAGCAGAACAAGTAATAAGTGTATTTTCCTGCAAGAATTTTATTTTTCAAATCTGAATTCTCCCTATTTTAATTTGGAGTTTGCACAGAGATCTTATTTCTTCATCTGCTGTAGGACTCCATATTGCAGCACCCAGTGGTGACTGCAAACTTCAGTAATCTGAATCCAGGAGGGCTCTCCTAGATCACATAGAATGTGTAAGTCTGCACTTTTGGTCCATCTGCCATAGGAAATATGTTTTGTACAATGGAAATTTTAACATTCACATTCATTCCTCACTTCAACCGCAAACTCCCTGTTTGATCTCAGGCAATTCACATATTTCTGTGACTCACCTTGCCATCCTGCTTATCTATTTATAGCATAAACCCATGGGATAAGAACCATTCCCTTCCCATGCGTAGGTAACTTTTTGTGTTACGCTGCATCTGCAACAATGTTCTGTTAACCCAGTCTCATGAAGATAATAAAGGCACAAGAAGAATATGTGTTTGCTGCTTTCCTTTTTAACTGCTTTCATACCTCAGGACCGATTTCCTCCATTCCTTTCCATGGCATTATCCTTCAATTTCTTCCTGCAAGACAGTAATGTGCCTGAGTCTGTAATGCATTATCTTCTCATAAAAGGTTATGTAATATTTTATATGCAGGATGCTGTATGAAAATGAATTGCATTACCGTACTGTATTAGGAAACTTTATCATAGACAGAAGGCATATTGCATCCTGTTTTTCTTGGAGGCTGAAACAATGAAGTGGTATTAGGCATGGATGTACACGTCAGATGCTCAGGAAAGGGAGCCCTGAGATATTTTTCATTGAAGTTACAATATTCCATAACTACTTATTATTCTAATTGATTTACAAATTGTCCCTATACATATTTGGTTTGTTGTCATTTTCCTCTAAGGTGGGAGTTGTGTTGCCAAATGGTAACGCAGCAGCAAACAAAAGACAGTGTAGTTTTACTGCAAGGTAAAATATAGAAGGTTGGTCATCATGTATTGATTGTACATGGCTTGCCTCACAGCGATCCCAACATGTCTTCTATTCAGTATTTTATCACCAATTAGTCCAAATATATTAATTGCCTACAGCTAATAACCCTGTCATTTTTAAGCAAAAAAGACAAGATTTGAGATTTTACTCATCTGCATCTAAGATGAAGCAGCTTGCACCAGTCATTTCTGTGAGTGTGTCAGAAACTAGCCAAGCACACCAGCAAACCGTCTGCATATAGGTAGAGCATAAGATTTGGTCCAACAAAAAATGACGAGAGCATTTTTTTAACTTGATTAACTTGAGTGCCATTACAGACAAAATCTATGAGAGTCGTCATTATTTAAGAGTTCCTACAGCTGAGGGAAGGCCTAAAATCCCTAAGTCTTTCTGCCCTTATGTCCCTCTGAACACAACTCTGACAGTCTTCATATGTTTCTCTTTCGTCATGACAAATGGCCATTCATAAACGAATCTTAGCAGGCTGTGCTGACTTTACTGAAGACTCAAACCTTCTATAACTGCATCAGCCTCTTTCTATACTTTGAGTGACGCATAAATATTGGTCCTTTCCCATTCCCCTGTGAATGTCAGATTGCATGAACAGACTCTTCTCGAAGTGAGGGTTGGGACTTTTGCTTTAATGCAACTCAATCAGAAATTTCGCTACTGTAACTGGAAAAAGCTCTACCTGGATGAGTGAAGCTTTACCTCTTCATCCCGAGTGAAACTAAATAACTTCTAAAGTAAATGCTCTGCGCTGTTTACACGGTGATGATTTCTGATTATTGACTTGATGCCTGTTTAACAGTGATGTGGTCAATGTGCAGTTAACAGTTTCCTCCAGTATCTGAAATCCTTGCAATTTGTTGTCTATTTAGCTCATGTTTGTTGGTCTTTTAAGAATAGAGGAAGACTTTAGGTAACTTCTAAACTCTTCCACATGTAAGCCTAACTGTTGTTTATTTGTGGGCTGGTTCTTTTTTGAGAAGTGTGGGAACTGAGTTCTTTCTGCAGGTGCAAAATAAGCACAAACACTGTGTAAACAGATGGTCCCACATCCTTTTCCCCATCTTTGTTAAAGCCAGGCATTTTCAGACAGCCATTCTTCCAAAACAAGCTAGGGAAATATGTTTTCTGTATTGAAAACAAGCCACATATTCAATGCATACACCTAAAGCAACTAAAGATTCAAAGAGCAAAAGGATCAATTCACCTTCACCTATCTCTTGAAATTCAGTTTTGTGGGCATTAGGCTACAGCTTTTTTCAGTAAACATCTACTCTTAATCTGGCAGATCGTATTTGTCCTTGAGTACAATTTCATACCATTTTTCAATCTCTCTGTATATATATATCTCCCTATATCATCTACCTGGCTATCATCTATTTATCATCTATAATCATTTGTACATATATGCATACATACACATACTTTCCCCTTTTTTGTTCCTTTGTTTGTACTCCAGGCCTGGCTCCGAGCTGCATTTAGGGCATCAGCAGCAGTTGGAGTCATATTGAGCTAGTGCCATGCTGAGGGCATAGGTACATTCATTGTGGAGGACCAGGAATCATCATTTTAGAAATTCTCCATCCATTTAGAAGGTTCCTTGTGACTTTTTAATCCTAGTATTTTCCTGCTAGATCTGAAATGGCTGTGTCAGTGTCCTGGTATTTTACAGGTTATTTCTTCAGTATTAGAGAACATCTTGTACTAGGTTCCTGGCGACCTCAACAGTATTTTCTATCCCTGACCTTGCAGAAACTTTATAGCAGATTGGATAACTGAGTCTTTCACACAGTCTTGCAGTAGATATTAACAGAATCAAACCTTGTTCCCAGAGAAGAAAGAAAGTTTTCATTTTCAAGTAAGTATCAGTAGATGCAACAGGAACTTGGCACATTTGCATATTGAACTTTGAATCTTCTGTTCATAATCAAAAGGATTCCTCAACATAAATCAGAGCTTGTTTGTTTTCAACAGAACATATACATATATTGATTTTTCCATTCAGGTTTACATGGAAAATGTCATGCCATAATTCTTCACTGTTAGAGAAACAGAAGTGGCTGCTCCTGCTTCCTTTCTGCTGTAAACTTTAGTTTTGAGCAATTCTTATTGAAAGTGGTAACACATTAGGAAAACGATTATTTAAAACAGTATTTCTGTTCAGACACTTTGATTTCAGAAAGTCTTCCGTGGTAAATGATCTGCACCATCAGAATATTGCATAGTTTTTGATAATTTTAAAGAAGTGCCCTTCTGTGAAAAAAAAGTAACAATAGACCAATTTTGTCACACTGTTTTAAAAATTGTCTGCTATTGTCAGAGTAAGTATATGTGTGCTTGAGTCAGAAATAGTTGGTGAACCAAGTGTTTGACATTTGTGCTACTTAATGAAATCATTACGTAATGAGGAATTTGTTATTGTCTTTGTCTTTCGTTTCATTTAGAGAAAGGAAAAAAAATTCTCAAAGGATTTTGAGGTTGGAGGAGTGAAGTGGTTCTGAAGTGTTACATAGGAATATCTGTACTGGGAACATCTTTCAGTAGGACACTTTCCTAAATATAAAAAATTCTCAATGACCAGCTAAGAAAAAGTCTTAACACTCTTAAAAGGATCATTCAGATTGCAAAAGACCTTTAGGATTATTGAGTCCAACTGGCTTTACAGTCATTTTTATGTTGATGTAATTGTGGACTGCTTTGCAAAGGAGTATTCCTGTTCTCATCTCTGCTCCTGGCCATGTGTTCCTTTTTTCTGTAACTGACTCTGCAGTAGGTATGGACCAGATAAAAATCAGTCTTTTTTTGGTATTATTTTTGTATTGCTTAGATCTGTTGTAAACACCCAGTTCTTCATGTGAACAGCTGACATCAGCACATTCTGTAGAAACAAGGGTTTACAAGAGTTCCCATGAAACTATGCATGGAAGGGGGCTAACTTGCCTTTCTGTGAAAGGTGAGAAGAAGCTTGCCACCAGAGAAAGGAATGAGAGCTGCTGGGATTGTCCCTGGAAAAGTTTAGATCATTGATAGATATACACACGGGTGTGTGTACATATATATACATAAACACACAACTACACCTTCCTGTTCTTCTGATGGTGTTACTGAAACTTCTACTGCCCTGACACTGATGGAGCAGCAGTGACAGTAGCATCTGTAGCAATCAGAAACAAATTGAGAGGGAAGGGTTTTATTTCTTAATTTCTCCAGGTTCTCCTGCCCATAAGGGATCATACCAGCTGTCTACTCTGCAAAAATGAAAGTAAAACTGACTATGAATTTTTTTGTTTCATTCTTAGCAATTTTGTTCTACTATTTATGCCAGCATTTTGGGTTCTGTATCTGTGACAACCCAAGACAACTCTAGGTTTTTTCCTGTAAAACTTTTCTGTCAGAATTGGGCTCTTGATATGTGATAGGAACCATCTACTTCTTATCTTGCCCATTAGATCAGATATCATGCAAATTTCGTAGTGAATCACGCTGTAGTTAGAGTTGAAAATGCATTTCTGAAATAACCACATCAGCTAGAAGATAGATATGTACAGAAGAAAAAAAACATCTCCTTCATGGCCTGCTAACACCCACTCCAAAATGAGCACTGGTGACAGGCAAAGCACAGTATTTATCAAAGGGAAAAAAATCTGCTTGCTGTCAGAAAAGGAATCTGGGTTCATGTGAGTCATATTAAAGCAGTGTGGGACAAGCCTGTAGTGAAGTCATGCTAGGGATGTGTGTGCTGTGAAGCATACGACAAGCAAAGATTTGCCTCGAGACTCCATGAGGAGTCTTTGAAAGTTCCGTGATGGGAGGTTCTCACTATAGTCTTGTTTTGACTCTCACTACGGTCTTGTTTTGACTGCAGAAATGAAAATTTAGCTTTTTCGTGTCTGTAATGCTCATTAAAATGGTGACTACATAACACGTGCCTGGCTTTTAGGGGAGTATGAGGATTCTATTCTATCTATCAAGGTCTCTGTAACCTAAGCACGGAGACTATTTAGTAATTCTGCTTCTAACATGCTTTGTGGCTTTGGGAACTTTGCTTGGCTTTATCTTCCTCATAAAGAAGCTTATTCATCTGTAAAATGAGGATAATAATATTTCCCTACCCAAAGAGTGTTGGGAGGCTTATTTTCCTAATGTTTCTCAAGTGTTTTGAGATACTTATATTGAAAGATCTATAAAAATGCA
This sequence comes from Upupa epops, assembly GCA_013397515.1. Classification (NCBI taxonomy): domain Eukaryota; kingdom Metazoa; phylum Chordata; class Aves; order Bucerotiformes; family Upupidae; genus Upupa; species Upupa epops. The sequence goes on along the minus strand of VZRI01005219.1, from coordinate 100,330 downwards.
AAGTATTACTTAATCCCCTGGGCCTGCTATTATTTAACTATGTCAGTTATTGTTTTACACTATTTATCTTTTTCCTTTTTATTATTTTTAATACAAAACTATTACTGCTGGTTTGCTACTGTAGGAATATGACACAGGAATAAATTTTCCTCTACTGAATATTATTTACACATAGCAACACAAGGCTGACAAATAAGACTTACCTGGCAACTGAAAGGTAACATGATTGCAATCAATCACAAAGCAGTAGTATCTGATACTGCATTAATAACAAATCTTATCACTGCATATCTTATGCCAAATTGGCCATACTGGTTCTGGAGGCATGCTTACAACCTGCAATGCAATGGAAAGCTATTAGGAAACACACAAATGCTCTGCACATATAAATGTGATTTGCTAAAAGCCTCAACCGACGCAGAATAAAAGTTCTTCCTTTTAAACTCTAATTGGAAGTTAACCTTTAGCTCACAAATCCCAGTAAGGAAATGACTTTCCTAATCTTATTTGCTCTTTATGGTTTTACAACATTATGTTGTTATTTCTGAATTTATTTCTTTATTTATATATAGTTGACATTAAGAATATCAACATGGCACGCAAGATGAGTGATAATTTTAATGCTTACGAATTGTTCTAAAAGGGGTGCAATGGTTATCTTAGTCCAATATCCTGTTCCTAACACTAGCCACTATCAGATTCTTTCAAAAATTCATATCCCTAATTACAATCTTCATATGACTATGAAGAGCTGTTGCAAATTGGGATAATAACAGCATCTCTGAAAATGTTTAATCATTGCTTGATGCTGTGCTAAAAATTATTTGCTTCTAATACTCTGAGTTTTTAGCCTAACATTGCACTTGAATATGCCTGTATTAATGGCAGAAAGACAGTGCTGTCTTTTCCACTATCTTGAATATTTCTCCATGATTCCTTTTCCACTGCAATGTTGACAACTTGCTGCTCTTTGTTCTATGAGCTTGTTCTACCACTATTTGACACTGCAATGTTTTGGAGTGCCTCATCACTGCAATCTGAAAGAGCAGGCCTGTTACATGCAGACATCCTTCAGAGTAACAGACCAGTGTCAAGAATGACACTTAGGTTCATTCTTACATGTGTATTTTCCTCCTTAACTTTTCATTAGCTGCCTCAGAGCTTCATAGAATCATAGAAACATAGAATGGCTAGGGTTGGTGTAATGGTTTAGGGAGAGGGTCTAAATCGGTTTGGGTTGGTGCCTGTAATTCTAGCACAACCACCAGCTCTCACTGAGAGTTCAATGGGCAATGAATCAACTTTGCTAGAAAGACAATAGTTGATTGAACCCATCACCAAAAAGAAAAGAAAAAAAACCCCAAATAAGTAAAAGAATTAAAAAAGTAAACCAGAAACTGTATCACAGTGCCTTTACACACAATCTGAGAGAAATGGGAGACAGCTAAGACTGGGTTTTGGCCTTAGATGAGAGCTCTGGGAAAGACAGTGTACACCAACACTCATAACCACAAAGCCACCACCCTCACACACACTTGCACCCCACTTTTCAGAAGAGAAGGGAGGGGGTGAGTGGCAGGAACACAGTACAAAATATATGTTTGATGTTTGCGGAAAAGTTCTTTTTCCAATCCTCATGCAGACATGAGCCCTCTGTGACATTGTCTGGCTCCCATTGGCCCAAGGCTCTTCTTTGAGGCTATAGCAGTGTAAAAGGCCTACCCCAGTTTTCTCGTAGTGCCCTTCAGATATTGGAAATCTGTTAGAAGGTCACCAGGGAACCTCTTCTTCTCCAGACTGGACAGCCTCAACTAGCCTGTCCTCATAGGGGAGATGGTCCAGCCCTCTGATCATTTAAGTTACTCTTACATGGTCCAGGAGTTCTATGTCCTTCTTATGTTGGTTACTCCAGAACTGGACACAGGACTCCAGGTGGGCTCTCACAAGTGCAGAGTAGAGGGGAAGAATCACCCTCCTCAATTATCAATGCTTCTTTTGATGCAGCCCAGGACACAGTTGGCTTTCTGGGCTGCAAGCGCATACTGTTGGATCATGGTTTAGCATTTTAAAAAGTAAATACGTATTCTATATATTTATACATTTATTTAGATTAGCTCTTCTGATTTCTTCTTTAAGTTCTTTTGCTTTTTAAATTGTGTCATAGATTTTGTGCCATAACTTGGTTGTCCTTGTTTAGATGTCTCTCCAGGGAGATCACTGGCACTACCTTTCCATTCTTTGAACTGGATTCCCATTGTCTGCTATTGCTTGGGTTCAGAAATCATCTTGTTCTCTATCCATAGTAGATTTATCTTCTCATTTGCTGGCTTCAAGATTACCATTTCAAGATTTTCTTCTGTGCCCAGTCCAGTTCTGTTGTCCATTATGTTAATGGATTTCCCCTGTACTTAAGTATTGGAATTACACAATAATTTAGGAGGACCTAAGGACCTAAATCAGAAAAACACTCAAGTTTATATTTAAACCCCATTGACTTAATGCATGTCAGTAATTTGCTGAATTAGTCCTGAGTGCAAGCAATAAGCAAGTCCTAAATGATAACAGTAACATTTATGTGAAAGCACTTTCTCAGAGATGGAGGAATTTACTTGTGTGCAGTATTACCTAATGGCCTTTTATTCTCTCTGGATTCCCTTGTTTGGTGTTTCTGTATTTTCTGTCTGTAGGCACTGGTTGTGCTTAGTATAACCTCTGAAACTACCAACCAATGGCAGATAAAATGTTAGTCTCTAGGCCACTGATTTCATCCATGATGGCAAGTTTGACGTTGCGATATTCAGTGTTTTTTCACCAAATACACAATATAGGACAAAAATAACACAGGCATGTAAAAAAATTCTAAAGCACAACAAAATTACAAAATACCAAGAGTAAGGTTATCTAAATTGCATAGGTGCTGTAGTATTTTTTCCTCTCAAATCACATAATCCTTTCTTTCCCTTGATATTGATCGATGTTTAGACTTTTCCACCTAATAATTCTTATCTTGCTGCTCACAATAATACAACTGACAGATGTTCACTAGTAAGGCCTATGATTGCTATGGATATCTGCAAGATCATTTGTTAAGATTGTGCATGGTGAAACAGTGCAAGATCTTACCTTCTTTGAGAAAAAAAACCACAGTAGTTCTTATTCAGTGCAAATCTGTCCTTTCTTTCCTGTTCCTGATTTTGCCATAACCTTGTTGATAAAATTGTTGGCCTTTTTCTTCCTTGTTTCCCTTCTTCGTCATTTACGCTGTACATTATAAAAAAATATTTCTGTAAATGTTTAAGGAATGCTCCTCCGTAGTGGAGCTGCTGCTACCTTGATTTGCTGTAAGCAACTTCAGTGTTTAACCAATCATATTAAGCCAGGTATAAATGTATGCAAAGTAGAAGAATTAACTTTGGTTTTCTTTTATGTATACTCAGTGAAATTATGCTAATTTACAAAACCTCAACATTTGACCCTTATTGTCCCAAGGACTAATTGTTATGCATCATGTACACAGGGCCAAGGAGACAACGTGACTGTATGATCATGGAGCTTCCTAGTGATTTTGTTGTGGAACATAGATAGACCATTTAATTACTATAACCATCACACAATTATACAGAGAACAACCAAAGTACCTAAAGTTAGTACCATTTATTCCCGCTGTCTTTTAGCAAACCCAAGAACTGAGAACAGCTAATACCACTGAAAGCACAGATCTGCTAAAAGACATTGGTTGCATAAGTAGTGACAAATACACGGGACTGTTTGGTGGTGTTAACTGTCAGTATTGTGTTGCTAGGGTCGTGGTGAATGCTGTTTATTCATAGGACCTTGCACAAAGTGAGCTTAGAGTTAATCTCCCTCCTCCAGAACCTTTACATACTTTCCTTCTAAGGACCCACAGTCATGTTACTGAAAATTAGTAGGTAGATATTTGTAAAATAGACATTGTGTGAAAACTATACTTAAAGGACAGAAAGATTATATGGTTTTCATAGCGAAGACTGAGGAATTCTGAGACTTTAACCTGAAGTCCATCTGCATCTTTATTTTGCCATCACCTCTCTGGTTTTAGGCAAATAATTTAATTTCTCTCTGGTTTCTGTTTGCATAGCATGGGAGATATACTATTACAACAGAGCTCAAAAAATTCCCCTAGTAAACAAGCTGATAAAATCCTAATCTCACCAACACCTGCAAGACAAAGGAAGGAAAAGCTTGGAGAGAAAAACAAAGAAGGTGACGATGAGAGCTCCTTTGAGGTTTCCCTCTTCTCAGTTTGCACAGAGTGTATTTGAACTCGGATTCTAGAGCAACCCTGAAATTTCAGAACGCCACCACCTGCCAGGTCACTCCTTCCTCAGCCACTGCAATCCTAGTGCTAATCAAATTACACGATCATTTTGTCACAGTCATGACTCTTCAGAAACCACCTATGGATCATGCAGCACCACTGGCATACTCTTCTGATGTAAGATAATGTATGGAATTTATTCATCAGTGCTGAGTTCTCTGAGGTGCTTGAGTACTACCTCTGTCAGAAAAGCGAAGGAATATTTCTGTATTGAATGGAATCTCACACAAATAGAGTTTCCATAATTTTTTTGTGGTATTTTTTCTAAAATGGACAAAAAAGTCAATTCTTTTTTAACTGAAGCGAATAGCACCCAAGGGTTTTTGGGGTTTTTTTGTGATTTGCAAGATCAATTTGAGTCTGGAGATGTAAACATCAGATATTTTTATTGTGATTATTGTTTTTGTCACTTAGGGTGACAAAAGCTGAGCAGCTTGACATCAGAATCAACCACAGTGCAATATTTAATAAGCATGGATTTTTTTTCATCAGCTATGTCAAATAAAACGTCATGAAAGAAAAATCAAAGATCACCATAGCATGAGAGTATAATGGTGCTGCTCCTTGTAAAAGGTCAAAAGGAAGATACTTTGAAATCAGTTGTTTTACTTTCGATCTCTATCTCTTATTGAGACATTCCTATGCAGCACCAAGGAACAGCCTCTGTCCTAAATCTCTTTTGGGTAGCTGATAATGTGTTTTATTTTTGTTTTGCCCATTCAGCTACATTTTTTGCTTTAATCACAAGGAAAAAGAAGCTAAATTAAGGAAGCTAACAGAATTATTATGCTTTCACAACACTTATTAGAGGCCAGACCCAGAGACACTAAACTGGAGTTTCTACAAAGTGAGATTGATTGGAGAAGTCAGAATTCAGAATCCCCTGGAATCATAGAAATACTCATAGCTGGAAAGGACCTCCTACATCACCAAGTCCAACCATACCCACACCAACAAAAAACCTAAGTACATGAGAGATTGAAAAACACAAAATAACCCCCTCCATGCCTGCCACTATAGCATGTCACGAAGCACCGTGTCTACACACTTAAACACCTCCAGGGATGGTGACTCAACCACCTCCCTGGGAAGACCATTCCAGTGTCTCACCACTCTTCCTGTAAAGAATTTCTTCCTAAGATCTAATCTAGACCTCCCCTGCCTCACCTTCAGACCACTGCCCTGGTNACCCCAACCTCCTCTTCTCTTCTTAATCACCCATTCTTTCTTTGACTTCGGCTTTTGGATAGCATTTTGTTATGTGCATGCAATGATGTATAGCCATAATTCCCAGGCTGGACTTACATATATGAACTCAACACAAGGGGGAACTCCTCAACACAAGGGGGAACTTCTTTGCTGTGAGGGTCACAGAGCACTGGAA
>VZRI01005219.1:44727-94470 GCA_013397515.1 Upupa epops | reverse complement strand
CTCCCTTCAGGTAGTTGTTGAGGGCAACGAGCCACACCCCCCCCCCCACACACACACCCCAACCTCCTCTTCTCTTCTTAATCACCCATTCTTTCTTTGACTTCGGCTTTTGGATAGCATTTTGTTATGTGCATGCAATGATGTATAGCCATAATTCCCAGGCTGGACTTACATATGTGAACTCCTAAGTCACGCAGTGCTTGGAAAATGTTTTCAACCATTTATCCAGGGTTGAAAGTATATCTCACTTTTTCTTTTGTTTCAAAGGCCGTTACTGACATATGTACTAAATGCAAAGTAAAGTCTTCTAGGGAAGGCTTTCTGTTACAAGTCATACAATCATAGAATCATTAGGGATCAGAAGGGACCTCGAAAGATCACCTCATCCAATCCCCCTGCCACAGCAGGATCACCTAGACCAAGTTGCACAGGAACACATCCAGGCGGGATTGGAACGTCTCCACAACGCCCCTGGGCAGACTGTTCTAAGGCTCCATTACCCTCACTGGGAAGAAGTTCCTTCACTCCTACATGGAGAAAGACTGCATTTAGTGTCTAACTGGACTAAATTTAGGTGCCTTCAGGCTCCTTCACAAAATCCAATGTTTGATATATTAGGAAAAAAAATTACTGGAGCAAGAGATCTGCTTTATTTGCTGCACCTACTGTTTCTCATAAGGTACTTTGCATCACAAGAGCATTTTATCCCACACTGGGCTATCTAAGCCATAATACTGCTCAGTAGAGTACAATGCTATCCAACTTATACAAGTATTTGAGTGCTGTATAGCTTCTTTCATCACAGTATGCCAAGGTTGCTTATTCACATGACGCTTACATGTCTTCTTCCTTTCATTGTACATTTGTTGCAGCATGTGGCTTCAACTAGCATATACTTGAGCTTTCTCTGTGTTATCCCACCTCACCATTATCTTTGTTAATTGGGCTCTGGCTGCACCCTTATTTTGCAAAAAGCCAAATAGGCCTTCAGTTGCCCAAGGACAAATTGCCCAAGGACACACAAGAATCCTATGACAAAGTCACAGACACAGTGAAGCACATTAATTATTTAAGTAACCTACTATTTAAATGAGGGTGTTTGCACAGAAGCGAGTGGAGTGCGTAAGTGCATAACACTGGAACCTTAAAACACTCATTGTATTAACATGGGGCAGTGCAACTTGTCCTCACCAAGACTTTTTCCAGTTTAGCTTCAGTTTGTTGGCTGTGTGGTCCCCAGGCAGACACAACCTGGTCTCAGCAGGGCTCATGAGCTGCGACCACATGAATTAGGCTATTAGTTCAGCTCAGGTTCCTGACAAGCAGCCACCTGAAGTGCCTCCCAACTGTGCTTTCCCATGGTTCCTGTTTCTGTGTTCGCACAAGCAGAGGGGCTTGGATTTGTTGTGTCTGCTTTTAGGAAGACAGTATCGGTGTCCTCTGTTTCTTGGCTGTGAATCTGGGATTCATTAGGCATTTGTAAACATACCTGAGGTATGCTTCCTTTTTCACTTGGATCTTTGTGTGAGTACTTTCCATCAGGACTATCTTTTTTTAAGTACACTAACACAGAAGGTCGGGGACATTGCTTTCTGTGTTATGGAATCTGACTAAGAGAGAGTGTTTATGGCCTTATTTATAATTGCAGACCTGCTGTAATTACAGATATATGTCAACATTGTATTCTCCAAGCAGCATTAATAGTAGTAAAGTTAATAAAACCATTAGCTGTCTTAATGCCGAAGCTATGGGTTTATCCTTAGGTACTGTTCTTTAGAAACCAGAAGTTACACAGTCACTGTGTGTAACTCCTGTGGTTGGCAACTAATCACAGTTTAACTCCAAACAGCTTGAGACTGGTGTTTATTGGAAAGAAGAGCATCTACTTTGCCATAACAGCATTTGTAGAGCTAACTGAGGTAGTCATGATTTCAGGTGCTCCTGTAGAGCAATTGCCTTTAAATTCACGTCAGACCCCCACATCTCCCTGCTCAATCTCAGCAGAGAACAGCTTCCCAGAGGTGAGTCAATCCAGTGTGTCATAGTGACTATGTCACAGCTCAAACCTCAGAATGGCTACTCCCTCCTTCTGGTTCTCACTGGAGGGTCTTGCACAAGTCTGCATCCTGGATGAGCAGAGATCAGATCCAGCAACAGAAAGATCTACTACTTAAAGCTTGCTGGTGGAGACATCAGAGCAGCCTTCACATTTGCTTTTATTCTTACTGCATGCTGCAACTGGTGCTTAGTAGTCACATGAATATGAATGCCTTCAAATGGAAGTTCTGCTGAGCTTGTCTAACTTGTGCATGTCCATACGAGAAGTTGCACTGTCTCTTTCTGTTGCAGTCCTACCATTCAGTCATATCTGCGTTGCGTTATACAGACAGGAAAAATAAAACAATCATTTTGTTTTCTTAGCTCTTCCTTTCTGAATAGCTCACACTCACACTTATCTCTCCAGTCTTTGTCTTGACACCAGCTTTGTGACTGCCCGTTGCTTGACATGAAGAACAAACTGTCCAACTCTAGGAGCACCATCATCTAATTTTTCCCAAAGTGGTTCTGCTGTCTCTTTATCTGATGTCTCGCCTACAGACTGTGCTGAAATTACTGAACAGGAATCAAGAGGGGATATACCTGACACTTACAGTATTTTAAAAATGAAAATCACAGCTTGAATACTCTTTTCTCCAAAATAGTCAACACCATTGCAGAAAAGCCACCATTATTTTATAGTCCAATGTGGGATGAGGTGTAGTTTGGCAGAGAACTACGTGCTAGAACAATGGGAAAAGCTATTTATAACCTAGAAGAAGAGTTGTGGAAAAAAAAATGAAAGGAATAAGAGAATGAAATTAGAATGAAATCAACTTCCAGGCAAGGAATCAAGTTTGTCTGTTTTACAATACGCTATGAATCTTGTAAAGTGGCATGGCTTCTATTCCGAGCCAGCTTTATAAGCAACCAAAATATTGAAGTCATGGAATGGAGATGATTGGTTAGGCACAGCAGCGATCTAGACAGCGAGTTAATTTGCTCCCGAAGCATGACAGAATTGTGCCATTATTCCTAGTTTACACCTCTTTAAAGAGAGACAATTTATGATATCCAGGTCACTGGATTTGGTCTGAGCTCAACTGCAGCTTCTAGATGATTGTGAGGAGACCTGTTAAATAGAGATATCTGATTAACCACATCCTCACTAGTCCCTGTTAAAAGCAAATTCTGCACTGCTTTTGCAACCAGAAGTCAGACTACCCTTCCCTACTTCTTGTCAGCTAGCAATAAAACACCAGATGGTGTCCTTCCAAAAATAAATTCATTATAGCTTCACTCTGTGTTTTCTTAAAGAATTTAAGGACAGAGCTTCAGCTAATGCAAATCAACATAGCACTGTTGAATTCGATGCAGCTCTGACATTTATACTATCTCGATATTAAGAACTAATATTTTAAACTTTTTGGACCAAGCGCCGTCTTCTTTCTCCTCACATAAAACAAATTTCATTGACATTTTATGCTAACTACCTTACCCAGAATTCATGGCTGGTTGTCCTTGGTGTACAGCAATTCACAAAGCGTGTCTTTCTGTGTATTCAATCAGACTAATTCACTGTTAAGACTCCTGTAACCATTATCATTTAATGTCTTTGTTCATCACCATCTGAGACGCTGGGCCACCCATTAACTTCCTCTGGTGACACACAGAACTATTCACACAGGAATATTTTAAGATCCTCTGGCATCTGAATCACTCTGTGATAGTTGTGGTTCTCTGTGTTTAGTTTTCCCTGGTTTCAACCAATAAATGAGGACAGAAGTCTTCAATTGTACCCTTAACCTAGACAGATAAGTAATTCTAACAGTAAAACATCTTAAAAGAAGCCTTGAGCATTCTTCAGATAAATCAATTAAGAATCCTTTCAGAATTGTTATTATGCCCTAGCAATTAGTCATTGTTTAGTCAAGCTGTGCATACTTATCACTTTTATATATCACTCCTTCCAGCCTCACAATAACTTTTGTTCTTTTGCTCCAAGCTCCCTTCAGCTTATCTCTGTCTTCCTGGCAACACTGTGCCCAGAAGTGAGCATGAGTTTGCTTGCAGATGGAAAACTGCAAAGTTACAAAAACCTGCAAAGCTACGAACCACAAGGTCTGTCTCGTGGGAGTCTCTGCCACCCTATTCCAAATGTGAATATTAAAATAGCTAAACACACATGACTGGTAGTCGGTACCAGCTTGCAATTTGTAGGTAACAATAATCTAAAAGGGAAAAGGCAATCATTAAATCTGCCTTTAACTTTCGTGGTGTCCTTACAAACCCACTTTTATGCACTTTCTGATACCACAAATAAAATTGTTCCACCAACTGCTGCTCCTGCATATGCCTTGCTTACCAGAGTTGGGGAGATTCAAAGTGAAAGAGGCTTTTTGTTAAGCATTCTCAAAATCATCTAGCATGTTTTCTGCAAACAGATGGGGAGTGACCTGGGATTAGGAACTCAGCTGCTTCTCAGGCAAAAAAATGTATATTAAAAATCTCCCGAGAAGAGAAGTAGGAGCTCTCAGGAAAACAGTCACACTTATTTATCAAAGATGCAAGAAATCATCAATTTTATTCCTCCTACTTGACAGTAGAGCTAAAAAAACAAGAGTGGTGTTGGGTGCCACAGCGACACCCAAGATGACATAGATGAGGTTTCACCCAGGATTTCTAGCAATCAAACCCACGGAGCCAGCACGTTATCCTGTGCTCAATCAACTCACAGTTTTTGCACATCTTACCAGAATATGTAGGGCTCTATTCTGCTCTGATGGCAAAAGTGGCAATGTCAGCTTTGTCCCTGAAGAGGAGATTGAGAGAAGACCTTTCTGCCCTTCACAAGTACCTCAAAAGAGGTTGTAGGGAGGCTGGCGTTGGCCTTTTCTCCCAAATAACTGACGACAGCACAAGAGGAAATGGCCCAATGGCTCCAGAGCAAGTTCAGATCGGAAATTAGGAAAAATTTCTTCATTGAAATAGTAATTAAACATTGGAACAGGCTGCCCAGGTAAGACATGGAGTCACCATCCCTGGAGCTGTTCAAAAGAGATGTTTCACTTTGGGACATGGTCTAGTGGTCATGTAGATGTTGAGGTTGGACTTGATGAACTTAGAAGCCCTTTCCAACCTTGATGATTTGGTCATTCTTCATGGCCACCCATGCTTGTGAGGCTCACATTCCTGTGAGTCTCCTATGAGGCACTCACAAACTCAGGTTTGCTACAGCTGTATCACCCTCAAGCCATGACGCTGCAAGAGGCAGAGCCTTTTGGTTACTATCATGTGTGCTTCTCATCATGTAATGGGAACATTGCCAAAATACAGCTTTCCACCTTCTTTAATTTCTCTCAACACCATTAATGTCCTGAGTGCTACTTGCAGATCATTTTCAAGCCTTGTTTACAGTGTAAAATTTGATCTCTATCCCGGTCTTGTGTTAACTGAACACTACAGGTAATGTTACATCTGACCAACCCAAATGTTGACCTAAACAACAGCAACAGTGCCTTTGTGTTTTACATGTCTGCTGCCTGTGATTACTCACATCACCTTTTAGGAAAAATCTGATAGAGGATGTCTGTGTTAATCAGAGTTTTATTGCGCTGTTGGTGACCTAGTGAGGAATAGTCCTTCTCCCCAGGTTAAGTTTGCCCCATTTATTTACCCCATTTCCACTTAGTCTTACATCTGGCTTTACTATTTGTAGCACAGACAGGGCTTCTTGCACAAATCACCCAGATGAGGAAGTCTGAGAAGTTAACACATGACATCCTTAAAGTGTCACTTAATGTTTTTTGCTATGTGTCAGAAAAAGTGCATCTTTCCTGCAAGTTTTTTAAATCCTTCCTGTGTGTCAACAACTTCTAAGTAAAGACCTTTATTGTTTTAGGTTTTTAATGGAAAACGTACTGATTTTCTGTTTCATTTTGATTTTTGTTTTGTTTTTCTGAGGACACTGGCAGGCTGTATAGGTTCCATTGTATGCTTCATACACAGAGGCACATTATGGATCAAAAGCAAGTGAAAATGCTGGGTTTGGTTTAGGTTCATTTTACAATCAGGACGCTTTGTGTCACCAAAGCCAGAAGATATCATTTTACGGTTCTAAGAGGTTATTTATAACTGGATTATAGGGTGTTTTCTGATTATTCGGAATGGTATTTACAGAAGGCAATTCAATGTCACTTCACTTCTTGGTACTTCACTTACAACCAAGAATATGAAGGAAGTGTCCTATAATTGCATAATTACATTGCATGACAGTGCTGAAAAAGTAAGAAATGTAATTTTTGAAATGCTTTGTGTCATGGTCCTTAATCAGGCTCACATGCACACAGACGGACAGGGTAACGAAGCCTGGATAGTTTACAGTGAGCACTCATGAAACAATTAAACCGATTTTTCCCTTTTACATCAGATCCTGAGTCAGTGCTTGTCTCATACGCTACAAGACCTCCCTGTTGTCTATAACATGTAGGTTTTGGAGCAAGAAAAGGTGAAGATAGCTTACTCCTGCAAGAATTTCCAGCATTTCTAGCCAGAAATGGAACCACAAATCATCTTGTGAATTCTCATAAGATTCACAGAGAGCGGCAGAGCTATTAAAGGTAACCCAGGAGACCTGTACCTTGCCTGAGCAAGACAGTTTCTCTTCCTCTGAGGAAAGGGAATGGTAATGTCCTCAAACCCCTGCCAAATCCATGGCTCCTCAGCTGCTGCAAACAGCCATGGCCCCATTCCTCTCATGGAGACCGGAGGCTGGTGAATGGACATCACAGGCATCCAGAAACGCCATCCTAGGACTGACACAAAGGACAAAGCTGTATGAAGCTTCCCAGCCCCCCTCATTTTCCCAGGTTTAAACTGGTGCTATAGTGTGAGATTTAAAGGTATTTGTAAATGCAACAACAGTATTAAATTTCCATCTCTGTCGTTTCTCACACACACTGTGAAAGACTTCAGAGCTAGAAATAACAGTCAGCATTTTCTTTCACAATCCATTACACAAAATAAATATGTAGCAGAAAATGAGTATAGATGTCTCTCTCCCTTGCCTTAATAGAACTAAACACCAAGAGAGAATCTTGTTCATTCTGATCTGGTACCAGAAATGCAGTCCTGTTCCTGAACAATATAAACAGCCAGAACCACAACTGATGGCTTTTTTTTTTCATTCCTTTTCACTTCCTTGTATTTTGTTTGGTTTTGCCTTGTTCTTTGTCTGTCTGGACAATAAATAGTCTGGAGAAGAAACAATATATTGTGTATTTGTAAATTGCAGGGCTGAAAAGGGCCCTTATCTTGACTAAACCCTCAGAAGTAACAGATTGAACTTAATAAATTGTGATAATCAATTAATTCAATGTGGCATAATAATTTTTGTTTACCCCAGATGAAAATTGGACCCATTCAAATTGAAGTTGCTGAAAATCTCTGAAAAGTAGGTGTTCTGCAATGGGAAAAAGACAGTAAGAGAATAAAAAATTACCAAAAAAGGAAAGAAAACCCCAACCACATCAGAAAAAGAGAAAGACATGTGATATTCTCACATAGGTGAGAAAATACTGGAAATCTGCAGCCTTGGCCTTGGAGAAACTCCAATGTGTCGTGTTTCTGGTCTGGAACTATGATTTGAGATGATTTGTTTGCAAATTCCACACAAATCACTCATTAAGATCATGGATTACTGAAGATAAGGTTCATAGAAAAGAGTTGTGAAGTCCTTTTGTGTCTATCAGGACTGATAAATGGTACAGACCTGATTTGCTCAGCTTTGCTTCAGACTCTTTCAAGTTCCCTGTTTATGAGAATATTGGTGCTGCTGGGAGGAACTCACTGTTCTCTGAAAAAATTTCCTCTTGCACGTTGTCCTCCTTAAGCCCAGTGCATGTAGAAATGGTGACAACTGAACAAAGGGCCTGCAGTGTTTCCAGAGCTGTTGTGTGTGGCAGGAGGACAATCTACAGACAACACTTTTAATATCAGAATTTGCCATTGCAGCTTCATGACTTTCTTTATTATCATTTGGTGAGAAATCTGCTGCATACAAAAATAGATATTTCTAGTAGGTTGGTTTACTCAGAAGTAGAAAGCAGATGCTTAGTGCTTCCTTGGAAAGCAGTTCTTGGAAAGAGGACTGTGGAAGTTCAGTGAGATACCTTGGTATCAGAAGGCATTTCCAATAAATTGGCAACTTGCAGATAGCAAGGAAAGTATTTTGTACGGTCAGCTCAGAGCAGTGGCATGCCAGCTGCCTCGTGCTGCATCACCTGACGTGGGGCATGCTCCTGTCAGCGAACCTGAAATGTGGGCATTAAGGAAGCACTCTAGGCTATGCACCTTGCTGTTTAATAAGTGGCAGTTTTAAGGAGACATATTTCCCTAGCAAAAAGGTACTCTTCTCCTGCTAAAAATGAAACCAAATTAACCAACAAATGTTGGGCAAATATAATTCATACAAGTTAGAGCACCCAAACCAACTGTGAAAGTCTTTATAATTTGCATTTTAGGATTCTAAAGTGGGTGGAGGCTTTAAAAAAATTGGTAGAACACTACTGGATAGTCTGGAAAACTCTGTCTTCATTTTTATGGGAAATACATTCAAGATTTGACTTTCTGGTGTGAAAAATAAACAATAAAAAATAAGTATGGGCTTCATTCCTCCTCTTTCAAAAGATAAAAGCTCTGTTTTTATCAGATTTCACTGGCAAATTTCAGAAGAAAATGCTAGAACGTTGTGTAAGGTCAACACATTGTTCATGTTCTTCAACACAGAAAAACATATTGCTAGAGAAAATAGTGGATTGCAGAGAGTTTTAAAGATACTGTGGTTTCTTATTGTCTGTGCTACTGATTCATAGGACATTGGAGATTATCCCTGGAGAAATGTAAGATATACAGGCAGGTTTACCTAGCAGCAGTCTGTATTTATTCAAAGCACTTCTGATTATTCTCTTTGCAATTTCTTCACAGTGGTTTGCTCAAGGTCCAGATGTGCAGTAAGGAAGTCTGGGGCTGCACTGCTGCATGAACTGACTCATCTCCTGACAGGAATCTGAATGCAGCATTGCACAGGATAATAATACCTGTGCCATTCCTTTTGTGATCCTTCATGCTAGAAAAAGGCGTATCTGTGCCTGACAGATGGGACAGAGCAGCAGAGATACTCCATAGGTGACTGTTGCCTGTGTGGACAGTTAGGATAGGAGCCAGCTGCATGACACTCAATACTTAGTACGTGAGACTTGCCAAATCTGCCAAGACACCACAAAGGTACCCAAAAGCAGGTTAAATTGCCTCCTGAAAGAGCTTCACAGCAAGTCATTTCAGGGACCCCAGGATGATTAACTATCTTCTCCATACAGAGCCAAGTGCCTCTCCAGCTTTCTTGCACAAAACTGTAACCACATCACCTTGAATGGAGGCTCTCTGTGTATGAAAATTGGAGGCTGAGAAAATGAAACAGGAGGAGGGAGTAATTAGAGCCGAGATGTCACACTAAATCACAGGCTCCAGTTAGTCAAGCAGCTTGCTTCTGACAGCACCAGTTGGAAGCAATGAACAGTGGACAGCGGTAGAGTTTAATATTTTAACACCTGCTTTATTTTGCATGCAGGAGACTGGCTACATGTTCACATTTAAATAAGTCTGCAGTTACAGGCAGCTTTTTCAGGCAGATTGCTGCCTAATGCCTGTTAGCTTGCAAATGGCCACTTTAAACCTCTGCAAAGCCAAAGGGTCACTTACAGATAGGATGGGTAGAGGAATAAAAAAAAGGCATAAGCCTCTTCTGCATTTTGCCAAAATGACTGATGCTATGATATTTGGTTTGGCTTTCATTATGATGGAAGAATATGTGTTGTACTTTCTGTTCATGTGCGTGTGCAAGTACATACAATTGTGTATGTGTGTACACAGTGTGTTTGCATGCTGCTGCATGCAGCAGCTCAAAAAACCCAGTATGGTACAAAGCAACAGTACAGCACAGGATCAACATGAAACAGAAACAAAATGAGAATGTTATGTTGACACACATCTGGAAAAGGCAAAGTAGCCATTTACTTGTAAAAGGCCTTCTGACTTTTTCCTGTGTTCCCTTTCTTTCTCACACTCCGCTGTTTACCTCGTCCACCCCACTGATGGATGGCTATTGTCTGGGGTCAACGCACTCCCTGCTCCACAGCATTCTTCCTGAACAAGTGTCCTGTGCTGCCGGGCTTGGTGTCAGCATGCACAATGTCCATACTTCATGTAAGAGCAAGACAATACTGAGATTTTTACTAAGGGATATAAATAGCTGTTGGGAGCAGAACCCATCATTCCCAAGGAAAGAGGTACACCAGCACGGGGTCTGGAAGAAATACTTGAGGCTCAAGGAGTTACTCTGCACCAAAAAGGGAATGGTTTCTGGGATGGGTTTCTGTTTCTATTGCTGAGGAAAAAATTGATTTTCATAAACAAAAAAGAGAACACATTGAAAAAATTAAAATAATTTTGAATTACAACTGCATTTTAACTGCTCTTCAGTCTTCTAGCAAGTAATCAAGAGGATTACAATGGTTTATAATTATGCCAATATTTTGTTTGCTAAAACAATGAAATAGGATGCTGAGTCTTGATTTTATCTAAGAGTGTGCAAGTAACCTACTCCATGGGCAATAAAATTGAATTGTAAATTATTAATTATTTGTTGTTACTATCAGTATGGAACATTAAGGTATTCAGTGTTGGATATTACCTTATTGAACACAGTCGAATCGATATTATTTGATATAATGTGGTAATTGATCCAACTGTCTCTACAGTGCTCATTGTGTCTATTAATAAATAAATAAATATTTAATTCAAGCACAAGAATTCATAGAGAAAATGTCAAAACTGTGATTAAAACCAATAATAGGAATGCAATTTGAAAATCTGTTATGCTATGAGCAGGTTTTGATCTCGGTGGCATTGAGATGTTGCTACTGAAATCAATGTACCAGGTAAGCAGGTGGGAGCTAGAGTTTATTCTCATTGGTCTGTGTAAACTGCCTCTACTCAAAATGGACTGCATTCAGCCCCCAAGGGCTTTGGATAAGGAAGACGTTCCCAGATCCCTTGTGGGCAGAGCATCACCACATACTGTACTGGCACAGCAGTTCTGTTCCTAGCCTGAGAAGTGACCTACCTTCAACCCTACTGATCATGTTCACCTACCTTTATTCATTCTACAGAGATCCGCAAGCAGGAGTGATGGCTTGGAATCCAGCTGCTCCCACTTCTGCCTCCGTATTTCTTACGAGAGCTTTGCCCTTTCTGGTGACAAGTAAAGTGCAGTCCTTGAATTTCACCAGGTCAGAAGACAGCAGAAACTATGAGGAGGATGATGAGGTCAAATGGTATTGAGTAA
This sequence comes from Upupa epops, assembly GCA_013397515.1. Lineage (NCBI taxonomy): Eukaryota > Metazoa > Chordata > Aves > Bucerotiformes > Upupidae > Upupa > Upupa epops. Next base: position 83,030 of record VZRI01005219.1, on the reverse strand, counting down.
GACTAAATATAGTTCTTTTTTATATTTTTAGTTTCTTTCCATTATTCCTGGCATTCAGAAGTACAAGAATATGTGATGCACTGTGATACCAAAATTATAAAAACATTGTTGAGCTTATCTTCTTTTTTCTTCATCATCCAGCACAGAATGTCCTCACAACATACTTAGGCTTTAATTCAAAACCCAGGTGTGCTTGGCTGTTGGTGCAGATAGGTTGTATTTATGTGAATGTGAGAACTAAGGTCCCTAACCTCAGCCAGGATTACTATGAGCTACAAAATAATACTCTGTATTTCCTAAAATCATATCCCTATAATTTTGTGAAAGGAAGAATACCTCTATAATAAATGTAAGCCATATATTCAGACACCCTTCAGATGGCCTGAAGACTTCTTTACCCTGGAGTCTAGACAGTCTACATGAGAATCTGCCTACAAATGTATAGAAAAAGCATGAACAAAATCAAATAGAAACCATAAAATGAGCCTCCAATGAAACAGAAAAAGACTCTGAGAGTCATAATGGACTCATTCATAATGAATGTGCATCCTGAAATTGTAATGGAGTGTTAACCTAGTCATCCTAAGCAAAATAGTGATAGACAAGAATTGAAATAATTCTGTAGGGTTATTTGGTCATTAGGCCTAGCATTTCTCTTACAAGTATTCTATGAGACAGAGCAAACATACTTGGGCAAAAAGAATCTTGCAGCTTTACAGTATTTCAATTTTAAAATAAGGTTGTTTACAAAAGCACTTCAGCATTCCCAATTTTCTAGCGAGAATACGTCGAGGCACACGTTGATCCGCAATGTCTTGTTGGAAGCCTGCTCAGGACTTTTGAGAGAAATCTGAAATTTCACAGGATAGTATCAAGTTCTGGGGAGTGTTTTTACACTCCTGGTTTTACAGGTAATGGATGTGTATGCTGATGAAATAACTTAACCTCTCTAAAGTTTTGATTGTGCAGCCTTATTCTTGGGCAAGTTCCAGACCTACACAGGTTCTATATGGGGAGGGTAAGTGCAAAAGCTTTTTGCAGTACTAACCACTCAAAATCAACCAAAACTGCAGCAGAGATTGTTCCTCAGTTACTGAAGCACTTCCACAGCCCTGGACTTGTGATTGTGATACCACCAGCTTGCACTTAGAGGTCAGAATATTGTCATCTGACATGTACACATCTAGGAACCATGTGAGAGCTGATTCTGTCCTTGATACCCACTGAAGACATGCAGATTCATTAAGCACTAGTAGATCTGTTATCCATACCGTTTTTAACCAATACTTTTGTCTACCATCTATGGAATTCATTTTCCTTTTTGTCAGTGTGCTAGTTGACAATTTACTTCCTCACACTGATAATTTCCAGCCAGACACAAATTTTTCATCCTAAGTGGCCATTTTTAATCCCTCTGTTTAAATAAACATTGGCAAGGCTGTCCTCTGAGTCAAGTCATGGTGGCTGGTTAACCTTTTGCATTACAAGTGGAGCTAGCACAGTGTGCTCACCCTTTAGGCACTAGGCTCCATTGTCCTTCCTTGTCTTTTGTAACCTCGTGGGCTGTTGTGTTAATATGCAGACCATTACTAGTTTGCTGATGAAACAGACTGCCGAGGATCAATACGTCTCTGCATTTGTCAGCCCCGTATACCCCAGAGTTAAGTTCTCAGCTCTGCTGCCAGTGGTTGTGTCCTGGTGTGCAATCATGGGGGTTTGTCAAAACTCATACAGCATCTCCGTACACCAGGCTTGGTGGGGCATTTGCGGAACGAGTAGGAAAGCTCCAAATGTCGTATTCATTTGACTCCCACTGCTTGAGTAATAGTAGGTCCAGCTAGAATACCAGAGGACAGCTTGCTTATGGGGTCACTGTAGCTGAACAGCTAACCATTGATGTTGACAGGCAGACTTGGGAAAGATGCCCAAATACTATCAACTAGAGGACATTGCATTTTAATGAAAGACATAAAAAAAAGTCAGGATTAGAAAAAAGAAGAAATGTGAAGTCCCTGGTCAAGCATAATAAACAAAAGATCTAATGGCAAAGGGGTTTTTTCCCCTTGCTGTTCACTTTTTCCATGTCTTTGTTTTGATGCAGTAGCTTTAGGGAAAACAGTATTGAGATTCATGGGAACTGAATGCAGAAACATCATCTACCACAAATCCTCTTAATTATAGATCAAATCTTTAAGAGACAAAAGCCCATTTCACTGCAACAACCAATATGCTTGACATTTTTAACTGACATGATTTAAAATCAAGTACACAGCCTTCTTTTTCTTTTTTTACAAGATGCCTTTTCCTAATTACACTTCTACTGGCTTTGTTTAGAAATAGGTGCTTTGCAAATGTTACAAATACCATTTGTCTTGTGTTTTTTTAACTTGGATAGTCACCTCTAAAAAAGAAGCAATGAAAGTCAGTAACACAACTTCATAGTATAATAATGAGTTTCTCTTCTATAGCTGCATGCTTGCACACATTGTCTATAGAGTATGGTATGTATCTTCAGTGATTTGGGTGTGAAGCTTGGCCAGAGGTTTTGCATACTTGCTAACCAAAGCTTTTTATAGACTAAAATGTGAATTCAACCTTTGCATTGCCTTACATGTTCTTTCCGTCCTGTATATCTGAAGATACCAGGGTCAAGAGATTTTAGGAGAACATGGGATATATTTCATGCAGCCTCCAGGGGTACTAATAGACTTTGGGGTATCAAACAGATTCAGGACTCCACATGAGATGTCTCACCTGTTTTGTTAACCAGTAAGGTTGCAGGATCATATACATTATTCAATCTCCTTATTTTAAACGTGTGAACAAAAGTCTGACATGCAACATGGAAGAGGCAATCACTGATGGCACAATACATATTTCTGATCTCCACGCACGTTCATAGCAACACCTGAAGGAATCGCACACATTGGAGTTTTCTCTGCTAATGAATAACTGCTTTCCTTTCCCACTTTTCCAGCAAGAAACATTCTGGTAAAACATGTGATGCAGAGTAATGTTGCTGAGAAAAATAACTAAGTGTGGGAGAAGCCAAAGAAGAGACTGAGTCCTCATACATAGTACTTTTATCTGGTTCACTGCTTAAAAAATCATCTCAAATGCAGAGCTTTGAGCATGTTTAGTCAGAGAGTAATAACAGAATCTCTACTGACTTTTGTTTTGCAAGGGATGGTGAATTTTAAATACATCTCCAACAAACATCACCACAACCTTGCTCAGCTTGTCTTCCTGGCAGCTTGCATGGAGACTGCTAAACAAATCAACCTTGTGCGTTTTGCTTCCTTAAACAGGTAAGGTGCTTCAGGTTGTTCAGCTATCAGGTTGTGCATCCAGTCCTGTGTCCTATTTCTATATACAGATAGGGTAAGGTATTGTAAGAACCAGCATGTGCAGAGTAAGCCTTCCTAGTATGTCTATCTTCCTAGATTTTGTACATTCATGCTGCAGAGATAATACAGACAGGCTGGAAGACAGAATGCAGGCAGCAGTGGTCAGGTTACGTTCAGGGTAACACAACAGCACCAAGTGCAGAGCAGAAGTTCCCAATTTGTCCACCACAGAAGGACTTCAGGCACACATGGAGCAGTTTCATTCTCAAAGCATTGCCAGGAGCAGATGAATTACAGCCACAAGGAGTCCAGCTCCATGCTGATGGCTGTGTGGAGCCCATCAGTCTGGGAAGCCCTGAATTGTTTGCCTGGAGCACTTGAGTAGTTTACCTCCAAGATACCCTCCCACGTTCTGAGAAGCCTCCCAGACAAAATGATGAATCAGGTCATGTTTTGGTGGTCATCTGCCTCAAGTTGAATGACATTTTAATTAATATATGATTGTCAGAAACATTTAATTTCTTACACTGGAAATATCTCAGATGTTACTTCATAGAAAGCAATTATGGTTGAGAAAATCTGATCTCTTTCAAAATTCCTCAGGATCAAAATACTTGGTACCTATGAAAGGTAGATTCTTTCTTAATGCTTGTATTCTCCTCTGATTTAACAATCAATTTGGTGCATGTATCCCTAAACAGATCTCTTTTATTTTCCGACTCTACATGCCCCCAAAATGTTTGTTGGTATTGATCAGCAATGCAAAGTTACCTATCCTGATTTTCACTGCCCTGATTCATTGTCTCCACTATAAATGAAGTTTTTCCATTGTTTTTAGAAATTACCAAAATAATGACTTTGCTATCCTTATTAATTATTCGTTTATTAATGATTTGTCAGATAGTTTTTCAAAGGGACTCTGAATCTCTTAGCAAAAGTAATGGGCAGCTACTCACAAGTGTAATCCCATTACCATCAGCTGCACTACTGTTTGTCATTTGGGATAAGGTGCTAGAACTCTGACCCTCACTGATTTACCACTCTTCATAATTAGTTGCAGTGATTAAAATGCATTTTAAATTACACTGCAGTTTCCCTTCCTTAGAAGTATTTTTCCCTGAGGACAAACTCAGGTTCTGAAGGTGAACCATTATCCTCCCGAACAAAACAATTGCAGCAGAGTGGAAGGCTACAGATGAGGCTTATAAAAGCAATCAGGAGTGGAGCTGCTTGGGCAAAAAGTGTTGCTGGGGATGGAGGGGCTGTCTTAGATGACGGAGAGAGTTCATGTAGGAATTTAGCATACTAGCTTAATGAAACCAGAAACAGCATATGCAACACTGACAGCAGCACATGGAAATAATGAATCAATATGTTGCATCTGTATCTAATTAAGAATCTTGATAATATACTCTTTTTCTCTAGTGATCAGGATTATTGGATAGCCCACAGGAAAGAGGCTAATAAATAGATTCAAATGCCAGAACATTATACATCTTTACCTAGCACTATCCTTTTCAAGAACTTTTCGTCAATTATCCCAAACGCAGGCACAGGCACAGTCTCTCTCCTGCGGGAATCTGACACAGCCAGTGTTCCTTTGTAGGGGTTCTCAAGGCACTGCAGGAAAAAAATAAAGAAAAAAAAAAGAAGTGGAATTCTTGGGGGATGCTGCAAATAGTTTCTGGCAAGGACAGACATTCTACTTCTATCTCTCTGCTACAAGTAGAAGTTTCCCTATTTTTTTCCCTTCCCCCACACTACCTCCCTTTTTTTGTCTTTCTCTCTTCCTTATCAAAAAATTTAGTAAATTGCAAAGAGCTTTATTTGGTTAAAGCTCTTCTGGGGCTCTGTAGATCTGTGGTTTCACCCAAGGGTACGAATAACCCCCACAGGAGTCAGTACTACTCTCACCCTACAGATAGATGCTATAGACCTTGTAAGTGTAAGGGATTTCTACATTTTTCTTTTCTTTTTCACAGCAGAATGGATTTAATTTTTTTTGGTTTGTTCCGGTGGGGCTTTTTTTGGAGGTGGATTTCATTTTTTGAGTTCAGAGGGGGATGGAGTAAAGGCTTCTTAGTTGGAGAACAGGCTCTGTCATCTCTTTCTTTCCCCTGCCTGTTAGTACTTTTTTGACTGTGATGGTTGAGATCCCAGGGGAAGCAATCTATGATCATTGCTGAGATAAAGATAGAAAAGCTGCAGAGTAGAGTCTCAAAGCTGTCCTTCAAGTTTTAGTGAAGCTTGAGATAAAATGTTTCACTGCCTCCATGAGGCCACTTCTCCCTGCTGTGCTAGAGGCAGCTCTGGATAGAGACCGGTGTGAGGAGGGGATGCTGGGAGCTGTTCCAGGAAAACACTAAACTGAGCATCATTTATGGTAGGCATTCACTGGATGCCTCTGCTGTGTCACAACCATGTGCAGTAAAGAGCGTTGTTCCTCTAATGTTCATGTCTCTTGGAACTGCAAGTAAATGTACAGCTCAATTAGTGCAGCAGCTTAAAACAATAAACCCTCCAGAACCTCTGGTGGGGGAAGCATGCTTTTATCTATTTAGTAAATAATTTATTAATCACACTGATGTATCCTCCTTGACAGCAACAGAGCCAGATAAGTGATGGTTCAAAATCAATTTGTCATGGTCCAATGTGCACTCAGTGACCTACTTGGTCTGTTATATAGGTCAAACTTGTACATGATGCTCTGATAGCAGAGGCACTCCTTAAAAAACAACAAAAGCACCAACAAAACTCATGGTACAGGGCAGGCTGAGGAACCCTGTGCTGTTTGGTAGTCAGCCACACAGCTTGAAAACTAAGTTTACAGAGCGGGATGAGAAAAGGAACTGGGTAGATGATGGTTTGGGCTCTCAGTGAAACTGCCCCAAAATGCCCTGTAGTGGTGGTACAGCAGCAGTATCTGGGAGGTATATCCATACTCTCTGACCTACTTCTGTAGCCTCAGTTATCACACTGTACTTTGCCATTGATAACATCCTTAGCCATCCACTTCCTACTACCTGCTTTGTTCAGCTTCAGTGTCTACTTTTCTGCGTCTTTTCTACTCACCACATCTTTTTCTTCAGATGAGGTGGCTATCCATTCCCGACTATTTGTACTGCTGCTGTGGAGTCCTTATGACTCTCACTGATGTCTCCTACTCTAAGAAGGCCAGCTGAGTTGAGGAACTAGGTTATTTTAAACTGCAGGGAGACAGAAATTAAAACCTGTGACAAAGCTATTGAGCAGTCAGTTTCCTGGTGCTGCCTTTGTGGCTTTGGAGAAGTCTTGGTTGTCATTTGTTGATTGAATTTGTTGCATATTTCAGGTGTTTCTGACAGTGAGTCCTGTAGAATGAAGGGGTGTGTAAAATGATGTTGAATGCTGACTCTCCGAGTAATCTCAAGTCTTGTGATGGTCTGCATGCTGTGTCTCATTCACCTACCATCAAAAAGTGCTCTCAAAATCACATCAGTAAACATCTCTTTAGGGAGAGAATATGGCCCTATTTCTTTTGTAGTAGGCTTTTTCACCAAGCCAGTGCTCTATTACTGAAGGTTACTGGGTTACTGAGTTTTCTTCCTCTTTTCCCATTTGTGCACACTAGGGGGGTGTCTTGTTTGGTTTGGTTTGGTTTATTTTAATCTTATAATATATAAAGATTAATTTTCATATAGATTCTTAAGAAGTCCTATGTGGGGAATCATAGAATCATTAGGAATCAGAAGGGACATCAAAAGATCAATCCCCCTGCCACAGCAGGACCATCTAGACCAAGTCACAAAGGAACAGATCTAGGAGGGTCTTGAATGTCTCCAGAGAAGGAGAATCCACAACCCCCCTGGACATCCTGTTCCAGTGCTCCGTTACCCTCCCTGGGAAGAAGTTCCTTCTGATATTGATATGGAACCTCCTCTGTTCCAGCTTGCACCCATTGCCCCTTGTCCTATCACTAGACAACTTAAAGAAGAGCCTGGCTCCAGCCTCCTGATATCCACCCCTCACATATTTGTAGTCATTAATGGTATGGAGTGGTGTATTATTCTACAATAATGGTGGTTAACGAAGTCTAGTCTTTTAATCATTCTTTGTATTAGTGTTATTACCCAGTTCATGGCACTGGTTCCATAAATTTGTTTCCTCCATGACTGGCAAACAGAAAGCAGACAGGCTGTAAGAAGGGGAACCACCATCACAAGCAGCAACTAAAAGGGACAGCCAACTGATGCACCATTTTGCATAAACAGAATCAAAGAATCACAGAATTGCTGAGGTTGGAAAAGACCTCTGAGATCATCAAACTCAGCCCATGACCTAACATCACCACAATAAGCTAGACCATGGCACTAAATGCCACTTCTCTTTTTTTCTTAAAGACCTCCAGGGATGGAGACTCCACTGCCTCCCTGGGCAGGGCATTCCAAAACACCAGTGTGTGCCTTTAAAAATGTTTTAGCCCTGACAAGACAGATTCCTCCCATTTTATTTGCTGTCTCTTCAGACACACAGTAAACTGCAGAAACTGAGGAGGACCTCTGGGATCATGGCATGAGCTTATTGTTTGTCCCCGGAAAAATCAATAAATCCCGTTCGTCCCACCGACAGTCTCTGATAGCACCATATCCTCCCGTGGATTCCCTGAAGAGCACCTGCAAGCCAGGGGTTTATACAAATCACACAATGCACCCTGGAGACAAGATGCAAATTGTCCCTAAAACCAACATCCAAATGAATTGACATCCCCCCAACAGGCCATTTCCAGTGCTTTAGAATTGTTTGTGTTTTGTCAGCCTTTAATAATTTAATCGAAGACAGATACAAGAAACAGGCCCAGCATGACAGAAAAAGATATTTGTCAGGATATTTTAACAAGATGACTCAATATTTTCCAGGAGGTGTCAGCAGTTCTGTAAACCAAGACAGAGGTTGCAACAAATGGCTTCTTTTGCTGAGAATCCAAACGATAGTCTTTAAAGTCTGCAAACTGCCAGGGAACTTCAATGGAACAAGTGTTCTCAAGGTGTATTTATGTTGTCTCTATAGCACTCCAAAGGATTTCTGCCAGCACACCCCATTACAATGAGTAATGTTTCCTCTAAAAGCAAATGAAGAAGACTTAGTTCCTGGTTAATTAAATAATCTTCTCCTTTTTAAATTATTTACAATAGGAGACTGACACCAGCCTCCTAGCTTCCAACCCTGGACCTAAGGACGTTATTACATTTACCCTGATAAAACCTAAAGGGTCAAAACATTTGGGTTGTCTAACTGTCAGGTTATCTACCTTCATTAAAGAGCAGAGAATATGTAATTAAGCACAGGTACAGATTAAGGCTGACACAAGATTCATTACAATAAAAAAAAGCTGTTTCCTGTGTGGTGGGTTGTACTGGCAGCCAGCTCTTGTCACAGTATATTGACAATAGAATAGCAGCACCAGGTGAGCTCTTATCTCCCCATTTTTATTTATCACCCGTGGAGGCTGGCAGTTCTCCATGTGGAACTCTGGTTATGGGAGATTTATCTGTGGTGTGTAAGTAGCACAGTGGCATCATGAATGTCCATCTATCAAAAATGCTGAAGCATTCCTTTTGACAGAAGAAAGATGTTTTTTGCTGAATTCAGAGCAGAGAAGAAGACTGTAAACACTGAAAACAACAAGCATCAAATATTATGGTCTCAAAATCAATTTACATCAGGTAAGAAAGTCTGACAGGAGGATCAAAGTGCAGAGCAGGGCCAACTTCTAAGAGTCTGCCTAAGTGCCAGTCTCCTTGGTGTCTGAAATCTGCACAACAGTATGAATGTGACTGTGCCATTCCCAAAGAGTTAGTAGCTCTCTTCTGCATCCTGTGCTTGTGTACAGTTCTTTTGTTGTTTTCTTTTTGAGAGCAAAACTTGTGTGAAAGAATGCAAGATTAAATAATAGGCACCTTTTTGACTTTGTGTTTGCTGCGATTGTTACTATGGATTGAAAATTCGGAAGGTATGGAATACTGATTTTATTGCATTTTCGTTTAATGTTTATTACCATAAGCCTAAGACCTCAGTCTCTAACTCAGGAATCCATATTGCAAAAAAAAAGTGGGAGGAGGGAAATTTTTGCCTAAATAAATTTACACACTGGTTTCTTTTCACTCTTTTTTTTCTAAATAAGAATTCTACAGCTGCAAGCTTATACCTTCTATTGTACACTGGGGCTCATACCAGACTTTGTCCTAAGCTCTGGCACCTACTTCTCAAATGATCCAAGATGCAGAAATGCAATAATACTCTCCAAATCACTCCCTGAGGGCTTCCATTTACAAATGGCAGCTGAAATGCACCTTTATCCTAATAGACATTAAGATCACTGACTTCATCTGGAGCTAAAGATCACAGAGTCATAGAGTGATTTGTACTGAGACCTTAAAGACCATCTATTTCCAACCTCTTTGTCATAAGCAGGGACACTTTCTACTGGTTGTTCAAAGTTTTATCCAAATTGCCCTTGAACTCTTCCAAGGTGGATGCATCCACAACTTCTCTGGGCAAACTGTTCCACTGTCTCACCACCCTCCCACTACCTGTTTGATTACATCTAAACTATACCTATTCTCTTTCAGTTAAAAGTCATTACCTCTCATCCTATCCTTCAAGCCCATGTAAGAAGTTTGGTAGGCTTTCTGGTAACCCACCATTTTTCCATTGGAAGACTGCTAAAAGATGTCCCCAGAGCCTTCTTTTCTCAAAACTTGATTCTGTCAGCCTGTTTTCAAGGCAGAATAGCTATCACAGACATAGCATAGCAGAATAGCATAGCAGAGGTTCTCCAGCCCCTGATAATTTTTGTGTACTCATTCCAACAGTACCATGTCCTCAAGAACCTCTTACAAAATTAATTCCACCACACAGGACATTCACAAAAATTTTAAGCTTCTGCTGGATTGAATTCACCCATGAAGCTTGTGCCTTCACTTAATTTGGAATTTAATCTAAATTTAATTAGATGTAATGGAAAAGATGTTTTACTTGCTTTGCACAAAGTAAACAAAGCAGAAAAACCATGATAAGAAGGACACACGTGAATGTTTTTAGATGTTAAACCTTAATACATTGAGGAAAACATCTGTGGGAAAACAGGAATGGGATTGTTTATGATATGGAAACTGAGTAGATAGTTCTGAACACTGTGACAAGCCACATGTCAAGCAACATTTCTGACCTTGCATGATGTACACTTGGCCCAAGACAATTGATTTCTGAGCAGTTATTCCTTCCTCTGAACACAAAAGTAAGAAAAGCCCTCAAGAATTATATAAATTATGATCTTTTGATCTTTCTTTTCTTCCTGTCTTCCTTCCTTTTCTGCAATTTGTTTTTAAGCTACTGTCATGGTTTTACAGCACTTGGTGCTCGCTTATTGGAGATTGTCTCCTGGCCAATCCTGAAGGGTCAGCGATAGTGACCCCCAGTCAGTGAGAGGTTGACATGTGTCAGCTTTTTTGGGAGGCCTTTCACCTTTGAGAGACGTGAGTCCTGGTCAATATTAAGAAAGATTTGCTATGGAATAACACACATATTAGACAATTGTAAAACCATGACAGCTACAAAATACATAAAAAATGCTGGAAGCGCTTCTGATGCTCACTATCTAAAATTAAACTTGATTCTTGACAAATCTTTAAGACTTCATGATTTTTGCTAGTCTGAAAGCAAACTACCAGAGTAGTCTTCAGCCCCTGGGTCATCTCAAATGAAAAGAACAAATTAATCACCTAACAGAAATCCTTCTGAGATTATGAAGAACCATGGCCTGAATAGCATATTTTTCCCCAAAATGCAGTAGTTAAATGGTTTTAACCTTCAACATCCTACATAGTCATAAAACTATGAGGAGAGGCTGATGGAGCTGGTCTGTTTAGCCTGGAAAAGAGGAGGCTCAGGGGTGACCTTAGTGCTGTCTATAACTACCTAAAAAGTGGTTGTAGTCAGGCGGGGATTGGTCTTTTTTCCCTGGATACTGGAGACAGGACAAGGGGTCACAGTCTTAAGCTCCATCGGGAGAGGTTTAGACTTGACATTAGGAAAAGGTATTTCACTGACAGAGTGATTCCGATTTTGGAATAAGCTGCCCATGGAGGTGGTCAAGTCACAGTGTCTGGAGGTGTTTAAGGTTAGGCTGGATGAGGTGCTGAGTGGCATGATCTAGATGTTAGATGCTAGGTTTACTTGGTTGGTTTTAGGTTGGACTGGATGATCTTTAAGGTCTTTTCCAGACTCATCATTACTGTGAGACTGTGATACTGTGCAAACTGTTTGGGTTGCCCTGACCATCACTGATGTAAACACTTCAGTTTTTGTAAAGTCTTGCTGTGCATGAGATGACTTCATGTGGTGGACCCACTAACTACACCAGAACCACTATCACTGCACTTCTAGCTGCCATCTGATTTCTCTACATATAGTGTGATTTAGCACCCTACTTGTATTTCCTCAAAAGATATAGAGAAAATATGTATATGTTTATGTATTCACACAAACAAGCATGAACAACACACAGTCACATTCATGGACTCAGCTCTGTTGACAACCAGAAACAAAGTTACCCTGAATGCTTGTTGAGACTGCTTCTGTATGTTCTTATCAGTTACTTTTGAAAGCAGTGCTATCATGTTTGTGAGCAAAGTATTGCTCTAGGTGAGTAGTGACTGTCCTTAAACTATGACTTAAGCGTTGTGATCAGATGCCAGTTAATATTCAGTACAACTAAAATCTTTGAACTAAATAAATATCATCCTTTGGTATCATATGTCATAACTTTTGGAAGTTGTGAGGTAATAAAATTTTGACGTGTTTTTAGGCTTGAGGGAATAGTCAATACAGTGGGAAAATTAAATCCACAAAATTCCACCCACAAAGGGTGGACTGTGCACCATCAAATTTTTGGTGCCTGACTTGGGCAAAGCCTCAAAAAGCTTTTAAATACTCAACTCCCAGGGCAATTGCAGTGTAGCAGGGCAGCCTAACTGCTGTCCTAAATCAGGGAAGGCAGAAGTACTTCTGAAGATCTGAAGAAGACAACATGGTTTACTTGCTTTAAATTCCTCCTGACATCACTACCCAAATAGTAGTGAACTTTTCTTACTCAGAGGAAACTGTAATTATTTCTGTTAACCCATTTTTCTGGTGTTTGTTTTTCCACAATGGCTGAGTGTCCTTGCACATTCACCCATGGCCCAGAACAACACAGATGCTAGGCACTGAGGAGTATCAAATCTGCATTACCTTCAGAAAGGCCTCAAAACTGAGCTATGTGGTATATCATTTGTAGGAAGAGCCATCTGAACAAGCTGGACCACTCTTCTGGTACATATGTAATAAGAACAGTGTGCCCACAAATGACCACAGGCAAGGAAGCTGGATCCTTGCCTATGGTTCTCAGTTCCAAAGGCTCGTACAGTTTTGATCTCTACCTCTAGGGTTACTTTTGTTTCTTCTCAGAGACAATATGATGTAAAATTTATGAATACTCACAAAAAAAAAACCAGTAGTAGACAAGTGTACCGGCACCTAAGTTCAAATCACTCTTCCCTCTTTTTGATGGAGCATGAACTCTTGCACAACTGTTTGCACAATAAGTTAGCCTCAGGTATAAAGGCAAAAACACACTTGCAACCAGAGTATCTCAGGTCTTGTGGATAAGAAATGTTTCAATGATTATGGAGTCAATACTATTAAAGCTGAGTAATGAAATGTGTAATTTCTGGAGTGAGTGCTTTGACAGTGGATTATTACACGAAAGCTGACTAGCATCATTACTACTATGATGATATTAACTTGTAATGACATCTAACTTCTTGCATTTCTTAGTAATTTCTAAGGAGTCAAGTGTTTCTCCCTTATTCTTTAACATAGGAGGACTGTAGCTGAGAGGTAAATACAGATTTCCTTAGAGTATGTATAGCTGGATAAAACTAAGTAGTCAGAGAATCCTGGCGCCTAATGCAGTTAGATACCTTACATCATTAGTCATTTGGTTAGGCAAAGGACCATAAGGGGTTGGTGAACTTGGTCTGGTCTCTTTAATCAACAAAATACTACTGATATGTTTACAGCTTCACCACCTGGTCTACAAAAGCTTCAAGATAAAGGTAACCAGGACTAAAAGAGACAGTACACTTTGAAAAGTTAAAAAAGTAGCCAAGTAAGAAACAAAAAAAACCCCAATATCAATTCAAGATACTCAAAATTAGTAAAACTACGAGTATTGAAGTTCACCTTTGGCTAAAGTAAGATTCAAGATGAAGCAGTAGATCTAATGTAGACAGTGATTAATGGGAGACCACTGACCCAGTAGGTTCCTTTTATCCTAATTAATCACTCTGTAAAGAGGTGACATACTTCCTGAGTTGGGCTTTGAAATTGTCCTTACAAACAGGAAAGCGTTGTTAATAGATCAGGAAGATCATTTTCTAAAACAGAATGACGAAATCATTTGCTTGAATAGATCTAGACACATGATGTCGGTTTCTATTATAATCTAAATAAACTAGCTGTTGAAATGACGAACATACCTGTGGTGATTCCAGCACAAAAGAGAATCAAACCAGCCTCTGGGAATTTCCACAATGGCAAATTCATTATGCCACTGCATGTTTCTATGGAAAGTATAATATTTTATTGTTGGTTGAAAGATGAGAAAAATTAATTGCTGTTTACAGGCCATAAAATTTATACTGATGTCTCCAAATTTTCCTTGATATATTTTGAAACAGAGATATGCTATCTATTAAGATGTATCACTGTACTTGTTTTACCATCAACGTATCAAAGAAATAATGGCTTATCCATCTGCACTGGTATTATTCATGGCTATGCAAGGAAATTGATAGTTCTGTACCTACAGAACCTGTTTGTTCAGGTTTTGAGCTGGACAGGATAAATGATAGGTTGGATCATGATTGTACTGTTCTCTCCAGGTTATATAGAGTAAGTAGTTTTTTTATTTTAGTATGGGAATGACAGAAACAGCCTGATGTAGAAAAGCTTCTACATATCAAGTATTTTTTATATCTAATTAATAGTAATCAAAGAACAAAATGACACGAAAGGGTATGTTATCTATACAATCAAGACTATTAATGACAAAAAGGGAAAAAGATTAGCAAGGAAATCATGAAACAAGGGCATTTATTGCACATTTTGGTCTTTTTCAAAGCTTAAATGCTTTGAGTAAATTAGCCAACAAACTCATCTGCTCCAAAATTTCCCAGGAAAATACCTTGAGGCATATGTCACAGGCATATGTCTGCATGCCTATTTGGAGAATATCCTTCCACCTTGCTTTCCTCTGGGATCAAGCTAGGAAGAGGACAGGATTTGCAGGGCAGGGTGCTTGCCCCAGGGCTGAACACCTGTCATGCAACCAGGATGCCACCCCAAAGAGAAGGGCAAGACACTTAGTCAACATACAATAGATAGGTTTGTCCTGTCTTCCTCACACAATCCTAGGAAAGATATTAAAAACTGGTTACCTTGTACACTTTGTCACTATTTTATGCTGTAAAATCACAGACTAATACAGGAAAGTCTCTCCAGAAGTTGTCTGGTCCAGTTTAATGTTCAAAGTAAAACAGCAGAGTTTCTCTGTAGAGTTTCAAGAATTCTGTTTTATTATGTCTCTAAAATGTCAAAAGCATCCTGTAAAATTAAGACTGTAAATCTGTCATAAGTAGTACCTGACAGCCCAAAATTTCAGTTAGGAGTATATTTGAGCATACACCTCTGCGAGACTTCCATAAAAACTTATCTGTAGTGATAAAACAAACATAACCCCTTTTTATTTGTGATCAGATGACTCCTATTAAACATTCATCTGAATATTACTGTGATACTGTATAAATTGAAAATATTTATAAAAGTTATACATCATTAATAGCCTTTATTTCAAAACAATATTAATAAATAATAATGCTTCTTTCTACAGTACTACTGCATCGTTTTAAAGCTCATTCCTACTACCTTTTAACCTTATTTTAAAATCAATCTCTTAATCATAGCAGTTTTTCTCTGTTTATTTGACCTTTACTATCTGAACAAATACTGAAAATTTTCAGTTTGTAAGCAGTTTATTTTATTGATGCTTTCAGGATTTTTAGATAGATGGATAGATAGATAGATAGATAGATAGATAGATAGATAGATAGATACTCATCCAAGGTGCTGTCCACGTGTGAGATTTCTCCTAACTATAGCATCAGGAAGGCAATTACATTGAGTTTTCACAGTAATAAGAAAAATTCTTCGTTTCTACCTTCTGTATTTATTTATTTTTAGGATGTCTGTTCCAGTTTTGTGATTTACATTAGCATTAGCAGTGTTTCTGTTGAGCAAAGAGAAAGGAAGTGTTTACCTGGATGTTCTCAGCAGCAGCATCTTTGGTGTCTGAGAACAGGACTGTCCCCTCAGATGCTTGTCATTGTTGCTATTAAGAATTATTAACTACTCATACATGCTGTTTTCCCCTCTGTTTTCCCTGCTGTTCCTCCAAATCCCTTTCAGCAAACACAAGTCATATTTTCTTAAAAAGCACAAATAGTTCTTTATCAATCAGGTTCAGTGGGCTAGTAAAACAGGTTAGGGTTTTACTCATAGAAGCAACTTGTTCTGCTGGATTGAATTTCTGCTGTGGAATAGGGGGCTGAGCAGTGAAGGGATGGCAAATTCTTCATCCAAGAGTAAAATAACTTGCCCAAGGAGAATAAACTGGTAGCTTCAAGCCTTGAATAGTATCACAAACTCTAGGTTTGATGGGAGAACTCATGGTTAGCCATGGACAACTGTAGTTGTGCTTCTGCTCTTCTCCCTGTACATCATTAGGGTAGAGGGCATTTCAGAGAATTAGAGGTTTGAAAAGTGATGCACTCTGGATGAATTCAGTTCTTATTCTTTGGCTTATTTTTTTCACTATGAATTCAGGTCATTTTTGTATCTCCCTGGATTTTATATCTTTATCCATTTACAATATTTAACCGGAGAGATGTTCTATGATGTGTTACAATATTTATCTTCTTT
Source organism: Upupa epops (assembly GCA_013397515.1). Lineage (NCBI taxonomy): Eukaryota > Metazoa > Chordata > Aves > Bucerotiformes > Upupidae > Upupa > Upupa epops. The sequence goes on along the minus strand of VZRI01005219.1, from coordinate 66,624 downwards.
TGTGCAGACAGTGATAATTCATAACTGGCTCAGCCAGAAGTGACTTATTAGGGCTTTCTTCACTAAAGAAGAAAAAGGTCGTAAAACAACTCAGGTTTATGATTATATCTACATTGTATAATACAATTCCCACCTCCTACTGAGCCCTTGCAGTTTAGCAAGAATATATCTTTAGTCTACCAAGACCTTTCAAACAGTATCTATTGTCATATACGCAGTGCAGTCCAATTCCAACCCTGACTGATTTCAAAAGTCACATTACAATATCCTTTAAAACATATGACTGGACTCTTGAGTCTCCTGTACCTTCCTTACTCCAAAAAAGCACAAATCCAATATGATGCATGTTGTTTATTTTGATGCTTTCCCCAGACATTTTCTCTCTCTTTCTCTTTCTCTTTCTCTTTCTCTTTCTCTTTCTCTTTCTCTTTCTCTTTCTCTTTCTCTTTCTCTTTCTCTTTCTCTTTCTCTTTCTCTTCTTTCTCTCTTTAAATCTCAGAAAAACTTCTGAGTTAAAATGAAGTCTGCTGGCCAGGGCAGTAAACTGTGGGCACCGTCAGTGGTGCACACTGGATACACTTCACATCTTAAGAGTGCAGGAAGGACACCACTCAATTACTGACAGTGTATATCTCATGTAGGAGACTCACACTGAGTGCATCTGACATGTTCCAGCTGCATTAGACACACAAGCTCTCATATGCATATTGTCAGGAATAACTAACTGGCGATAGGGATAATGGGGAACCTTTTTCACTAACAAGCTTTGAGAACAGGTGACACTAAATAGCTCCCAGAGCTATTTCTAGCTTGCAGTGTGGAGGGGGACTCCTCAGCTCTGTTGTGATGGACCGCATAACCACAGTGTCAGGCTCAATGTGTGTCCCAGGCTATTGCACCAGGGTGTGGCACTTCATACATTGCTATTGATACAGTCACACGCAATGGATCCCACAAGATTTCAGCACGTGGTGCAGTACAGCCAAGGTTCATACCATCTGTACATTACGAACTAAAGAAATGGTATACAGAATTTGCTGAACTAGTAGGTTTCTTCAACCTGCTAATTCAGTGATGGAAGAACTTTTGTAAACTAGAATTTAAATATTGTATTGTATTATATTCTTGTTTTTAAAAACTCTATGTCATTAACTGTCATACACAAAGGACAACTTAAACAAAGGATTCATCATAACCTGTTCTTCAAGCATATTTTCCAACAGATTATTCTGCACCAAGTGATCTCTGTGGTCTTGTAAATACATCAAATCATTTCAGTTACTCATCATGATTCAGTAAATGATGCTAAAGGACAAAGAGGAGACATTTGCACATGAGTGTGCTAATGAAAGAAGAGGCATATTTTGTACTCTGAAAACATTTTGGGACTGCACCATAGTCCTTGCTAAAAGAGCTTACATTTTAAGAAAATTCTTAATCTGAAAAGTGCATGGTAGTTCTCTGGGATCAGCAAGACAGATTGCGAAGGCATTTGAATACAACCTTACAAAGCTATTTCCAAATCACTGTGAAAGTTTATTGCAAGAGTAAGGCAGGTCCAAGTAGGCATGATGCATTGATTCATTCTGGTTTATACACAGCCATGAATTCAGTCAGGACTCAGCAGTATGACTGAATCACACACAGACAGAACCAAATGAGTACACTTTTTCAAAATGCACCTTTTTCCTACACTTCTCTATTTTTCCTTGTCTTCTATGATTCTCTCTTTGGTAGTGTGTTCCCCTCAGACATTCGGATGATCACTTTAAATGATGCTAGCAAACTTCCTGCCTTTAACCTGGTTTCCTTTTCATTTGTTTCAAGGATCTGGCATCCTCTTGAAATCAGATGGATTTCTAGTCAATATTCACTAAAATACCAATTTATTTTGTCTTACAGTAATCACCATATGGACTTACTCTGTGCCTGTTTGGGTCTCTTATTGATCACACTACTACTGCCATCTCACTGTCTTTACTGCAAGATGCATTATCTTTAAAGTTTGATCTCACTGGAAACAATGGAGCTGTCACTGATTTCACAGGCTTTGGAGCAAAACTGAAACCAGTTTCTGGCTTAGTTTTTAAGAAAAATTGACTTGCCTCGTTGTCTGCTATACAAGGTTTTACGCGTTGTGTTGTACAGCAGTTTATTACCTATTAATCTAGACAAATTACATACAAAGATACCATCTTTGAAGCTGCACAATCTTTAGCCCTATTTCTCAATCCTGTTTCCAAACAACAAAATCAAAGCTTTGTGATCTATAACTACATGGAGATTAACTTCATAAATGCAAACATACAAGTGAGTGCTGCGTCACACTACAGAAAGTGCCTTTTCTGCTTGCAAGGATTTCTGATCCTTCTCAATCAGTCTGTGACTGACAGGAAGTAATGGTTTTGCTCTATGCAGACTGTTTTCATGCCTAGCACTGTTCTAGCTCTTGGACCGTTGGAATGCACTACAAACCCTCCTTCCTCTATTGAGTTTCATGTTCAATGCACTTTACAATTGGCAGAAAAAGATAAACTTTTTCCAAGGTTTACTTAGACCTGAAGATCCTGAAGGTCCACGGTCAGATCATAAAACTGATGAACAACAGCAAAGCTGTGGCACAGGAAAGCAATTATGCTAAATTACCATCTGCACATCTAAACCACTCTGTGTTCCTGATCGAAACCTCCACTAAAGAGCCAGAAACACTCCTGCCAAAGGAGGAGCAAAGAGTACATTTATGAGCTGATACCAGAACCACAGTCTCTTAAGGTAATACACAATTTGTGTTCAGTCCCTCAATTACTCGACAGTTTTACTAAGGATTCATCTGTATTTGGCAGAACATCAGTCACACAGAAAGACTGAAAATGTTTGACTTTGGGGTTTCTTGTAGAGTAGACTGGGCCTACTTCAAATACTAATGGCAGAAGGAGTGTAAAAATTTAGAGTCAGGATTTGAACACCATCCTGAGCAAGCCTGGGAAACTACAATGTAATGACTTAATTTCTCACTGAAACTCCCAAATACATCTAGACTGACACAGCCTAAAACTTAAACTTCCTTCAGGAAACTATCAGCTCAAAATTTCATTTCTGGAGCACATTGCCTAAATTTTAGGCATGGTAACTCCATACAGTGAGAACGCCTAGGTCATTTGCAAAAATGCACATTGAACCCTATATTAAACGATTATCTGATACGGATCTTAGCAGTCCCATGGTGAACGTTAATCAGAATACCTGTTTAACAATGACAGAAGAAAATCTTAGGTTTCATATGGGTTACAGGAAGCTTCACTAAACTCCAAAGAAGGAAACAATTCACAACACAACCTGTTGAAACACTTACTTTCTGCCACCAGAAAAGCTCCATAAATGATGAACTGGAGGACTAGGGCCTGAAGGTAACAATGCATATGCCTTCTCAGAATTGTAAATTACTCTTGCTGCCTTTGCTGAAGTTCTCAGAACTTCATTATTCAAAATCTGAAGGTGAAAGGTAAGAGCATGTAAACTCAGTATGACTATTCAAAGTACCCAACTGATGTTTAGTAAACACACAAAAAGGAGAAAAGAAGCATGGGAAGCTGCTAAATCAAGCTATGTGGCTCCCTGTCAGACAAATGTGTGCAATCCCACATGAAACATCAGCAGCTCAAATCCTTGGCTGGTGGAAACTGGCTTAACTCTCCTTTATTCAGTATAATTCAATGATACCTGCTCCCATCCTGCAGGACTTCTCTTGGAAGTTTACCTTTGTGTTTATTTTAATAGCAGTACCGTCTAACTAAAAAAATCCCCGTAATTCTCCCCCCTCTGTTAAAATTCACTCCCTACCAGAGAAATGTTCAAGATGCTTAGAATTTCTTAGAGCTTTCCGTGGAGAGCTGTGTATTGTCGGATTTTGAATAAAAGGAAAAAAGAGAGAGGAGGGAGCAGGGTTAAAATTCAATCCTGCTTTGAAAATCAGCATAAGGACTATGTATAACCAAAACCAAGGGAATCTTTTAGACATTTCTCTGCTGCAAGTGTTAACACTGAAACTCAATCTGAAATATTCTATTACAGATAAAGGCCACAAAGTCAACAGCATTTTACTCAAAGATTTTCTTGTTTTCAAACAAATTTCTTAAATTCAGATTATATCTGTTTTATGCAGTTCTTGGAAGGCTTTAATGAAAACATGTTTTCACAACTGGTTCTTATAAGATCTAACACATTTGCTCCATTTTGGGATACTTTTGCCAGTCTTTGTTCTTCCTGAGGTGTTTTCATCTGTACGTAGTTGAACGGGATCTGGACATAAAAAGAGAAACCATGGAATAGACTTCTGTAAAAGAGAGATACATTCCTTTCCTTTTCGTTTTAGGAACGTACTAACAGGTAATAAACTGACTTTACAGTACTAAAACTGGAAATTGTGTAAAAGACAATATAATTCTTTTATATACCATAAAATGTATGAGCCAATAAAACTCCACGTTTCCCAAGAACACGGGAACTAAGGCAATGTGGAAGTGAACAGATTTTTTTTCAAATAATTGTTATTTAAAGGTAGCTCATGGAGAAGGCATCTAGTTAGATGAATATCAATATGAATGATTAGTTTAATTTTTCCTATTCTGACTACTGAATCAATATGAAGGTCAAGCAATTTTTCTTCAGAAGGCTTTAAGCTTTAAAGATTTCAGAGTTTAAGCATTTAAATAGAAAGAGAAAATAGGGAACTGCTTGTAAAGCATAAGAACACAAAATGATGGAGGTATGCCCCTGGATGTATAAAGCAGTTGTAAATTAGAGTAAATGCAGTATGCAGGCACACAGTGTGTTTACCAGAGCTACTTTAAAAATTGCATATAAAACACTTTTCCATCAGCAAACAGTTCTATTAAAATAGAAAGGCCTTGTAGTGCAGGTGGCTTCCACAGATGTTGTCAATTGAAAATGTTTTATGTGAGACTTACTCAAGTGTACTCACAGACTAGAAATTATTTTGTCATGTCAAGTGCCCTTAAGAAGGTCCAAACTATAGTTAAGGTTGGATGTAACTAAGTCTTACTCTCACAACATGTACACACAAGAACTTGGCAAAGTATTATGTACTTAAGAGTGTCTAACTGAATACAGCCCTGTCTACATTAGCACAACTTCTTCCAGGCTGATTTTCAAGTCCAGGCAAGCCTAACAGAGGAGACAGAGGAAGGAGACAAGTAAATACAATATGAACAATAAACAATAAATACTGATACCAGTAAACGTCCAAAACAGGCACATGGCTGAGGTTATGGCAGATGGCAAAAGTTTACACTGTAGTGAGAAAAGTCATACCAATCTTTGCTAGTGAAGCCTCATCTCTGGTGTTGACTCACTTGTAAATAATGTTCATTTTCCACCTGCCCACAAGAGCAGCCTACCTACATGCCACATGGTAAGGTGGGTTGGCAAGAATGATTGCTGACTTTTGGAACCACATGGTTCTTAGCACTTGCCAAAAAAGCCATTTATTGTCCTTACAAAAATCTTCTCAATTACTTCTCAAATTGAGAAGGTATGAAGATAGCTTGGGCTCAAAGCAGGATATTATGATTCCCATAAATTTCTAGCGAGCAGTGTAGCCTAAGAATTCATCACTATCAGACTGCTTCCTCCATATGTAGAAGCTTTAGAAGTCAATTTATTCATTTTGACAACATATTCAAATATATTTATAGTGACTCTCCACTTATGAGTACATTTTCCAAAGCAGTGTTAGAATAATTTTTGCAGGATCTTCTTGCTGAACACTTCTTTAACAAATAGGAAATATAGGTAAAGCATATGTACAAAAATCCATACATGTTTGGGGTGGATTTACTTCACAGTAAATCAAGCTCTAGCGCTTCCTCTTTCTCTGCAGCTTTTAAGCAGTGAAATACATGATGATCATGCTAATGAAGCCACTGATCACTCTATCCATTTACCAGTAACACATGTACCGCAGTCAGATTAATATTTGCTTAAACAATGCAATACTCTTGGAAATCATGTTCCAAGCAAGCTGCTAATAGGGAAGTATGCATACTCCACAAACAGATTAATGTGATCACATATATCAGACTTTATTAGACACTTAATAGCATTTGTTGTTCAGTGTATTTAACACTCACTAGCTGTACTCAAAAAGGCCAAACCATATTGGTATGTTTCAATTACATTTGTGGGATAAAAGGTTTTTATCTGATTTCAAAAGTAAAATACCTGGGTGAACAAGGACAAGAAATAATGACCTGAAAACTATTTCATTTAAAGTGCCCTGGTTTTCATGTTTAGGATCATTTATTCCCAAAGCACAAACATACCAATGTAGAGCGCAGTGCTTTCCAGAGAGAGCTTATTTTGAATACCTCAAATAGCAAGTGTAAGGCATCCAGCAGGTAAGGTGTCATTTTTTTCCTGTTATGGCTCAGCTGAACTGGATTATAAAAAGCTGAAGACTTGTTTTGTCTCCTCTGTAGCTGTTGAGTACTACAGTTAGGGTACAGGGACAGCAATTGCATTGTTCTCATGTTTTCACATTGGTAATGTAGCAAGCCTAGAAGAAAGGAATGAGAAATGACATTCATGTCTCTGATGTTTGACACTTCATAGTCCTTGCTTTTTCATTCCATTCCAGTAAGAAATATTTTGATGCTAGCCCAAAGCAATGGATCCAAATGAAACTGAAAAAGCATGAGTTACTAATGTAGTACTAACCTTTGGGTTTTCTCTCCTCTGTTGATGTTTTCTGTTTATCCAAGTAATACGAACTTCTTTTAAAAACACAAGGAGAATTTTTCACTTATCTATCAAAGAATTTATGAGAAAGAGTAATATTGGACAATCTGCAGCAAGAGCTGTCCATGCTGCATAATAAATCTCCAAATCATTTGCCCTTGGATATGAAATTTCCCATGTTTGGCCTTTGTCTTTCTGGTTTTAAAAAAGAAAACAAATTTTTAGCTACTTGTTGCTGAAATATAAAAATGGACCTAGCTATTTTTCAAGTATATAAATACATGTTGTAACCCTATTAAAAAGTGACCATGTATTCTTGGACATGACTGTGCTGGGATAATGTTTTCATGAACTCCTACTATTAATAGATTTCAGCAGCTAAGACTTCAAAGTTTTCCATCAGTGTCTTTCAATGTTCACCCATGCAAGGCCTGCAGCTATAGAATACTGAACTGCACTGGGTTGAACATATATATCCAAAAACGCAAAGCAGGGATCTGCAGACTCTTCTGGGTTCTGGACTGTACCAAGATTAGCTCTGTTAGCTGATAACTCTGTTGGGAGTGACGGGTCATGCCTATGGGCTGAGATAATCATTACTTTGGAAATAGTCTCATAGCAGCAGCGGTACATCTTCCACAGTTTGCTATTTCTGTCGCAAAAGCAACCAAACAACTGTCCACCAACTCTGAAAAGGTATGAGATTTTCAGAATGTGATAAAATGAGATCTTGGTCAATGAGGATTGTCCCAGCTTCCCACCTGCAGGGCTGTCACTAGGCTTTGTCTGACAACAGTAAGAATTTTTCAGAAACTTTGTCCTGTTTACCCTCACCTATTCCTTCCTGTCTCCTGGAGTCAGAAACTTGCTGAGACACAGATAAATCCCTTGGATCAGAAAATAGAGGACAGGGAAGGCTTATGCAGGTGCAGAGAATCAGGTCTGGGGGAACCTGCTCTGCAAAGCAGAGGTGCTGGAAAAAAGGCAGACCATCAAGATGCTGCTGCTCTCAACCAGCAATGTTCTGCTGCTAGGGAAGAGGCCATGCCATCATACCCATCAGTCCCATGAGACTGTGACCTGGATTGCTCCTATGCGTCATTGCTTGGGTCTGCCAAAAATATGAGTAAAGTGATATCCTATATTATTTCAGTAAGAGATGTGTGTCTTCCAGCTGGTATATTGGAAATCCCCCATTATGTGGGATGTCTAGTAATCCTAATAATAGCATGGAAGGGCTGTGCTTGTAAAAGTCAGCTTCTCAGTAAAGAACTATTTAAAGAGATGAAGTCATTTCAGTCAGCACAGCAGCCATCCACTAATGCAGACTGGATTTTTTGGCATCTTCCAAATGATTTTTTTCCTGCTGCACATGTTCTTCCCAGCAACTTCAGTGAAGGATGCTCTAGGAGAAATATCCCAAAGCAGGAGAAAAACTTTCAGAGGCACAAGCAAGATTCTTGTCATCTTCACCTCTTTACTTTGTAACTATCCCAAGCTTCTTTTTAACTTTGACTCCCTTAAGATGAAAACACATACTAGCTTGTGTGCTTGGGGATGAATCCACAGAAAAAAGGAGGTTTTTAAATTCAGACAGGACATTCCCTTGTGGAGAGATTTGTCTCCACAGAGAGAGAGGATCAGAACATGACAATATTAGTTCTGTTCCTTAATGCTCTTCTGGAAGGCACCCAGAATTTCCTCCAATTAACATGAGAGACATAATATAAAACAGAAAGGAGGTTCCTGCATCTGTCACTAAGAAGACACAGTCTTCCAACTGGACAAACTGAATGAGATGCAGATCCCAGCAGGGTGGCATGTGGTGTGCTTATCTAGGCCAGATGTGACAGGGGACAAACACATCACCTCATTGCTCCTGAACAAGAACAAGTCTGTCACCTCTTTTTCTAGTCACCTGCTGTCTGTGTCTTCTACTGATGAGAAAGTCTTCAGGGCTGGAAAAGTGGAAAGAAATCTGGGAGAAGGGTAGAGGTGGGAAAATAAGTCCTGCTGCTTTCAAAAGCCCTGAGTTCACAGGTGGCATTGACAATCTCACATCACCCCTGAACAGAGAAATCTTGCTGAGGTCAGCGTACCAGGTGATTCCTCTGGCAAATCCTGCATCTCCTTGTGAGATGGGGACACAGCTGGTCCCCATGCAGGGCACAACAGATCACATTTTATGGGTGGAAAGGGAGAGTTAAATTTTGTCTGGGAACATGCAGCTGAGAAGTTTGTTGCTCACAGGCCCCATATCATGGTGCACTCCTGAGAGAGACTTTTGGAGACAGGTGCAGCTATTACAACAGAGGGGACGGTGGGGATCAATAATGGGGTTAATAGCATGCACACACGGCACAGAAAAACCTCATACTGAGGGAGGTGCTGTATCCTTTCTGGGATCTTCCTGCAAGAGCAATTCACATCTTGTTCAAATGCCTGGTATTTCTCTTAAAAATAATAAACACTTCTGGCTTGAATCCATAACCAGAACAATGTGAAAACATGAACATGTCTCCAGGCATATGCTGTGGGCAATAATTCCCTGTCTGCAAGTACCAAAATGATACAGAAAAATATGGAAAAATTATTAGAGGGAGAGGAAAGAACATCAGCTTGGGAAAATGTGTGCATGCATGCTAATACCTAAACTATTGGCAAAGGTCATATGAAAGTCTATTTTACCTCTTATTCTTACTTATTGTATAAATAACAACATTTAATCTTTGCTTAGGTAATTTATCTCCTTATTGTTGACAGCAGTAGCTTGTCTTAATTTTTGAAAGTCAGAGGGATATATGTGCTGCAACATGTGAGTGACAGACAGTGAATATGACTAAAGCTGTGCTGTACTTGCACAAGGCAAGTCACTGTTTCTTTAACTTTTCAGTCAAGCCTGATAATCTTAGGCTTTGTGCTACCTTCATTTCCATTGAGGTCAAACACTTTGCAGGAAGAGATGGGAGATTTCTTTCCAGTTGTAAGCAGAGCACATACTCCACTGGCATGTAGCCAAGCTGTTCAACACCTTCACCTTTCAGAACCAAGTCCTCAGTTTATCAGGTGTGAAATTTTTAATTAAAGAAACCAAAATGTAAAACAATGTGAAAAATAGGCTGCACAATATCTTTTGCTTTCCTATGTGCAGGGCTCCTTGGTCCACATGTTCTGAAGAGTTCAGAGCCCCACATGGTGGTAGGATCAGGTGGCATCTTCTGGATAGGAAACAGTGAAAACAAACATACCTACAAACTACAGTAAATGCAAAGAGACAAGGAAAACTTAACAGGTCTGATGAGATATTAATGGCTACAGGATTAGATGCCATTAGAGGATATTATTCTAATTTTCAGGCAACTGCATGGTATCTCCTACTGGGAAGTAAAGAACAATTGAGAGTGTAACAGAGAATGAGAAAGAGCATTCATGGAGACCTCTGAGAGTAGAGACACTTAATGTGGTCTTCATAAAAGGTAATACTGTGTCTGCATCTGACTCAATCAGGCAAAGGAAATAGCTTACAAATGTTGATATGGACCCTCTATCACAACTCTCCTGGCCTCAAAAACAGGAATCCCAATCACATCTTTTGAAAATTCAGCATTTAGCATTCTCATTAGCTTACCCTCAATAGCTAAAGTTGTTTCCCACTTTCTCTGTCGCTGAAGGGGCCACTGGAAATATTCAAATCATGGTGGTGACCTTATTACAAAGGAACATCACCCCTACCAGGACTGTAATCTGTAAGAAAGAACAACTTCCTGTAGTGGTATTAGGAATTTACCTCTTTTTTTTCCAGTACATTGTTCTTTAGTGTTTCCCATAGGACAATCTTGGGTGTGTCTTTCCTCACACTATGCAAGATAATAAGATACAATCTATGAAAACATTTGTTAAGTCTCTTTAAGCCTTAAGTAAAAATGAAAGAAGTGCACACTTCAGACTTCTGAAAGGGTGTACGTGTCTCGGAGTAAACAAGACTGGCCCTCGTTTTACTTTTATTCTCTACAAAAACTTACTCATTGATTGAATTCTTGGGTGACATGCCAGCTACCATGTCATTCAGGGTATTGAACCAAGAAGTTATCAAATTTGTAACAGTAAGAGTCATATCTGAACTAAACAGAGTTGGGGGATTCTAAACAGTGAATTTAAGTCCAAATCTTGTACAGTTCTGAAGTATAAATTCAGTTCCAAGATTCGAAAAGGTCCATTTTCTATATTATTCTGAAGATATCTGGAGGGGACATTGATTTCACTTTCTTTAAATGGAAATTGTTTTAATTTCTGTCATGGGAAAAAAGTTATTTTCATGTTGCAGTAGAGGCTATAAACAGATGACATGTCAAGCAGATCTAATTTAGATGGGGGAAGCCCAAGGGGTAGAAGATCTGAACACTGTAAAATGAATCCTACATAAATAATAGATTAGAAAATACAATAGAACTGCAAACTCCATCTAACTGATCTCAGCACAAAACTGCTGCTCACAACACAGAAGGATATTTTCACCTCTTTTCTGTTTCTGAGTATGTTGTTCTTCATTTCATTGTTGTGAACAGTCTATAATGATTTGTGTACATGAATTATCTCCTCCTACTGAGCCATGTGTCTTGCTCCTGTGGACAATTTAGAATACTAATCCTTAAATAAACTCACTGTTGGCTGTGGAGGATTTTGGTTCTTTTTATAGTTGTTTAATTCTTATTCACACATTGCAATAAATTAGTATCCACCTGGCCAAAGAACCCTCATCTCAGTTCATTTGTCAGACCCAGCTTAGTCCTTCACAAAAGTTCAAATATTACTACTGGTGTTTCCATAATTTTACCATGGTACCACGTTCATGTTAACTAACAACTATTCTAGCTTTTATTTTCATGCCTTTATTGTTTAGCTGACATTCCTGTTTCTCAGCTAAGACACCTAGCAAAAAGGAAATTAAAAAGGAACCGTTTTTGAGTGTGGTTGGTTAATGCATTGTCATATAAAACAACTGAATTTTTTTGCCAACTTTGATAAAGTCATAGATTCTTCAAGATCTTTCATCAACAAAAGTACTCTATCTGCATATAACAGAGCTTTATTCTGAGTATCTGTTGTCTTCATTCCATTTCCAAGTTCCTTGTTTCATCTCACTAAAAGATGGTCTTAAGGGTATCTTTTTTGAAGGTGGGGAAACATGAGGAAAGGGACAATGGCATCAAGATTCAAGGCTTTGAACAGTAATGGTAAAACAAGAGTTATTTGTCGCTTATGTATTATGTGTATGCAGAGTCCCTATATTTGTTACACAAAATTGCTGTGATATGCATATCATAAACGCTGTTTCAAAAAGGTTCTAGTATGAAAAGACGAGCTTTTCATCATGATAGATACTCATATACCTATAAATGTTAAGACTAATCAGCACAATATTAAGATGTGTTTTAATATCAAACTTATTTCTTACAAAGAACCCTATAATTTTATTTGTGAACAGATGGCTATTCTAAGGTTTTGTTTCCATTTCTGCACGTACTACTGGCTTATCTGTTACCTGAGCCAGTTCACTTTGTTTTTCTTTATCTTAATTTCCCCATTGTTAAACCGAGGATACAACATTGCTGTTACCTAGAAAAACTTGTTCCAGTGTGCTTTGAATACAAAACACCTACAACTTTAGGTACTGCTACATTATAAACCAGGGAGAGGAAGATCTTTGTTTACCCTTCTTCTAGATCCCTATTGACCAGTTATGGCTAGGTACACTAGGACTGAGCTTTTCCATGGCTACACTACATCAAACACTGCCTGACAGGGCTCTCAGAAGCCCAGCACACAAGGGAAAGACATAGATGAATTGTATTGGTCTGTATGTATTTCACTGGGCAGAATGGGCATGAAAATGGTGTTATCTTTAACCTTCCACATTCATGTCATTTGATGCCTATGTAAAAATAAGATAATCAAAAGAAATGACAAATTAAAGGTGTTCAGGCAAGGTTAAGTGCACTCTTCAATGCCAATATATTATGATACAATACTAAATGATATGACCATGTACTATTCTTATTTCCCGGTACCAATAGTCCTGTGTGGAATAGTAAGAAAAAACAGTTTGTAGTGGTGTGGCTTTTTCTTATTCTTTTCCTGCCTTCCTTCTATGCCCCTACCAGAAATGTATTTGGTTGGTTCCAGTATGACTACATTAAAATGAAATGATAATACTCAATTATCCAATCAAGCAACAACTGCCAACAATTCACAAATTCTTCCAAGGTAGACAAGTATTTAGCAACTGAAAAAGGATTGCACAGTCTAGATTGCTGATGCACATGACCTTGCATTTTCTGTTGTTTTGTTTATTGTCACAGTCTCACAGTATGATGAGGCTGGAAAAGACCTTAAAGATCATCCAGTCCAACCTAAATCCAACTAAGCCAAGGAAACATAACAGCTAACATCTAGATCATGCCACTCAGCACTTCATCCAGCCTAACCTTGAACACCTCCAGAGCCAGTGACTCGACCATCTCCGTGGGCAGCCCGTTCCAAAATCAGATCACTCTTTCAGTGTATTTTGGTATATTTTAGCGGTCAAGGCATAAAAACATCCAGTTCTAGTTCCATGAATCTTAGAAATACATTTTGTAAGAGGGGGACCTCAGAAAAAAAACAACACAACAAACCAAATAAATTTGTGAGTGAATTTAGCTGATAACAAACCAGAAGATTCCATTGCTCCATTTTCTGATTAATTAAACAGCATTAGTATGAAAGCACCCAAAATGAAAAATGCTTGTGGTGTGAAGGGTATCATCAATTTAAATGTAGAACCCATAGCTGGGGCCATTAATGAACCTGTTATACTTTTCATTTCCAAAGGTCTGACTTTTCAGCTGACATAAATCAGTTGTGATTTAGTATACGTAGTTTCTCCACGTTGAGAAAGTTGGCTGAAATGCCTTTGGCAGTGTACAATCCCCAGTTCCCATTTATATTAGGTGTTGTGTGTTGTGATTCTCATCTCTCTCTCAAGTGCTGTCTCCCTGACCACATCTGCAGATGTTTATAATTGCCATCCTTCTGGTGTCCTGATGTTCTGTTTCCTTGTTTTAGTTATTTTCTCCCAAATTTACTTACTGTCTACATCTTGTACGGGGATCAGTAGGGATAACTCCTGGAAAATAATGACATGTCTCAGATCACTTGCACGTGTCGAGAATCGATCTCAACCGTGGAAAACTCTGCTGGTACCCATCCTTTAGTGGGACAGGTACTCATAAATCTGGGTTTAGAGCAGATTAACTTCCTTAGAACCCACACATAGTTGCCTACTGCTGCTGTAGGTCTGCTCTCACTAGTACCAGACTTTGCAATTTGAAGCCATTTGGAGAGGTTTAAAAGAGCTGCAGTCATTGCAGAGACCATATTCTAAATACATCCTGAAGTGCCTTGGAGGGGGAACATTTGTGGTGCTGAGGAAAGACCATAGAGGGCAAACAGAGAGTGTGAGCATCTGAAAGTATCTTGAGGTCATCAGCTGTCAGACCAGAGCCAGATTCCCTTCTGCCCTCTCTCAGGTTCCTGAAACCCTGACACACAGACCTTCATAAGGGATGGTGCAAGTTCATTTATTACCTTAACTTAGGGACTCAACTGGGAGAGTTGCATATTTTGGGCCACTCTTCTTGCCACGTATGCAACTTAGGCAATATTTTACTGCCAGTAAAGTATTAAGAAAAAGTTTATCTGGGCCCTGCCATGACTATGGATCCCAGTGTCTTAAAGACAACCAGCTGCATCTATCAGATTAGCACTAGGTCTTGTGCAGGAAATATTTTCTGAAATACATTCTTTCTTCAGGACTTCAAACAACATGGCTCGGTATATTAAGAGCCATGAACTCCTGTAGAAGAACTCGATGTCCCCATGCATGATATATAATAAATGCCTGCCATTTAATTCAGCGTTTTGATTTTTACTCCTGCAACCTAAGCTTTACTGCAACCAACCTGTTTCCTTGCGTGTAAATTGCTTAAAATGTAATTCTAATAGGTTCTTTATTTAGGAAGGTTATGTAAGTGGAATAAGCTACAAAGAAGAGTGGCTGCAGAGGCTAAGACTCTTACAGCCTATGTATTATAACCCAGAGACTCTCCATTGCGCTTTAACCCCAGACAACAGCTAAGGACAAGGCAGCTGCTTGCTTACTCCTCCCTGGTATGATGGGGAAGAGAATAAAAAAAGGAAAATTCATGGATTGTGATAAAGGCAGCTTAATAGACTAGTAGAGGAAGAAAATGGCAATAAATCATCATAACAATAATAAAATTAGAATATACAAAAGTTATGCAATTGCTCACCACTTGACAATCCATGCCTAATCAGTTATCCATTCGTTACCCACTGCCAGCCTTCCCTATATTTTGTATATTAGACAAAGCATTACATGATGTGGAATGTTCCTTTGGCTAGTTTGGGTAACATATCCTGCTTATGACACCTCCCAGCTCCTTATGCCTCTCCAGCCTTCCTGCTGGCAGAGCATGAGAAGATGTAAAATCCTTGACTTAGTACATACACCACTTAGAAACAACTAAAAATGCCAGTGAGTTATCAACATTATTCTCATAGTAAGCCAAAACACAACACTTTATCAGCTACTGGGAAGAAAATTAAATCCACCTAGGCTGAAACTAGGACACTGTGTAAGTTTCAACCTGTTTTCTCGGAAAAATTCCTCTCCTTGGGAACATGTCCCAAATAACAAACATTCCCTTTGCAGCTTATTATCTTTACTGCATCCTACACACCCCATTTATGAACACAAAACAGACCCTCATGAAAACTGGCTAAGTATGAATTGCACAGACACCTGATCAGTAGGACACTGAAGGAACATAAACTACTCAGCCATGGAAAGCTACAGATGACTGAAAGCATTATCCCAAAGGAAAACCACTAGCAAGGCTATATTCAGATGTTTTAATGCCAATTAACAGAAATTTCAACATCGGTGTTGAGAAGGTAGTGCACAAAACATGTTAGATAATACTAAGTTGTTGTAGAAATAAGACTGCAACCCATCAGATAGGAAGAAAGAAGCTGGGTCGGAGTTTTCAAGAATACGGGGAAAATCAAAACTGTGCCCTGACTTGACTGTCTCCTCTCATTGCTTCCTTCTGTTTACAGGTGTAAAGGGAAGCTTCATGTGTTTATTTACAATGTCACGGCTAAATATATGTCTGAAGAGGTTTTTGAGACCATTTATATGTTAAGATTTTCCTCTAAGTCTCTTCCTTTGGGGACAACTGATACAATTTCTCTCGTTGTGTGTTGAACTTCCACATTTAGCTGAACGGTGTTTCCTTGATTTAAAGGACTTATGCAAACTTTCAAGACTTTTCCAAAAGTAAGAGCAGTGGATGGAATTTCTGAGAAACCCTGAGTAGTCTAAAAGCTTAAGTCCTGTTCACTTTCAATAAAATTTGAGTGCTTGATGGCCAGGCTTCTAAAATACTCAGTTACTTAAAGGGGAAAATAGTTGTCTACTGGGATTTACTGAAGTGCTGCGGTTAGTCTGAGAATGTTCTTTGCTTATTTGCTCTATATTGTTTACTTTATTACTTCCTGCTTAATTTGTGTAATACATTTTCTCTCATATAGTTTTATGGGGAAATTTTTGATAGATCATTCTTTCTACAGTTAGAGCTTTGTCAAGTAACTTGGGGAGGCTGGTCAGAGCTTCCCCAAGTAACCGTTTGCTGTGGGCTTTAATCTTTGGCATTTATTACTTGTTATCCACACTAAAGTTAACTTCTGTAATTTTATTGCTGCTTTTCCAGAGTTCCCTGCTGACAGCAGGAAGACCCAGACTCACAGAGGAAATTAGTCACTGCCATGCTGACTGCTTAAGCAAGTACTGAGAGAAGTATGCTTGAGTCATGAGACCCACCCCTTGACTAAGCAGGACATGTGTTACAGGGCAAAATTCCACTTAAGATAAAACATCAGGGCCTGCCTTCTACTGTGGCTATTAAGCATCAAGGAAACATTCTGGTCTCATTATGACCTTAATTTTTAACAATGTGAATCCCAAGTTAAATCTGTTTACCTCAGTTTGGATTTATATTATTGTAGCTGGCCCAACTTTTGAAAGTTTGCACTGCTTTTACCTGAGTTGGGCCAGCCCTGGAATCATTTCAAAGGCAACAATATGTCAGGCTTCCTTCTCAAGTGCATAACCTTCAGTATTGAACATTCATTGATGAAATGAAATGGAACTTCAAGCTGATAACTGACACGGCCTTATTCCTTACACCAGCATGAAATTAATGGTTTAATTAAGTAAAAGTATTAATTTTCAGTTATTTCTAGGTTCAGTTTTTATCAATTTAGAATAATCACCTAAAATCTGAAATCAAGCTGAATCTCTGCTGAACTCATCATCAAGAATATTCAGGGCATCTATGTTGAAAGTAACAATTCATAAGCCTTTCCAATGATAAAATCCTGACTTGAAGTGATGTTAGATATTGTTCTATCACCAGCAGGGACATAAGACCATTGAGCTTTGGACTGGCCACTGAGTCCCATATCTTGGAATGGGCAGAAATAACTTCATAGATATTGCTTTAGAAGGATTGTCTTCTCCACAACACACACCAACATCATAAAATTCCACTGCCTATAGGGAACACTAGCCCTGAACACTAAAATTCGCAACTATACTTTGACACAGAAGGAGACGAGGCAGGACTAAGAGTCTCACCAGTAAATATTTTAATCAAAGAAACCTTCCAGGTAATGCTAAAAAGGAAGTTATACCTGTGCTACAAGGGAGGCCCAAAATAAAAGTAGTAGTCTCTACTAAAAGTAGTAGTAGTAGGCTGACCTCAGGAAGACATGAATCTTTTCACCCAAAGTGGTAATAACTTTAATCCCAAGATCTAAGGAGGACCTAGTGTCAATAAGAGCACCAGGACATGAACCTACTGCCTGTCTCCAACTGTGGCTAGTCCACAATATTTCACGAGACAAAAGAAAAGTAAAAGGTAAAACCCAGAAGCTAAATTGCTCAGCCTATTAAAAAGGAAAAGACTTAAAAGGTGAGAGGCCAAAGTGATGCACAGTACATCTGAGGGACCTAGCATGAACCTGTATCAATGTTTTTCAGGGTAGGGAACACACAATGCTAGCTTTTATGCTAATTAGGCGAGAACCTCTATCTTCACCGATTTGAAGCATCCTCTCCCTTGTCTACCTCAGCCATCTGCAAAGCAGAATGGAAAAAAAAAAATCCCCATTCGAATGTGGATTCCTCTGCCTGGAAGATCTTTGTCACTCTGTGAAGCTAAGACTAGTCATTCAAATAGATAGGGTGAGTGAGATGTTCAGGCCAAATGTCAGTGTAGACATACCCCATATCACTTTCTCTTCACTATCACAGTATCTTAGCAACTTGCAATGTATAAAATACTTGTCTCTCTAACACTCCCAGGAGTGCTGTACACTTCAAAGAGAACTGATAAGCTGAGACAACAAAGGGAGATTTGCTGCCTGAAAGTTTTGGCAATGTTTTTGTATGTTTACTGAAGAGAAACTAGTGCTTTTAGGAGATGATTTGGAGCATCTGTTGTATAATCTAACATTTATAATCACTATTTGGAGGTGCTTACTTCTCTCATTTATTCACAGAGAGATTAGGCTCTCAATTCTCGGGCCTTTGAGAGCAGGTCTGTTGTGTCTGTAACACACCTCTAACTGTTGCACAGCTAATCAAAATATTTGACCTACTTTTTCCAAAATGCCAAAAAATTGTTGGCTTTTTGTGGGTATTTTTTGTGTGGTACGTGTTATTACATTTCTGCCTTCATTCAATTCCAGGAGTTCCTAAGAAAGTATTCCTTGGACAAATTATTACACTACCCAAGTAAGAGAGCTGCAATTCCAGCAGCAATAGATGCCTTCAGCATGGACCGAGAAGGTTTTTTATACTGCAGGATAAAAACCTCATTTGAATATTAGAAGCTTGTTTTGTTTCTTCTCATGTGTATATTCATACGAACAGAGAAATCAGCAGGGTTGCTCTAGACTTTTGCCAGTTCAGAAAAAAATTTCTTGTGTGCTTTTACTAGGCACACTACAAACTACTTAAGCATCAAGTGTAGAACCCCTGCTACTAAAAGATGATGATGATGATGACTAGAAGGTCTAATTTAAGAATTTACAGCAAAAACTAAATCTTTTCCATTTGCTCTAAAGGATGTTGATGTACTAATTAAAAAAAAATAGGCTTTAGAAAAACCCAGTGTTCATTTTGAAATACAATATTGTCTCTAAACAATAAGAAATTGTTATCCTGAACAACACATTGTGGCAAAATTTGCTTTTAAAATTTCAGTTGTCATAAAAACTTTGTGTAGTTGTTCATGTGGCTTAATGAGGTTCCAAAATAACTATTTAATGAAGAAAAAAGCCAGATGAATGAAGAACAGCTAAGAGAGAGGGTTTTTTCCTGATTATCACATTTAAACTTTAATAGTTAGTTGATGAAAATGCATTCTGTGAAAGCAAAAATACATTTATATTCAGAGTTACTGTATTCCTAATCCTTGGAGCCTTCACACTCTGCACCAGATAGTGATTCACAGCAAATATTGTTCATGAGCTTTGTAAGAACTTGTCTTCAGCTTTGTACACAATAATGCATGAATGTCCTCAGTGATCTATTCTTCAGCACCACAAATGTATTAACAGCTGTTGTCAGTGAGGAACCACAAAGTAATGTAATGCCAAAAATGTTTCATAATGATAACCGCCATCCACTTAGCTTTTAATATTAATTACATATCTGCATGTACATAGATAGATAGATAGATAGATAGATAGATTGATTGATTGATTGATTGATTGATCAGGCAGGGTGACAGCCCAGAATGGGTGCAATGTGGCCTCACCTACTGGCTTGCCTAGTCTGTATGCCTGGAGAGGTGTTACTACCAGCACAGTCCCTCTGCTTGTCTGAGTAGTTGACACTGGGCTTCCTCTTTGCCCATGCTCATGTGACCTCCAGTTTGTGATGGGAAGATTTGAAATCCCTCCAGGCAGAACCACGCTATCTTTCACTGTCTGCAACAGAACCAGAATTCTTTAATAATCTAAAAAGTTATTAATAAAATAGCCACAGAATTAGTCTGCCGTGCACAGATGTACAACTACTAGTCACGATAAAGAACCCATCATACATCAACAATAAGCACAGAAGTATCCAGACAGATGACCTATGTCATGCAGAATATTGTATCTTCTGTGGCAGTTTTTGAAGAATTTCCCTCTAGGGCCCTTTTTCTTCACAGTGACCCATGGCTGCTTACCACTGTGTACTGCTGCAGGCCCTGGCTGTGGCTTACACACCTATTCTCTCTAAACTAGACTGAGAGATTATTCAAGTTATGCCTAAGTTTTATATCACTGAGATCATTAACATCATGATTATTCTGACATTTTGCCATTGTATCAAAAAGCTGCATCAGAGGGAAAGGAAAGCTGTAGCATTTTGACATCAGTCTGATTTGCAGGCGAGTAAGACAGTATTCCAAGTCTCATTCATACTACTACTACTGCTTCACATTAACTAATGCTGACAGAAAAGGTTCGAGGAAATAATTGATTGTGACATAGTAAGCTTCTTTGTACGTTTCAGAATTATCTCTGAAAACTCTAAAATTAGCCTTAATATAGTTAATTCTTTGTTAATAGTTTGCAAAAGTATCATGGGCTAATGAAGTTTTAAATAACAGTTATGGTTATTTTGTAATCAGAATCTGAAACTTGTGGTTGGCACACGTCGTAATACCACTTTAATATGAGAATTATTTGGTATACAAATATTTATATTTATTAGAGCCAAATTTTCTGACTGTTCATTTAAAAGCTGCAATCCTTGCAAACCTGGCTGATAAGAAATATGACTGAAAATATATGGGTATTTTATGCAAAGCAATTCTGGAGCAAATTAATCCAATATTGAGCTGAATTGTCTTAGGCAATTAATTTTATCACTATCCTAAGCACAAGTACATTTACTATCAAAATGACAATAATTTATTTACATTTCCTTAAATACTAGCATTAAAAAATATTATAGCAATAATAAACACTTCAAATAAAGGAAGAAATCAATATCAGTTTCATAAGTTGTTTATGGATTTACATAATACTTCATAAATATTGTTGCTTTTTTTCTTACCACACTACAAACTAAAAGTTAATTTAACCAGTCCAATAATATCCAAATGTCATTCATCAAGTTTTGATTTATGTTGCTTTTTAATTTCACATAACTTTCTCGGTAACCTGGTTTTGTAGGAATTGATCAGGTTTTCATCTCTGGCCTATAACCTATCCAAATTATGGCGCTAATTGTGTTCACATGGTCACATACCATGTTGCAGCTTTGCGTTTTTCCATTCTAACTTTTATGTCTTCTGCTTCTGTCACGTGCTTTTCTGCTGTAACAGCCTGGGGTTTATGCAGTTCTTGCTGCTTTGAAATTTGGCGTTGATACTGTGCAAACCAGGACCAAGATTTTTCAGCTCTATTTGTTGCCATTTCTTTTCCTTTCTTTCTCAGTAAAGATGTTTTGATGTCTTCAGATGTCACCATTTGTCCTGGTGAGTACAATGTGTGTATTATCACTGCCTAATATTTCATGAGTATGTAACAGAAATCATTATCATTAACAAACAAGACAGTATCACAGTATCATAGTAATGATAAGGCTGGAAAAGACCTTAAAGATCATCCAGTCCGATCTAAGACGTGGAGAAGTACTCAGTTACTCTATGTTTGCTTTAGGCCACATGTAATATTTTTATACTTGTTGAGTAAGTAGTCAAGAAAAAATAGTGTGGCCTCTTAACAATGACTGTAGTAGCATGCAGGTGTGAAGAATGCATCGTCAGGCTCAGGCCTCAGCTGAAAGTCTCAAAGAACCAACTGAAAGAAAATTGAAGGGCTTGGTGCCTGGTGTGGGGAACCAGACACTGCAGATGGTCTTGCCTAAGAGGAGGTGGAGTGATTGGTGTCTGTTGTTCTTTCAGTTTGCTCTTGCTCGTTTATGAAGTGAATGGTAAGATGTCTTTTTTTTTT
>VZRI01005219.1:0-40398 GCA_013397515.1 Upupa epops | reverse complement strand
CTGGGGTTGTTCTTGCCCAGATGCCAGACTCTACACTGACCCTTGTTGTACTTCATTAAGTTTCTCTCTAGCCTGTCCAGATCTTGCTGTTATAGGAATTATCAGAGTAAAATGAGAAACCAAAGTGAACTGCAGCATAATGTACTGGGAAGTATTGCTTCTTAAAAATATTCCTTTTCAATCTGAACAAGAACAAAGTTCCCTTGAAAAAGTCGCTGAGGAATGTAGTGATGATAACCATGGGGGTAAGTACAGCTTAGTTTGACTGCTTGTCCTTTGAACAGACTGATTTGATTTGGGGTGTTCTCATAGCCATGGTACAGGTTTATAAGAACTGAGTCCCCAAAGAAACTTGTTTGGCAACAGGGAAATTCATTAATACAGAGTGGTGACCCCATCCTCAGAGGAGTGCTAAGAAATTCCATCCAGTTTCCAATATGTCCTGCAGCAATCGATACTGGAAATGGTCCACCATCTGGGATGAAATGAAAGGCAATGCTAGAAATATTCAGACAAATAGTTTTTAACTTTTGAGTATGCCTCTTTGCTAAGCAAATACAAACCAGACACTATTTAGATCAATAAGAATACACTATAGCTGTGAGTGAAAGTTTCAACAGTCTCACAACAGAAAATACACAGGCAGGCTGGGTTTGGTGTATTCCTGAGGTCTGTTGGGCTCTTCTACTAGGACCAGTGTGTGTGAACCTCATATGAAGGAAAGAACAAAATGCGGGGGTTTTGAAGAAAAGGGAAAATGGGAAGTTCATGGTGGGAAAACAATAGACACACAAAAGTAGTAAGTTTGGTACTTTCATATCTTTTACCTGGGATTTCTCCACATGAGTTGAAGTTAGGTCCTTCTTTTAATGAGAAGAGACCTATCAAATCCAAAGCACGCAATTTTGTGGTGGTTTTAAAAATCCTTCTGTTTTTCCTAGACAAAGCCTGAGAGGATCTTATCTTGAAATCTCATTGAATTTATGCTCACTTTACATTTTGGAGAGAAAAAGGATTTTTTTTTATTCTTGCTCTGTGTACAAAACCCAGGCAAATTAAAAAGTTAGAACTTCAAATAAATTGCCTTCCTTTTTCAATATGAAGAGATGGAATTTAAGATTCTCTCAGCACTTTGGTAAAAGACAAGGTCATATTTTTCTCTGCTTTGAGCCCCTGTTATCCATACAAGGCTTCTTTTCAAAACTAAGCAGATATGTCATCTCCATGTTTTCTTGTTCTAAGCAAGATGTGCCAGTTACGAAGAGCTCTGGTAATGTTCTTCTGTGGTCAGTGTCTTTAAGTGAGTTCTCTGGACCCTAAGCAGCACAGAAATTGAAAATTCTTGACACAGATTCATAAAATGATAGGGATTGGGAGAGACAACAGGAGTTCATCCAGTCCAACTACCTGCCCCCCCCCCAATGCCAAAAGCATGATCACTTAGGGCAGGGCAGGTCATACAGGAATGTGTTCAGGCAGGTTCTGGATATCTCCATAGAAGGAGACCTCTCAACTTCTCTGAGCAGTCTGTTCCAGTGCTCTGTCATACTTACAGTAAAAAAGTTACTCCATGATGTTGAGGCAGAACCTCCTGCTCTCTAATTTGTACCCATTGCCCCGCACCACATCACAGGACACCACTGAAAAGAGGCTGGCCCTTACTTCTTGACACCCACCCTTCAGACATTTACAGACATTATTAACAATATTCCCTCTCATTCTTCTCTTCTCTAGGCTAAACAGCTCTAGCTCTCTCAGCCTTTCCTCAAGTCTATCTTTTTTCTCACCCCCCACTGGACTCTTTCCAGGAGTTCCCTGTCTCTCTTCAGGTGGAGAGCCTAAAACTGGACACAGCATGCCAGGTGTGTGACCTGCTTGACGTTCTTATAAGCAAAGTTGGAACCACAATAAATTCTTCTGTTCCCAGTAAGACTGACATTTCCCCTCTAATTCCTCCACAGCCAGTCTTAGAAAGATTACCCCTGAAGGAGCTACAATATGTAGCCTTATTTGGCTTGAAACGGTTTCCTTAGCCATGGGAAACAAAAAATATTCTCTTTTTGAAGGGGATGTAACAATGGCATAACAGCAATTTTTGGTTTTTCCCACAATGTGTTGAGGAAGGGGTGCATGTTGTGGGATGTACTAAGGAAATTCAGAGGACAATTAGGGATAAATTGTTGAATTAATTGTGTATATATAATATATTAAAAGCAAAGGTCAAGGAAACCTGAGTTTTTGTTTCTGATTCCTACTTGGTGTCTCATTTATTAAGTGATTTCAAGTCAAGCTTCCTCTTCTCCATCACCTAATTTTTCCATGCTTTACATATGTCAGCAATATAGTGCTGCAGCTGTAGATTCACTGCAGCTGACTGTAAGCGGGAGACAAAAACAACAAATGACAGCATTCACTGAATGCAACAGCAGTTTTCTGAAAACCTACCAGTCCCCACTAGTTGATCTGTGACGTACCTGCAAAACTTTCATTCCCAGGTCTGCTTTGGCTGCTGACACATTCT
Source organism: Upupa epops (assembly GCA_013397515.1). Lineage (NCBI taxonomy): Eukaryota > Metazoa > Chordata > Aves > Bucerotiformes > Upupidae > Upupa > Upupa epops. The sequence continues at coordinate 37,877 of VZRI01005219.1, read as the reverse complement.
TCCTGGATGAGACTCATGATGAAGTTACCATATTGCTAATTTCTTAGTTCAAGAACAGAATTTCCTCTGCCAAGCAAGGTACATCTTGTCCAGAGGAGGAGAAACATGTTATGCATGTTGCCCCATACTATTGCCACAGTTTGACAAGGCATGTTCTTCTCCACTCTTGAAACAACAATGTGAAAAGAAATGACTGTATACCTTATTGTAGGTGAAATCCAGGACTTCATTCTGCTTCCAATCCTTCCTTGAAGGATAATGAATGTATGAATGGCAGGGAGTGGATGACCTTCAATGGATGCCATACCAAAAACTCTTGATGCTGAAACTCTTCTCTAGGTTAATCCATTGTCATCAGGATACATAAGAACAAGGAGTTATTGTGGCTAGGAATCTTTTGCTGTGGTATCAAGGGATCAAGGGATTCCAAAAAGCCTCTTTATGGCCTTCAATGAGTATTGACATTGTTTCATGCTGCTGTGCAATTTTTCATTTCATAGTGTTTCTGTGTTCATGTTTAGCTTAGGATTTTACTGAAAGAACATAGATTGACTGAAAACATTCATAACCATATCATCCATTGTTCATCCATGTGTGTATACACTCACAGGAAAACAATAGCCAGGACTGTATTACTTTCTTAGAGTACAGAGTAACCTCTTTTTTACAATGTCATTCACAGACACAAGTCTCTTCTAACAGATTCTATTGTGACACGATTTTATGTCTCCTGTATTCAAGTTACAATATAGAAAAAGGAAGTAATTGAGACCTACTGAACATTTTGTGCCTAATTCCTCTTTCTTAAACTTCCATTATTGCACAAGTTACCATAAATTATTTGCTGCCACAGCCGTTTCTCATGCATGAGGTAATTGTTTTATTAAGCAGTATTTGTCTGCACAGAAGAGGTTCCATTATTATCATGGATGCTCTTTAAAACAGGTCCTCTGCCACTCAGGCTGAGACATTCAAAAGTTCTTTTCACTGCAGCATCAACTTAAATTTTAAGGCTCAAATTGGCTACGTTTCTGTGTCTGTAAACAGTTTACAGCGCTGTGTGTAGGCAACAACAGTGATGTTAACATTAAGGAGAAACATAACCAGCTAGTATATTTTGAACAAAACCTCAACCTTTTATAGAAATGACAGAGAAAGATCAGAGTGTTTGTTACAAATGTGTGACTTTGAAGTCTAGCAAAATGTCCATTTTAAGCAAAATGCAGTATTCCTGCAAAACATCTTTTTTTCCTGAATATTGACCAAGTGCAGTTTGGGCTGCACTACTTTGTGCAATCGTAAGATGTCTGATGGTGTCGAGAATTGGGCTAATTAAAATACACCACTTTCAAATGACATTCAGTTACTCATTATAGAGAAATCTCGATACCATGGACCCATGCTGCCAGAGTTTGACAGGCATAGTATTTATAGGCTGTGAAGAAGAAAATAGGCCCAGGACATAGCAAATAATGCTATCTGTGGCCCCGTCTTAATGCTTCTGGACTACAAAATAGTCACATGCGTTTGCTTGAAATGCATTAGCATGGTTAGCATGCTTGTTAGTCAGCATTAAGGAGGCTGTCATGTGAATCTAATTTTGTTGAGATTGTATGAAAATACTGATTTGCCTGTCAAGAGAGAGCTTTAAAAATCTGTCAGCGGAAATGGATGAGGAAACGCTATAACGTATACAAAGTAAGTGTAAAAAAGCAGATCTTGACCTTTATTCAGCTCTTGGTTTCTTTTTTTCCAAAGCATAAGCAAAGGTTACACAATGGCATTCACAAGCATTTAACAGAAATACTTTTTCACACAGCTCATTATTTCCTTGTGAAAATCATTGCTATACGCAGTAGTGGATTGTCGGCAGGACGGCAGAAAGGACTGAGTGATTTTACAGATAACAAAAATATCTACATGATAAAATGTATCTGGGGAAATATTTCCATATCATTCAGACAACAAATCAAATCATACTGATGACTTCTTTTGTGGATGGTTTTTTTCCGTATCTGTTGTTGATGGATGGCTTTTCTCTTACCCTTTTTAGATTTCTGATCTGTTCCCAGCTATAACACACCTCCCTTTCAGCTTGACACCAACAGTGAAATTCAGTTAAAGTTTGTCAGGTTTGCTTTGCTTTCCTTACCTGCTGCTATGAGTTCCTTCTTTTTTCACCAGTAGTTGAAAAAGCTTCTGGGAACTGCTGGTCTGGGAGCTGTTGCAAGCTGGGAGCTTGTTCCCAAGCCATGAATGAAGTCTCTCACATGAGGTGTGAGTTAATTAACAGTTAGAGGTAATATGAAGCTCTGGCTTGGCTCCATTGACTCAAAGGTGATGTGAAGCTGCACTCAGGGGAATTAGCTTCAAAAATGACATAAACCTTCCTCAGGACATCTTATCTGCCTCTCACAGGAGTAGGTATAGGATGACCTAGGACACAATCCTCACAAATTTTAATGTTGTGTCCTTCCTTGCTATGTGTTTGTTAGCAAGATATTTTCGGAAAGCCACAGCTAGTGAAATCTAAGTTTAATGACACATAGAACACGTTTAATAAGCAGTTCTCTATCTTTTGAGACTTTTATTCTAATTTCTTATCTAATTTCTTTAACAGGCAGCTTTTCATTTACAAATGCAAATGTCTTTGTGCTCGAAATCAGTTAATTTACATATCATGTGTATCCGAACTGGTGTATTAGAAAGATTCAATCTACTGTATTACCTTTGTATTTCAAGACTCCTGTAAGGAGCTTTCATGATGTGGTGCAGCACATACTGAATGCTGAACCATCACAAGTGCGTACAACTGCATGAGCAAAGACATGTGCTTCACAATCTTAGAAAACATCAAAAAAATATGGCAGGCATTTAGCTGATACTGCAGTGCTAAATGGGATGGACAAGTGACCAAAAGTCTTGATAGAAAGCACCCTCACCCCTCTAGGCTTTTTGCTCTTTCTGCTCATGAGCATGTGTTTTGTGTCACTACACCTTCTGTCACTTGGGGCTCTAGTCATGGAGAGTGAGGTGAGACTGACATGCTGAACCGACTACTTTTCAGGTGTTTCTTCACTAAATGAAATCTACAAGACCAATCACATACCCAGACCCCTCACTGATGCGTAGGAAAAAAACCATGAAAACACGTACACGAGCTCTGGAATATGTTGAGAAGCAAATAGAGCCATGGAGTCCTAATGGCTAATTTCTGCTGTGTCTCTGCCTTGGTACAAGAAAATAATTCTTAAAAAGAAACGATAACATGCAAGGGAAACTAGCTCTCTTGAACCAAGAGCCTTAGCACTCCTGGAGAAAGAGCATGCTGATAAAATGATGTCACATTTCCCCGTGGGTGCAGATGAATAAACCAGTCAGTCAATCACGTCTAATTGTTTTCTAAATTTGTAATGTATCCGACTTCAGTTCTTTACCTGTAGATGAAACCATCTGTTTCTGTGTCTAATTGAATAGCAGCTTGTGAGATAGATACATATTCTATCTGGATGAAACGAAGTGGGGGAGTTGCAGAAAGACCAATTTTTTATTAAAAGTAACAAGACTATTCTGTCTGGTGAAAGTAGTAAGAGTATTCTGGCTAATTGCATGGGGACAGCTTTGTCAAAGAATTAATCTCATTTGAAAGACATACATCTTGAGTCTGAACTGACCTACTTTACAGTCTTGAATGAATCATTCATTTCTTGTTGGCTTTTGCATCGTTCAGCAAGCTCACTCTGAAAATGCAGAGATGTAAATAGTTTTGATCCATTTGATTGGTTTAGCTTTGTTTTTCTCCTCTGAAGGGATCCGTACTGCTGTTGCATAGTCTTGCTAGGAAAAAGTTTATTTTGCATAATATTGTGACTGGGCTACTTGTCAAGTACGAAAACATCACAGTTTCAGTACACCTTTGAGATTTCCTCCCCTTACACTGATTCTTTTCTTCTTTTTACCTTTAAAAAAGGAAATTATTTGCCAAATAAAATATTGAGGACATTTCTCCAAAGATTTTGTTTGCTTAGGGTATGGTCTTTATCAGTTGTTCCTTAAGAACTTGGTCACTATTTTGAGCTTTGTTTTATTCAGGCTTTCTATTTCCATACCACATTATCACTCCTCAAGTGTCTCTACTTCTTTTGTTTGCATACTATGACTAGTCATGTGGCAATTACAGCTGGTTGGTAACTGTACTGTCTAGAATGTGTTTCCCCTGCCTGTATTCTGGTCTCTTTAGCCTGGACAAGACCTTTTGTTGTCTTTCAACATATTTTTTGTTTGATATGTGGAATAAACAAATGCATTTTCTTATTTTGTTAATTCTTTTCCTGAAAACAATTTCCAATACACTCTGATGCCACTTATTTAGGGAATATCTCTGGTCAGTGCCATTTAACTTCTTTTCTTCCCCATTAAATCCAGAGTTTTCTCTCGTCTCAGTAGACTGGACAATGTATTATTTCCACATACCCAAAGGTTGTCCAATACAACAGAAGACATATACACAGAACTCATACAGTCATAGAGTGTTAGGGGTTGGAGGGAACCTTCAGAGATCATTGAGTCTGAATCCCCTGCCAAAGCAGGATCACATAGGTCAGGTTTTGTGAAAGTCTCCAGAGAAGGGGATAAGATCCCCTTTCAGTCTTCTCTTATAAACACTGCCGCTTCTCTCACTTAATCATCCTCATAGCTCTCTGTTGGATTCTCTCCAGTAGATTATTTTCTCTGTTGAATTGGGGATCCTAAAATGTCATAATGTCATAAAGTCCAACTGTTAACCCGGTTCTGCCAGGTGACTACTAAATCATGTCCCTCAGCACCACATGAGTATTTTTTAAAAATACTTCCAGAGATGGTGACTCCACTCTTGTCCCAGGTAGTGTGTTCTAATAAAACAGCAAATGGTATCTTTACAATCTTCTATTTTCTTTCATTCTCTTGGAGTTTTTTCTTGCAGACATCTCTGGACAGTTCATAACAATGGAACACTGTGGGAGAGCATTACACACACAAAGTTGTAAGGAGCTGCTTCTTGCTTTTTTTGCTCTTTGCTGGATCCTGTCTGAATTAAGAAGTCTGAAGTCAAGTGAGTCATTTACTAATTCAGGATAAAGGAAATCTCTGGCTTCAGGAAATTCAGACACCTTTGTAAAGCAAATAAAAAGGTAGGATATGACTCCAACCAACCATTAATAAATATGTTCTGTCCAACACTTTTTCCCTCTACTTTTCTTTTCTTCAGATGTGAACTATGTGCCACTATTCAGTACATATTTCAGTCTCAGAAGCCCCAGCATTTTATCTAAAATTGAGTAGTTGTATTTTTTCCATGTAATGAAAAATGCCACAGTCCTTTTATTCTGGCTTGGTGAAAATCTATCCCTTTCTGTTTTGCCTCTACTCCTACTCAGAGGTATCTTACTAGCATATCTCCTTCTATAATTGTTTAATGGGTGAAAATGTTTTGTTGCCAGTTGATAAAATAAGAAGTGAACGGCAGCAACCTAGGGTTTTGTGGAAGAAACTGTTTTTTCAATTTAAATATTGCTGGCATCACTTATCTTCATATAGCTTCTGCCTGTGTAGAAAAAAAATATCTCTCTTTTTATAACTGCTTGTCAGCTGAATAATAGAATGGGGGGAGCCAACTTGAAAGACATGGCTGATTGGTGCAATTGAAAAGGGCTTTACAATTAGAGTTCTGGCAGAACACAAAAAAGAAATTGTCTGGCCATGAAGAACAGAGCCTACTTTAGAATTCCCTTTTCTCAGCCAGATAGCATGCATCACTGTTCATGCATTCTCTTGACATTGAATAGAGGACTTCAGAACTACCACCCCAAATTATCCTTCACTATTTGGTTCTATTTGTGATATTTGTTTGGGGGAGGGAAAAAAAAAATCTCTATTACCGACTGCAATGGCATGTGGCTAAATTCCATTCCATTTATGCACTTAATCTCTTAAGCTCATTTCCCCTCCCCCCACCTCAATATTGCAAAACACATTTTACTTTGATTAACTCTTTTTAGATCATGGAGGAAAAATTATTCTTCTCTTAGTCTCATCTTTCTTCCCTTCATTTTACTTTTTATTCTGTATTTTGCTTCCTCAACAAATAGTTGTGTATGTGAGGCAAAAGAGGAAGGAAGACCTTGCAGGTGTGTTTTGGATTACAGTGGTAGAACAATAGGGCAGCTCTAATTAACTCTATACCTATTCACAGGGAATATTTTTTCCCCTGTTTCCAGCATTATTTAATATTTAAAGCAGTTGTCTACTACGCAGTCTGCCTGGTGATGAGAATAGGCTTTCGATTCCATTTGAACTCTTCTATGCCGCACAATTAATGAATCAGTTTTTATTTATTTATTCTTAAATAATGATTCCTATGAGCGAGTGTCTCCAAGCACAAAGGAATAAAGGAATATGAACGACAGTGAGGTGCGTTTCACTGCCTTGAAGGGAATACAGGGGGAGAGAGGAAAAGATGTTGGTAATGGCATGCATTTGACTCTCCTTGAATGTAAAATCAACATGCTAAATATTTATTTAATATTTCCATAAATCTCACGTATTTAAAAGCACTCCTGTCAAGGTAGCTTTCATCATTTTTACACTATATGTTTTTAAATTGCTTTTATATATAGAACCACTGCAAGCTTAACGGTGACATTTCTTTCTGACTGACATACTTGCTGTTTGTAGTTACAGAGCTGCTCATTAGAGCTATTTTTATCCTTTCTTTTAAAGAAATACAGGGGAATGTGAAGCCTGAAAATCCTAACAGTAGCTAAAGAAGGAAAGGTCAGTCTTAGTTCTGTTCTTGTCTTTTGCAGAAAGTTCATATGCTAACACAGTGATTTTAAATTGTATTTTGTTTAAAGAAACAAAGAAAATCACAGATCATCCCAGGAAAAATCAGTGTTTCTGTTAAGGAAATTGTCATAGATCTTATGAGCAACAGCTTGATTTGGGACAAGGCAAATCAAATATTAAGAGATAGGAGCAAAAATTAGAATGTTCTCATGAGAGAGAATATATTTTTTTAAACAGCTTTCCTCATGAATTCTTATTACTTGCTACAGCACTTTAAGAGAGTGTGAGATGGCTGGCATAGTTGGCTGTGTGCCCTGATCCTAATATTTCCTATGCAGCAAGGATGCAAGAGTACAAGTATTCAAATTTTCAGATGATTCTGTGGATCTTTACTGAAAAGCTTTAGCATAATTTGAGGACAGATCTTCATTTTTAATTGTGGAAAGCAAAAGGAAAATCATCTTTTACGGTTCTGAACAAGGGACACTAGGATTTATCTGACAAAATTCGTGCAGAGGAAAGTGTCTTGTCATAGAGGCAGTTTATCCTTACTTCACTGCCATATTGAAGGCTTTCCCAATAAACATCAGTATGGATGGATTAGTAAGTGAGAGACAAGTAAGCTAAACAGGCTAAGACAAAGGTGACTCACGTATTTGGTAGCCAAATTATTTCTGGTTTTCCTGTTGCCTTAAACCCTGGCATGGCTTAACTGGAGGTAACCCGTTCCTTTTCTTGTACAGACCTGGGGTTTATTTCTCTACCTCAATAGGTGAAACTAGTCTAAGAACAACCGCTGGGCCAGCTAAAGAGATGTAATTTTAATGATCTAGTGCCAGTGTTCTTTTACTCCATCAGTTTTGCATAGTTCCACCCAAAATAGCTCTGCACTACACTGGCAAACTTATGATCCCAGGAGGTTTATTCTAAAGTCTGGATATCCTCTCATCACTTCCCTCTCCTTCCTCTTTCAAATCTAGGTCAGTGCAAAGTGACAGAAATGCAGGCAACTGGAATCTCTACCTACTTTGTCAACTTGAGGCTGAGTGTGTAATGAGGGATGATTGTGCTACCTAGTGTGCGCAAGAGAATTTATCTCAGTGAGGTGTTATTCTCCTCGGTGCTCAGCTGAGATTGCTTTGATGAGCTTCAAATTCTACGTGCTTCCTATTGCCCTGTGCACTACCACTGGGCTGCATTTTCTTTCCAAGCGTGTTTTCTTAATGCAATAATCTTGTAAAAAAGAAATCCCCCATGAAAGTGGACAACAGGTAGGTACAATAACAAATGAAAATCCAAAGGCAAGTCTAAATCTTCATTCAGACTCACAAAAGAACCTTTGTTCTGATCTGGAAGACCGTGTCTCTTATCTGTAAAAGGTACTCTGAAAGACAAGGAGGATGCTTTACTGTGTAATGATTTTCACTTAGCACACCACTTCTATGCTTTTATGCTATGAGTTCATAGCAAATTTTAATGATCCTGCATAGCTTTAAATCCTCTCTATCGTTTGTAAAGTTCTTCACAACTTAAGCTTTTCTTCCAGGGCAGAATTTATTTTTCTGTTTGTGGATCAGAACAGCATTTCGGTCAGCTAGGCAAATTTTTCCTCCAACTCAAGCTCAGCTCATGACAAGGTTTTCAAATCTTAAAAAAAAAAATCAGAAAATGAAGTTACTGTACTTTTCCAGGGAAATCTGTTTATCAAGGTACACAGCAATTCTTTCAAGTCTCTTCCAAATCCCTGCTGTTGCAGTTGACATGTATGTGGTGCTATCTCCTCAAACACATTGCACAGTCGTGCAGTTGTCCTGCATCTGCACAAGCAAAATCCACAGCTCCAAAGAAGTACTGTTCTATACTTATTTGACTTAATGGTCCACTCTGAAGCTTAGGTGGGTGGTTAATTATGTCACAATATCACTAATTACTTTAGTTTTGCTAGTTCAGGCAGGAGCACCACCTTAAGGCACTTAACTTTGGTTGTTAGGTGCTGCTGAGGAATGGTGGTATAAAATAGGCTCCAGTGCAGTTAGTTGTTCTTTCTCTCACCTGCTAATGTTCTGTGTCAAAACTTCAGCTGAGGAAATGGTTCCATTTTCATCCTTAGAAAACAAATGGAATAATTCTGTATTAGCAAACACAAATAAATTGATAAACTTATGAACAGAGGCTTAAGATTTGGGGCAGTTCATTGTTTTTGGTGCGTGCATGCACAAGTAAATCCACTATGTTACCAAAATGCATGATAATACTAATTATCACCATGAACAAAGTAAATTTCTTAATTTCCCTGAAATTGATTATCTTTCTCAATTCCAGGCACAGAGCACTTCAACAGCTTTGACAAAACTTGTGGGGAGTTTTCTGTCATTACACTGAGAACAGGTTAAACAAGTGACCATATGAACATTAAGAGAAGTGGGAGGAAAGAATGGAAATTCTTTCTCATTGTTTTAATTTCTCACTAAAAACATCTCTCAACGTTGTTTTTATTTAATACAAATGTTAAATCTGGGTGCATTAATACTGATTATAGCCTGAACTGCTTAAGGAATCTTGACCTGAAGTAGAACTTTCTGTCATTAATTTGAATTACTTCCACTTGTGTCAGCACTATTTAAAAGGAATCAATGAAGGTTTATGAAGAAAAAGCCTTGTCATCTACTCCCAAATGGACTAAATTAATTAAACTGTTTCAGCCAAATCTATGACATGTTTTATATATTGCTACTTTTTATGGATTTGCTGCCGACACTGATTGGATCAAGAAGATGAGCTTTCCTAACAGGACAAAAAGAAGTTTCATTGGGATTCTTTTCAATTTTCTGTATTAGAAATAGTGTGTCCAGCAGAAGAAGGGAGGTGATCTTCCAGCTGTACTAGTAAGGCCACATATTAAGTATTGTGTCCCTCAGTACAAGAAGGACATCAATGCTCTGAAGCATGTCCCAGAGAAGGGCAGTGAGGCTTGTGAAGGGTCTGGAGCACAAATCCTGTAAGGAGTGGTTGAAGGAGCTGGAGTTGTTTAGCCTAGAAAAAAGAAGATGGCTGATGGGAGACCTTATCATTCTTTATAACTACCTGAAAGGAGATTGGAGTGAGGTGGGGGACAGCCTCTTCTTCCTGGTGCACGTGTTAAGACCAGGAGACATAACTGTAAGCTGCACCAAGGGAGGTTTAGGCTGGATGTTAGGAAGAATTTCTTATCAAATATTGGAATAAGCTGCCTAGGGCAGTGCTGGAGTCACCATCCCTGGAGGTATTCAAAAGATGTACAGATGTAGTGCTAAAGATTGTGGTTTAGTAGTGACCTCTCAGTGCTAGGTCAGAGATCTCTTCCAACCAAAGAGATTCTGTGAAATTACTTCCCATAAAACAGACTTAACTAAGGGTGCCAATAGATTCTGACCTTTAGGAAAAGGTTAGAGAATTTAGTAAAAATCAATTAATTCACAGAATCCTTTTGGTTGGGAAGACACCTCCAAGATCATCAAGTCCAACCACTAACCCAGCACTGCCAGGTCATTACTAAACCATGTTCCTCAGCACCACATCTATATGTCTTTTAAAAAACTCCAGGAACCCTGACTCCACCACTGCCCTGGGACTCTGCTCCAGTGGTTTATAACACTTTATATGAAAAAAATCCACGTTTTCCTGAACACCCTTCTGGAGACCTCTTTCTCTTCTCAGCTATGCAAATAAACTTCTGGGAGGGATGGTATCACAAATTTCAACTGGTCTTTGACAATGAGAATTGTCAAAGTTGACAAAGGGAATTCACCCATGGATTCCTATTGCAGGACCAAATTATTCTGCAGCTGATCCAGATTCAGGCATGAAAGGTAAAGCCAGGTTTCCATTTGATATCTTCTATGAAAAGCAATCATCTGGTGACTGATGACTAGTTCTGTGCTAACCCTGTGCACAGTCTCCACATGGCAGCTGCATAGTGGAAAAAGGGTGAAAACAAAGACATTACAAACAGGATTTGCCTGTAGCTTCTCAAGTGGAGTCCTCATTCAGACTGCTCTGCCAGCAGTGTGAAGAGGACTGGGGTGAGTGGCTTCTTGACATCTGTCCCTCTCCCTGCCCTTGTGGTCCTTGAGTGTGCTCAGGTGTAGGGCCAATCTGGCCGGCCTTGTGCATTCCAGCCAGCAATTCATCTTCACTCTTAATGAAGGTTGTGGAGTACAAATGTGGCTAGCTGAACAGAAACAAGCATTTCTATTATTCTTGCAAAATCATTTCTAGGTTATAGAAATCATCAACCGTATGGCAGGCGCCCAGAAACATTTGCCTAAATTTCCACATCTGTACAGAAAGTAGTAGAGTGATATCTTGACCTGTGACTCAGACACACAGGCAATGCAAATGAACAAAGTCAAATAATAATTAATAATTGACTAAGAGACTTTGGATCTTATTACTATTTACAGTAAAGCCTGGGCTTAATAAAGATACCTCAAGCTGCACAAAGATGCTGCATCATAACTGAGAGGAGAAGTAGAGCCTATAAAATTTTCTCAATGTACTTTCTGAGAATGCAATTTTTCAGGAAAAAAGAAGGCTTGCAGCCCAAAATGTCTCGCCAAAGATAACAGGAAAGAAGAAAAATGGAAAAGTATGTAAATGTCTCCTTTAATTATTCCCATATCTTTTGGCCAGATAGGTTTGCGCAGTTAATTGCAAAAATGATTAAGACAAATGCTATTAGTCACCATTTAAATCCATTTTAGAATAGGAAAAATGTTGATAACGGGAATGAGCTTATCCCAGACTGATGCCTTTTACCAATAATAGATTTACTGACTAAAAGGTAAATGAGGGAGCAAAAAGACTGAAGAACTGTTAGAAAGTTGCAGTCGAGGCAATTCTCTGAAAACCTGGAAGGAATGGGGCAGTCAAAGGAAGACTGGCTGAGACTTACTTCATTTTTACCTTCTCTTTTTTAGAGGTTATGGTCTGTATCTGGATGAAATGTTTAGTCATTTCCTAACATTACACTAATTATCAGTGATGTAATTGTATCAACAAAGTGACAGCATCCATACAGGGATCTAAGTAAAGGGTAAAGGGGCAGATATTAGTTCTTACTATAGAAAGGATTGAGGAACTAATTTTCCTAATGCAGAGTCTGACATCACCCCTGACATGACACCCTCAGCTCCCATGTTAGTGTTCAGCTAGTTTCCATTTGAAGATCAGTGACAGTCCAGGTGATATAAAACAGGCAAGTTATCAAGGTGATCAAGGACACTGATGTTGAAGTTGTGGTTGGTATCATAAAAGGTAGGGAAAGGCACTGCTTTTCTGAAAGCACTAGGCGGCTTCTCTTCTCAAGTTTGGTTCAGGGTTTTTTTAGCTGCAAAATCCATTCTGGGAGGGAGAGACTCCAAAGCTTCAACATCTGACCTGGGTGAGTAAAGACCAGAGTCTAAGCAATAGCATCTCCCCAAAGACCCGTTCCTTTCAATGTTTTCTCATTTTCTGCTATTAATGTCTTGTTATCTCTGCAGGAATTGTCTTGACATTTTTTTTCAGTGTTGCCGGCTGTAATGTGGTCATGTTGATTTCCTCTTTAAGGCCAATTGTAAATGGAATTATAGCAAGAACTGCACATGCTGCGCCTCCTTTGTAATGCTATAATTGCAGTAGGAACCTCGTGAGGTGGGTGGGTTTGGTTTGGGGTTTTTTTTCTGATTGCTTTCACAGGCTGGGCATCCACTTGGTGATATTCACTACTGGAAAAATTTACTTAAATGGCCTGTGAGCTGCAGAGGCTTTATGTTGGCTTTCTACCAGCAGGTTTATGTCATTGAAAACACTAAAGGAGTTAGTGGATTAGTGATTAAACCATGGAATCATAGAATCATTTAGGTCGGAAAAGATATTTAAGGTCATCAAGTCCAACCACTAACCTAATTGTCCCTGAGCTCCAGATCTTACATGACTTTTAAACATATGCAGGGATGATGATTCAACCATTCAGGGCCTGACAAGCCTTTCTATAAAAATGTTTCTCCTTATGCTTAACCCAAACCTCCCCTGGCGCAATATGAGTCCATTTCCTCTTGTCATAATACTTGTTACTTCTGGGAAGAGACCAGCACCCACTTCTCTACAACCTCCTTTCAAGTAGTTGTTGACAGCAATAAGGTCTCCTCTCAGTCTTCTCCTCTTTAGTCTAAACAGTCCTAAGTCTGTCAGCTGCTCTTCATAAAGTTTGATCTCCAGACCCTTCACCAGCCTTGTTACCCTTCTTTGGATCTGCTCCAGCTTCAAAAGGGTTTTGGGCACGTGTCTGGCAGGTGTGGAATTATATGCCCAATTTATTTTACCTCCTTTTACCCTTCATCCACTGTCACTAGGGTTTGGGTATTTTAAGTTAATGTTTACGGCTTTCAGCATTCTCTAAGTGGATCAATAACATCATATGGCTTTTACCATTATTTGTGGGAAAGCAGCTGACACTTTCAGGACACTCTGTGGGAGGAGTTTTTGTTGACCAGGTTGTTTGTCCATTCAGTGTGAAGGCAGAATGATGAAAAACAAGCCAAGCTTGACATTTTTTGAGACTACTGTGTTGTTTTCTCACAGAGAAAAAGAGGCTGACATTTTAAAGCATGCAATGAATGCTATGTAAGTAATGTTGTGCCACTGATTTACTGTGCAATCAGCCAGTGATCTGTTTGATTTCACAAGCAGCAGTTTCTGGAGATGTGGGCAAGGCATGATGGATAGGTTAAAATTATTAGGAAAAACTCTGTGCTGGTGTTAACTACCATTCTTCCTCAGACCTAGGCTGATAAGTTAAGAAGAGGGTGAACAAGTGTGAGAAAAGCTTCTTTATGTATTCCTACCCTTGCATCTAATGCTATTCCCTGGGAAGGAAGGTGGAAGGTAACTAAGACTACTGAGACAGCCAGGGGAGTATCAGCTGGAGATGTGGGCTTGTTCACGATCGAATGCATCTCCTTTATTCTGTAAGAATGCAGAATTAAATGAGTTACAATACCCAGTGCTTAAGACATGTTAACATCATCCATAAATGACTAACTGAGATTAATGCCCTCCCACCAATGGAATCTTCTTAGGGCAAATTTTGGCTTTACAGTGTCAGAGAAGGGTGAAGGAAACAAAGCATGTTTTTTTCTGTTCTGTCTCTCAAGGAGATCTGTGCTCCTGAGAGTGTGCCACAGGTTTTCCCATGAAAGCTACTTTTGCTCTGCAGTTGTGATAATTTCCTTTCTGCTCCATTTTTATTTTTCCCTCTTTGTCCTGTCATGGTATTTCTCCCAAATGGAAGGAAGAAGAAGCTGCACTATACTTGTTAATCAGAGTAAACCTCTGTCACAGCTCTTTCACTTCACCTCTGCATTACCACTGGCAGATCCACTACTGATGGCATTTCTAGGCTTGTGACTGTGTCTTTGTGAGCCCTCACCTACAGAAGTGTGTTTCTTTGAAGGTTATACACACGAACGGCTGTGAGAAGTGATCCATCCACATCTTCTCACCCCTTGCTACTGCAGCATGAGCTCGTGATTTCTAGTAACCCTGTATTTTGCTCTAGACCGTGCAATTGTAGCAGCACAACTCTTCATTATCTCTCTGAGAGTCACTGACACATCTGAGATTTAAATCTGTGTTAAAATAGCTTGGATTTTTTTTTTTGTATTAAAATGTGGGGTGTTAGAAAACATTATCATCAGCTCCTTACCTCCAACCAGAGCCTTGTTTGTGAGTAGGAAGTGTGAATGGGCTTGGATTCCAAACACGAGCCCGCCCACAAGCCTGAGGAATCTTAATTAAGGAGTATGACACCAGCCCCTGTACATTTATTTTTCTTAAATATATTCCAGAAAAATCTAGTAGGTTTATAAAGATTTCCATGCCATTAAATTTTGATAGTAGAACAGAGTTTTTTTACTCAACCAGAAAACAAGCAAATGAATAGAGGCAGCAAGATGACAGCCTGCTGTGAAGCCAATGGTTACAAATTGGTTTCCTCTAGTCACAGTTGCCTTTAACTGCTTTAGACTCTCAGCAGCTTTTCATTAAGAGTCTCTATTTGCCCTTTTAAAGAAGAAAGTGCATTAAGTGCCCTTATTTTTGGAAATGCGGGTACAGCGTGTGTAATATCGAGTTGAGATTGGTAAATTGTTATTTAACATCTTTAAGGGGGGCAGTTTCTCTACAGGGCTAGGTGGTTTTCCAACAACGTATGAATAAACCACGCAGTACTGATATTTTTGTGGTGTTTATGCAACTCGTCATTAGGGAATAGAATTTTAAGTGCTTTAGGAGCTTTTGTTTGCTTTGGGTTTGTTCCCATTTTTGTGTTTATCAGGTAGGAACAGCCCTAAGAAATACTTACTTTCATAAAATTGCCTTTTTTTACTGAAAGCATTATGGTCTCAACCAATGTTTGGTTTTGGTTTGGTTGGGGGGGAGGATTTGTCTTGAGTTGTCAATATAAATATACTCAGAATGCTCAAGTTGGAGCTTTTCTATGTTTTGGTATATAAATTCACATGTGTTTCAAGTTTTCTTGGTTCGGTGTTTTATTTCCAAAATTAGCTTTTTAGCTTTAGATGTTTTTCACAGAACAGAAATTACTTCCTGATACACCCCAGAACTTGCTCTCTCATTAGGAATCAAACACCACACTTAAAGGTATTTCCCATAAAGATCATCACTGATGCTCAGCGCTGCATCAGATTTGGATCTCATCCAAGTATTGTTCACATTTCAAACAAGTGGTAATGGGAGGAATTTTCAGTGCAGAGAGCATTGCCAGAAAAAGCAAGTAATCCTGCATTTCTGGAAATAGCTGTTACTCAGAGATTTCCCCCTAAACTCTTGTGGTTAATTGTCGGCTAAGCAGCCACATGTTTAGTAGCTTAACCTAAACAGGCTAATCCTGATGTTATAGAAATTGGACAGTGATATTCAGAAAAGAATTCTTTTCACCCTTAGCAGGATTTATGGTAGGGAAATTGCTGAACACTTCATAGTGTGCTGGTTTGTGACCCGGGGTTCAGAAGTACAAAGGAATTACAAAGATATATGATGATACAGAACAAGAGTTTAATTTCTGAGGTTGTGTGAGAATATGTCAAGTTAATATCTCATCTATTCTTCCATCACCTACTAACCCACAAGATCAAAAAGAGTCACATCGTCCTGAAAATAAGGAATTGACAAATAGTTATGGACATAATTCCCAAAATTATCTCTATGGGGGGAATAAGGCTTGGAGTGATAATGACATATGTGATAGATCAGACACAGTTACAGTTCCTAGTTTGGGCAATTAGGCAAGACCTGAGCTAAGCTTAGGGCTCTCAGCATTTTCAGCTACAGGGTGACCTACTTTCTGTGGATTGACTCAACTCCTGGAATTCAGTGTTCTGCATGAGCAGAATTCATGTTAGAATTCAAAATGGGTTTGCACATGACTCCAGCCTATAGATGTATATCTGGATAGGTCTACTAAAGGAAGCAGCAGCTGGAATCTGAGTACATTTCTTGATCTCTGCACCCATCGTTTTGATAGTGTTTAAGCTAACAATCCATCATGCGAAGGTTCATTCACATTGATTTTAAGGTGTTTTGGATCACAGCCATTTCAGTCAGCCCCATACACAGAAAGCACACTCTGTTCAGAGGAAACTCTGCAGCACAGGGATAGAGCCTAGCCACCTTGAGACCTTGTGCGGAAGCATGAAAAATCCATCTTTCATTTGGTGTCTGGTGAGTGTGTGTTTGCCTGAACTTACCACTGCTGTATTTTGAACTAGCATTAGCAATTTTCTGCAGATCCTCTAGCCTGAATGAAACCCAGGACAGTCATTGATATTTTACAGCAGAGCTCCTCTGGAAATCTTAGTGCTTCCCTGTATTAAGGTCCTTGTTATCTCTAACTCTTATTTGGCCCACATGCCATAATGTCCTCCACTAAACTAACAGCATGAAGGACATCTGAGGCCGCCAATGCTCTTTTGTATACTTGCCTGGTAGGAACACCAGGTAAATCTTCAAATATCCATGCTTGAAGAGAGATAGTTAAAGAAGCCTGAGAAATGCAAATCCTATTTAAATAAGAAAATTATGTTCTTGAGTGATCTCAATAAGACCAGCTTGAACAAGCCAGGAATGCAAATGGAGTTAAAAGGCATACAGTCTGTCTTGACAGGCAATAATACTGTATGTGTCGTGGAGAAACTGTAAATGATAATGAAGCAGAACGCTTCAAAGTTTTGATGTGAAAGGGGCCAGCAGGACGTGATTTGGCCAAGGATACCATTGGCTCTGGGCTGCTGAAATTATTTAGAAAATGATCCCCCCCCCCCCGGAAAAATCTGTGAATACAAGCAAAGCTAAGTCAGGAGGTAATTGCTGGCATTTACACTTATACAGCTACTGTATAAACTGAACTCCTTACCCCATTGGGGGGGGGGGTTGTTGGCATCTTGTTAGGGTTATTTTAATGTCTGTCTCATTCAGAACAGGCCTTTGAAGCTGCTGCTGTATTTATCCAGGCTACTGGGCCAGATGCATGAATTCCAACTCCTTCATCAAGAGTATATAAAACACTGAATGGGAATGGGAGGAACCAATCAAGTAATGTGGGCAGAGCTGGAATTCTTCCTAATTTGCTACATAGCCTCACTTAATTGACAAAGAAAGAAAGGCAGAGGATCAATTGGTACAAGAGGATGCAAGCAATATGGCTCAATATCTTTGAGGTAGTTTCCGAATTAATAATACAAACACAAACAATTACAGTTCCTGCTGCTTATTATCTTTCATTACTTATCTATTATAGTTGTACACATTTCTGATTCAAAGACCTTGTTGTGCTAGACAGAATAACAGTATGGATCAATTCAGTTCCTAGTCAGGAATTTTTATTTCTTATAATATAAATGTATGTACAACACTTGAGCAAACCAGCCACCAAAAATATATATATTAGGGCTAAATATTTGCTTCACTTTTAATAAAGACATTGCTACAAGCCACTAGATAGGCAAATCCATCTGCATACAGTAGATGAAAAAGGCACCTTGTGAATCATATTTCAGCAATGGTCTGTAACCATTTGTGATGCAGTGTTGCACTCCTTAAAGGAAAGTATAGGCCTAGTTTTGAGGAGAGAAAATAGTTTCAAAACCAGAATCTTTGTAGTTATGCTCTCTTAAAGTTCTTAGAGTTTTGGTAAAAATAAATCTTGTGTGCTCTTTCAGTGTTGCTCTTGTACAAATATTTTAGCAATGAAGAAGAAAGCTATTAAATATGTTTGCTTCTTTGGCCTACTTGAAAAAATGCAGAAGAAACTGAAAAGGTAGAGATACATTAGAATTTCAAAGTCCCAGTCTGTGTCATTGAACAGCAAGGGAATTATGATATTGTTAATCATATTTTTAATTCTAATGGCATTACAGAGTGAAAAATAAGAGTAGTATCAAAGTCCTTTCAGTTTTAATCAATTGAGGATCTGTTCCACGCTCCTTTGCTTGATGGAATACTGCAACAGGAAGAATGCAGAAATATACTGCACACTAATTTTTAAGTATGTGGTAATAAATATGCTGCTTTTTAACGTGGCATAATGCCACGTTTCCTATTATAGAGGCATTCTGATTATTATAAGTATCTTTTAAAAGATATGTATCAATTTATTCTAGCAGTAAATCCTAGATTTACTTAGATCTTCATGAGATCAGCTGTGCAGCTTTCCAGAGGAATGAATATTAAAGAGCTGATATCTCACACAGTGTCTGCAAAGATTAGAATAGCTTACCAGTGTACATCAAAGATTTATCCACCTTAAGCTTCTACGAGAGAAGGTTGGGTTTTTTCACACTTGCACATGCTATGCATGCATAAGTGATTAATGTTAAGCTGAGATGAAGGAGACATGATGTATATCTGATGCCAGCATATACAATATAGACATGAGAGCAGGCTATTTTGTAGCACTAGGTGCTATTTTTGCAGTTGGAACCATCATGGAGGTTTTGGCTTCTATGACAATGGGGCATTCTGTGATGACTAAACATACTGGGGGTCATGGAATACATTTGTCTTGAAGAGGCAGAAAAATCTTTGGTAGTAAGCTAGACAACTTAGTCAGGAGGGCTTTAAACTGAAAATCTCAGGATCTTGATTGGAATGAGACAATAGCTATGTTGTTACAGCCAANCTGTTCCAGCTTGCACCCATTGCCCCTTGTTCTATCACCAGATGACCTTGAGAAGAGCCTGGCTCCATCTTCCTGACACTCACCCCTCACATATTTAGAGACACTAAAGCGGTCACCCCTCAGCCTCCTGTTCTCCCTTCTCCAAGCTCAAAAGACCCAGCTCCCTCAGCCTTTCCTCATAAGGGAGCTGTTCTACTTCCTTCATCATCTTTGTTGCTCTACTCTGGACACTCTCCAGCAGCTCTGGAAGGATGAGAGGGAATCTGATTAATAATATCTATAAATACCTAAAGGGGGGGTGTCAATAAGTAGCAGCTAATTTCTTTTCAGCTTCTTTTCAGGGGCCAGTCCTGTGATAGGACAAGGGGTACAAATTAGAGCACAAGAGGTTTCACTTCAACATGAGGAGAACCTTCTTTACTGTGAGTGTGACAGAGCACTGGAACAGGCTGTCCAGAGGGTTTGTGGAGGTTCTTTGCAGATATTCAGAACCTGCTTGGACACATTCCTGTGTGACCTGCCCTAGGTGATCCTGCTTTTGGTTTTTGGGGGTTGGATGCATGATATCCTTTCCAACCCCTAGCATTCTGTGATTTTGTAATCCTCTAAGTGGACACATTTGACTGTACTTTATCTGGCTGCCCTCACTCACCTTAAGTGTAGAAATGATTCCGTGCCTAGGTGACATACACCTTCAGACGGAAGGAGAATATATTTTCTATAAATGAGGTTTATTTATTATTTATTGCACTGTTTAGAGATTTAAATTAAATTCACCACAACTATGCCTAAGGGTGTTTAATGTAAAATCAGTGACAGGTTAGTTCATGGATCACTGCTAAGACTGCGTAAATGAATGAATTCTTCAGTCTGTAAATGGAATGCTGCTTGTATTAAGAGAAATAGACTGCTGACGGCTGAGTTGGGCCTTTCTGATTTTTAATAGTTATTTCTTCATCCTGAAGGTTTCCTCAACCCTGTTATAAATGGAAAGACTCCAGAGACAAGGCAGAATCCCAAAGAGGCCATGCTGCCTTGACACTTCCAGAGCTGAGCTCATCATCTGGGAGTAGGTATTTGATGAAGGAACCTGAATTACCTTCTTTGAAAGAAGTCTTTTCATGTTTAGCTCTGAATCAAAAGCTTTCAGAAGTAGTAATTATTAACACTCCAGTCTGATATGACTTACTGGCAGTGTCTTTCTTCTTATGTTGAGATGCAACAGCAGCTGTAGTTCTAGGTGTCTCTAAGGGGCTTTCAGAAAAATCAAGTACAAGTGAGCACTTAACTCTTCTTTCCTCAGTTTCTCCACATCAATTCCTTACTAATCGCCTTTGAAACAGACATGGAGATCTATAGTTTAAATCATGCATATAAAATTATGTTATTATCTGAATTATCATCCTCTGTTTCATAGGCCATGCATTCAGATGCTGGGTTGTTTTGAGCAGTATTTCGCTACTATAAAATCTCAGAAATATACTAAATTCCACTGCTGCATGTCTTACAGAAAATTTAACTGTTGGTAGCTGGCTAACAGCAGGAAACAGCTACTGCTGCAGTCTATTTTCAGATTTACAGCGCTGTTGTTAGGCATTAGGTTAATGGAATTCATGGTGTGGTGTCAGCCACATTTGACACAGAACTTGACAAAGATTCTTAGATAAAGGCAGCACTGGAAAATGGGGGAGGTGGTGGAGGGGACAGGACTATAATGTCTGTCTGCATTCCAGAAACTTGGTTTTCATTCTCATAAAAATCCAACTTTAAAAAAGCAACCAAACAAAGTGATAGGCACAACTAATCTCTCCAAAATTTCAACAGCTTAACCAGAAAAAAATGTTCTTAATACATGAGTTTTTTAAAATCTGGGGACAAATCAGAACAAATATTGGTGTGACTCATCTACAGATTTCTAACTTTCGGGGAAAGAAAAATGTTGCTTGATTCCAGCTTTAAGATAATTTACTGAGCCCAAGCTAATGAAAGTCCATGCAAGCAGCGTTTCCATCAACATGAAATTTGGGTGTCCCAACACTCAGCAATGTTCTATATACAGACAAAGGGGAAACAATGGCTTTATTCTACTTAATACTAACTGGTTTATGAGAGCATTTGTATATCATTACAGGGACATATATTGTGGTACACGTTTGCACACCATACTGATTTCTTAGGATAGCTGTGGATGAATCAGCTTTTGGAAGAGTTATTTGCTCTCTCACTACTAGAGATGGAAGTTAGGTGTTGAGCTTAGACAAATGCCTAATTTTCACACTGTTGAAGTTGTGTCTTGACTCTCAGTTTATTTCTGAAGTCATGGAAGAAAGTAGAGTTTGGCTAGAGCTTGTTCTTGTACAAAATTTCAGAACAAGGTCTGCATATATCATAAAAGCTGTTTTGATATTTTAACATACATCCACACCTTGGAGTTTGCCAGGCTGCTTAATAGCAAATTTCACCTATAGCACAAAAATCTGATTTAAGTCAATAATATTTTTGCCATTTTCTTCATGCAAACATTAAAAGATAGGAGGCACTGATAGCTAGTGATTGTTAATGATGGCAAATGATAGTGGTATCACTATCTGTCATTCACTAGTTAATCCTTGGCAACTGACAATGTTTTAGCCCTTCCCAACTGTGCTGAAGTAAAAAATATTAGTCTGAACTCCATAAAGTAGAGTAACCAATGATGCTATAGAGACATGCTCTATCATGTTTTTCTTTCAATTCCAAGGAAACAAGTTGAGTTGGTCTCAGACTAAAACTGTTTTAACTGATGTTTCAGATAATTTGCTTTAATATGACATGTAAATAGTAGATCATCTGATCACTGATCTAATTCATCATCTTATATATTTCCTTTAGTGAGAGCCAACTGAATTTAAAAATCTGTATCAAACTGAGCAATTGAGTCAATATTACACAGAATATTGTGTGATTCACTCTGAACATAGTATTTTACATAAGAGGCTTGACTGCTTTTTTCTTTCAAAACACCAAGATTTATATAATACCTTAAGGTAGAATTTAAAAAGCATTCCCTTAAGTAATGCCTTCATTATTGTAGGGAGAAGAAAAAAGAAAATCATGTTTCATCAGATCATTTTGATAGAATTTGTAGAAGGGATAGTTTATGGCTATGTGCCATTTCTAATGTAGAAGATCTTCATACATGTGTGAAGTTAACATTGAAGTTAAACAAGTTATCTTTTAATAGGAGCGCTGTGAGCTGATGATCTTACTGGTGGATTTTCCAGTTTATGATTGTCATGGATATACTTAATTTATGCTTAAGTATTTCTGGCAAATTATTTCTCACGTATAACTGGGTCATGGGCAGGTTTTTTTACAATATCCCATAGAGGAAATAAATGCAGAGCCATAATAAAAACTTTCTCTGTAACAACACAATTGATCTTTGATGAAAAATCCCCACTATCCTCCTACTTTTTTAGCCACCGGTGTCTTTTTTTTCACTTAGCAAGCCTTGTCTTTCCCTCCTTCATCTCCTCCCCTTCATTCACCAGCCCTCATTCCCTTCACTTGGCTTTCACCTTCCAGATCCACAGGAGCATTTGCAGATGTGCCTTTCACATGTCAGATTGTGTTCATTATGGGAAGTAACCTTCCAGCATTCTCCTGAGTGTGACTGCAGAAATACAGAGACTCATTGCAAAACAGAAGCAGAAACCCAAGTGTGAAGAGAACGATGTTGGTTTTTTCTGATCTTGTCTCTCTTCTTGCCTCTTCCCAGTTTTGACTAGTAATTGGATTCTATATGTACTTGCAATAAAGTAACTTAGTTAAGAAAAATTTCTTAGAATATTTCATTTGGTGTGACTTGACATTTTTGAAAGACTTTGATGCTACTCAGGACATCAGAACAGACCCTATTCAAATCAGAATCAAAAAAATCCCCCAAGCCACCATATTAAAAATTCACGTTACAACTATCACTAAGCCAGATGGTTTAGTCTTGATATCTTGGCACCTTTCTGCTCATTGATATTCCTCACACCTTACTAAAAACCTATTGTAATTGCCAGCATCCTTTTTCTTATTAGGAGAGAATGTTCATTTGCAACATCCTCACACAAGAGAAGAGTGAGCAGAATGTGAGAGCACGGGCCTGCACTTCTGCACTGGAATCAGAGGCATTCAGCAACGTTTTGATTGTGTTAGTTTTACAGTATATTTGCAGCAGTGAATCAGGAAAGCACTAATTATCATGATGACCAATAAATAAGACCAGGCATTAAGATTTTTGTGTTAAAAAATTTACTTCATGTAGCAAGCAGAGGGAGAGAATCAGATGTACTGAGTGGCGTCAACTACTCCATATCCTGATCTAAAACCAAGTGAGAACAAGGTTTGTGCTGCTGGCATGTTGTTATAACTGTAGATTTGAATTTTGCACTACTGAGGGAAGATGTACAAGATGCTTAGTTACTCTTTACTTGTTCATCTCCTCTAGTGAAATGCAGCAGATTTCTGTCCTCAGCTGTCCATGCTCTCCTGTTCTACACTAGATTTGATGGGATGTCTCATTTGAATATGCAACACTTAAATCTAAGAAAAAGCATACAGCTGACCTTAGTCCTTCATGTATTTTATCCACATATAATAGCCAAACAAGTGTAAACTGAGAGAAAGTCTACATATATGTTTGCACAATTCTAATTAAAATCATGCAGATGCCTATGTGGACACTTGTTCCATCAAAAGTTGATTTCTTCTTCAGTTTAAATGTAGCTGCAATCAAATGATACTTGAGCAGATGAGAATATGAACTTGCTCCATAACCTCTTGTACTGGTTTGCCTAAATATATTGATAGCTCAAACTAAACCTGCATTACAAGCCTCAAAACTAAACACAAGTAAAGGTTGAAATGTTCTAGTATCCAGATTAAAATAGTTCTATCATTTACACATGCCGTTTTAAGGACACAAATTAAATATATAATTTGAACTTAAATCAGAATGAGAGTTTCCACACATGGTTTTACACTGAATTAATTAAAAGTCTGTCTACATGGGAGATTTGACCAGAATAGCTTTCTCATGAGAATGTGTTTTGTCATAGATATTCCTAATCCATACATATCTGTTTGGTTTTGTGGTTGGTTATTCTTTTTCTTTTCCAGTTGAACGCACTTTTAAATAAGGAGTTCTGTTCTTCAAGTTATTTGGAAATACTTTATTTCAGAATAACAGATTCCCATTTGGACCAAGCCCTTAATGCATTTAAAACTGTCCCATCACTTAACTCAGGTGTAAGTCAAAGAGAGAGGTTTTCTACCTTCTATGTCTATCTTACATGATTTTGAACATGGAAAAGTATTTCAGTTATGATTCAAAAATCCTTTGACACAGAGGAAAGCATAATTTATCATGCTTTGCTGGCTGATTTACTGTACATGTAAGCTCTGCTTACCACTTTGAATAACACTGATGGATTTAATTTCAGACCACATGAATGGGACGGTTTTTCTTGTTCCAGTTTAGTTGTGTAATATTGTCATCTGACAGTGTGTTGAAATTGTAAGGCAAACTGCAGGGCATCACAGGGTCTAAGAAAATCTAGCCAAAATCTTAGAGCCACTCCTTTGGGTAGAAAATTATTGTAGTAAATTCCACGTATGCTTTTGGAAGCTTTTCAGAGAAAGTGTTCTCAAGGAATTTGTAGTTGAATGTGAGAATTTTAAACAGCTGAAGCTGGTTGCAAACCAACTGTGAAGGAATGTCAAATTAAAGATAGTCAGAAACGACAGGCTGATTCCAAGAACCAGCTCGTCAAATTATAAATTTCTGCAGGCAGGGTACGATGCCAAATGTGTATCCATAGAATTACACACTCTACCACATTAATTTGAGAGTGAATCAGAGACAAATTCCACCAAGCTGAATGTTCTGTTTCTGGCTGTGGGTGGTAGGGAATGCCTACAGAATAGCACGGGAATAAGTCTAACAAATAGTCTTCCAAGCATATGTCTTGGGAATATGCTAGTATTCCTATAACATCCAGCGTTCGCTGTTTAGGGACTTCCTGAACCAGAGATGATTTCTTAGTGCTAAATTACCTTAATTGAATTTTTATCACACAAGTGTGTCTATCTGAATCTATATTAATCTTCAGCATTTATAACCTTCAGGAAGGAGTGCCACATCTTTAGTAAACATTGCATAATGAACAACCGTCTTTGTTTTGAACCTGCCACCTGCTAGTTCAGCTAATATTTCCCAGTTTCTGTGTTTGAAAGGACAGATTCTAGACATCTGTCCTAATCCAACTCAGCTGCAGTATACAGGCATCCAAAAATCACCATATTGGCTTGGTGTAAATTTAAATTTAGATGGAAACTTAGAATAATATCATAGCTATCAATTTATATTCCTAATTTCATTTACATTTTCTGCCACATACATTCCGTAGTAAGTTAAAGGTGTACTTCAGTGCCTGAAGTGCAGGCATTTTGCCTTGTCTGACTCTGTGGTCATTTAGCAGAGGCTGTCATCTTTTCTTAGGTCAGGAAAGCAGCAAGACCTTACTCTTCTCTGTGCCCTCAGCAACACAGTATGCAAATTGCTGTGGTTTAGAAACTAAAAAAAACCCACAACCCAGAGAAAGAGGCTAACTACAGAGATAATAGCAAGCTCTAGCAAGAGAGTGCCCTGTCATGCAGGTCTCTTTTCATAGTCCAGTTACCCTGTGGGGTCCACGTTGCTTAATGGAATGTAATAAATCTCTTGTTATAGCTGTTAAGTGAACTATATTGTCCTGTTCCTGTGTTCTCTGTGTCTTCAGTGAAACACAGGCTGTGAACCTTTCCATGGGACATTTTGCCTGAGATGACAAAGACCAGCCGTCATCTCTCCTTAAGCTATTTGAGCAAGTAAATGAGCAAGTGTAGAAAATCGTATGGAGATACATGTGGTCTTGGATTGCTGAATTGCTTGAAACATGACATTTGAGTCACTGGGGGTTGCTTTTTTTGGTTATTTTTAAGTTAGTTTCCAGCCAGATCAGTGACCTAATCTGCCTCATCCTGCAACCAACTAATTGCTACTGATGACACAAAAGAGGGAGGAAACATCAGAGAGGACAAAATTTGCTGACTTCTGTATGGGACACAGAAATCCTACAGTCATTTTATTGCATTTTGAAAGTACATCCTAAGCTGTTTAGACATCTCATTGATAGTTCTAAGAAAGTCTCTGCAGTAAGGTGTGCACTTTAGCAAGCATCTAGACTTGAGTAAAAGACTTTAAAACTAGAGAAGCTACAATACTACAGGAGTATTGTGTTCAACTCTTAGCCCTTCAGTTTAGGAAGGATGTTGAGGTGCTGGAATGAGTCCAAAGAAGAGCAACTATAATGATAAAGGGCCTGCAAGGTAAACCTTACGAGGAGAGGCTGATGGAGCTGGGTCTGTTTAGCCTGGAAAAGAGGATGCTCAGGGGTGACCTTATCGCTGTCTATAACTACCTAAATGGTGGTTGGAGTCAGGCGGGGTCTGTCTTTTCTCCCTGGACACTGGAGACAGGACAAGGGGTCACAGTCTTAAGCTTCATTGGAGGAAGTTTAGACTTGACATTAGGAAAAGGTTTTTCACTGAAAGAGTGATCAGGTTTTTGAATGGACTGCCCTCGGAGGTGGTGGAGTCACTGTCTCTGGAAGTGTTCAAGGTTAGGCTGGATGAAGTGCTGAGTGACATGACCTAGATGTTAGATGTTAGGTTTACTTGGCTTAGTTGGATTTAGGTTGGACTGGATGATCTTTAAGGTGATACTGTGATTCTGTGAAATGTCGGTTGTTATTTGCATTTGTTATTAAAAAATTGTGTTGCTTTTTCTAGCCCAAACTTCTCTGACCTCAGTTTCCGAAAGTGAATTCTTATTACACATACTTCCGCTAGTCTAAGAACTAGCTGCAGCCTGGTATATGTCAATATGTAGTTGAATCATTAATCAACTTATCAGCTCTTGAGTAAAAGATTAGCAAACTGTTTAAACTACTCAGTCTTTCAAGAACTGTTGGCATCTTCATGGCTTCTTTCTGGATCACATAAATCATGTTTCCTGCACCATGAACACAAGGCTCAGCCACCTCCTCTTCACAAACTTCTTAATGTTACATGCCTATTTGACATTCTGTCATTACACACACACCAAAGCTGTTTTCCCAGCTAGCTAAAGCATCACCAGAGAACTGCTAAACTGCTGTTAAACTGCTTTGCTACCACAACTGGTTTAAGAATTTCAGCAATCATTGCAATATTTCTGCATTTGTGACCTACCTCCTTTCCTAAAGGTGTATCTTTTCATGTGTTTCAGATGAAAACAACTGTTCGCGTAATTACCAAATGTATTCAAACAAATTAGTCATCATCAATCTTTATTAGAACACCCATTCTTGTAATCTGTAAATTTTACTCGCAATTGCTATACTCTAGCAAGACTACAGATACGGACGTGATATAGCATTTGGTCAAGAACAGATTGCACTGGGACTAGCTCCATAGCATGATGGTTATTATTACTTTTTTTTTTTTTACATCTGTCAATTAAATAAGATTTAATTAGAGGAACTTTTTAATTAGAGCTGGATGGCAAATGATTTTTCCATATTGCAAAATCTTCAGGATGTAATATGATTTTTTTCTCCTTTCCTTAAATAGATCAATATGCTGGAAAAGAAGATGAAAACTGGATGATTAAAAGTCTTCAAGTTTTAAAGCTGGGATGTTTTTTTTGCATAAATGGATTTTTATCATAATAATGTAAGATGTTGTGGCTATTCAAATCCCACCTGGATGCAGTCCTGTGCAATGTGCAGTCCTGCTTTGTCAGCAAGGTTGGACATGATTATCTCCTGTGGTCCCTTCCAACTCCAATGATTCTGTGCTTCCTGGAACTCCCAGTATCTACACTGCATGATTTTTAGTTCACTCCTCACTGGTTTCAGACCTCTACAATTAATTTTCTCCCACATCCAGACGCAGTGCTAGTGACAATTCACAACAGATCACACTCTCCAAACGCAGGATGCTCCCTTGCTATAGCTCGCTTTGCGCACACAAGGTCCTCCAGCACTATCCCAGCTTGCTTTAAGCGTCAAATTTCTTCTGATGTGCTTTGCCATGGAAATATATGAAGTACATATCATGACTCATGGAGGAACCAAAGACAAGATGTTCCTTTACTTGTTGTCAAAAGACTGAAAAGGCTTTTCCTTACTAAACCCGACAAAGTTTCTTATCTCCTTGAAAGGCAGAATTAAGGCATTTTTCCTCAGAGGGCTACTGGAGATCAGTCTCAAAGGAAGAGTCCACTTCCTCATTCAAGTTTCAGGTGTGTAGTTTTCAGCAGAATTTTCTTTAGCATGCACAGAATTAATGAGTGGAGTTTTGGATTCCTTGTGGTAAGAATTTAGATTTTTTCCATACAAGCTGCAGACAGATTTGTGCCCAGAAATTATGATTTATCTTTCACACATTTTTGTCCTGAACAGTGCTTATACATCTTGAAATGCTGCCCAGCTGTTGTACCAACATGTATCTTTAGCATCCATACTTCTAATACCAGCCAATATCTAATTTTTATGACAAGACCTATTTTCTACCCAAAAAATCCCTACTCAGTATTGTTTGCATAGATTGCCATACAAATCTCTAAATCTTTATGTATCTTCTATTAATTTTCTTGTGATTATGACCAAGATTAGAATTCTAATGTTACTTAGTCAGTTTTTAAAAACTAGTTTAACATGTCAGTTTAGACAAAGCCTAGCACAAATTATATCAGAGTAAGTCAGTTGTAACTAGATTTAAAAATTAATTCTAAAAACATTTGCAGGCTTTGCATAAATCAAAACATTTGTCATTCTTTCCTGGAACTTCTCTTCAGAAATAAAAAATACTCTCCATGCATGAGAATACTAATTCTTGCATGCAAATGCTCCCAAAGAGAAAGTTTATTATTTCAAACAGAGCCACAAAGCAGGAGAGAATGGCTCCGGCCCAAACTGCAAAAAAATAGAGAATGCTGGTATGTGATGGGGACACCCTGGACACATTTCAAATTCAAGTTAACCCATGGGTTCAAGGTATTGTCAGCAGCATAAGAGAAATCTTCAAAGCCTTGTTTTGAAACTGTTAAATGACAGCATTTGTGGCTTTAGAGACAATGGCAGTTTACCAAGAATTAATTAGTTTACTTTGGTAAAACTGAAACTCTTCCTCTACTCCCAAATACTACCTAGCTGTCACGGGATACCAGTGTAAATATCTTTAGCCATCAGTATTTTTACCCTCACAATATACCTATGGAATCAGAAGTTACTATGACTCTCATCCTACAGATTACTAAATAAAGCATGTGCAGACTTAATCCATTTCCAATGATTGACTTCCCGGCTAGTAATCTGTAATATGTCTTCTGTAAATATTATAAATTTTATGCCTTCATGTAAATTTATGGCTCTTACTTGGCTCCAAGTATTCTATTTGGACAGACTCAGGCAGGAAGCATCCAGCATTGGGACATTGGGATAACTCCATGCAAGTGCAGACAAGTGAAATAGCAACATGTTGAGCTGCATTAGAGATAGCATAGTCAATTTTTCTATCTGCTGCAACTTTCTAAGAATAACGTATTCCTCATCTCAGAAGGTGGAATCAAAGGAAGTCTTGTTTTTCCTGTCAAAAATCTGGGCCCAAAACTAAATTCTCAGATTTTTTGAAAGAGATGGATGATTTCCAGCATTCTTGATCTTTCCCACCTTAACCAGGACTTCCAGCTACCCTACTGCACTTATTTACATCAGTCTAGCTGCAAAATGTGAGGATTTTCATAAAGTAATTTACAGCATTAACAGGTAATTAATTTAGGTATCTCTGTAGGCAAGATGTTGTTTTCATACGTAATAAATAATGCCTGTACAGGGCTTTTTCATTAAGACGGCTTAAATCAGAAATGTTCAAATAAGTCTGACAATGAAAGGACAGAGAAACAAAGGCATAGGTATCTCTGATCCAGCATGTAGTGCCAGGTGCACTTGTCACCTCTCTCCATGTCTGATGCACATGACTTTTCAGCATGTGTTGAATGACAGAAGAGCCATGGATGCATACCACTACTTCATGTAAATAGTGTCTTGGCCATAAGTGGGGTGGAATACAAATGAGATTCTGTCTGGTGCACTTTGTCCTTTGTCTAGCCCTAGATACTTGCTGTTGTGGAATGCTGCTGTCACTTCACTCAGCATCTAAATGCCTAAGAATTAATAGAAAATGTGGCAGAGATCAAGGAGTTCCCATCAACAGAAATATTGAAGAGAAAGGATCTGACCTGAAATATTTACCTAGTCAGAAAAACCTTATAGATAGTGTTGTCCTCTACGATTTTCTTGTATTGTTTTCTTTGCAATAGTCTTGCAGACTGTTTCTTCCACCTTGCATGATTGTCTATTGAAACTATAACACTGAATTTGTGACACCAGAATTATTTCCATGGCAACTGGTTACTGGTAAAAAAAGGGGCACTTTGAGGACAGCAGTGCAGGAGTGATACAATCAGCAATTTTATTCTGTCCAGTGAATTCCAAGCTGTCAGAGAGGGCACACAGTGGCAGGAGGACCAACACAATAAGCACTAATCAGACATGCCTGAAATGAAAGTAGGAATAATTATCTTCAATCATCTTCAGCTAATAAATTCTTCATTTGTTACACCCATCAAATAATAATATTTTTTAAAAAAACTACTGTGAAACAAAACCAGCAGCCTGAATAAGGCAAGTGTTGGGTTCCAGTCCAACAAAATGCAGGTACAAGGAAACCACCATTTTTCATTTACATCATGTACTAAACATCAGCTAGAGACAGATTTAATCAAAATACTATTTACTTCCTGTCTTCTCCAGAATGAATTCAGATCATTTATCAAGAAAGTACCATGCTAGGGTGTGATAAAATACCACATAATGGTGGAAGTTCATGTTTTAGGGGCTTTATGGGTTTTTGTTTATTTTTTACATACTGTCTTTTTAGTGGTGTTCTCCATTACAACCATGTGAAAATTACTTGTGAAATAAAATACAAATGTGGGTTAATGTCAGTGAAACTCTAAAAGCTGTCACACTGCCTCAGGTAGGCTTTGTAGCCACCTGAATTATGAAAGTACATACTTGAGAGAAGAGTGATTCACTTGGTTATGCATCTAATCAGTTATCAGAGAGTAGCAAATAAGATAGTAACAAGGATGCTCACTTAGTTCTTTTAGAAATCTGAAGTGTCAGCTATACCTTCAGGGATGCCTGCACCACCCTTAAGACTGGTGATGGTTTAAACTATGCAAAGCCAAATTAGCTCTCAGAGCCCTTCAAACCTTATGTAAGCAAGTGATTCTTGGTGGTGGTGAGTTTAAGGGTTTTTGGCATTTAGTTTATTTTTGTAAAGTGCCTACTAATTACACCTCAGGTACTATACTTGGCATGTCACAGCTAATAGATTTATCTGTAACCTAATACTTGTGAGGCTTCTGTATATCCTTTGTGACAAGCAAAGAAAATAGACACAGAAACTACCTTGGTAATCAAGATCCTCATCAAGAGTAAACAGGTATCATAGCTGAAGTTATACTGATTTACACCAGAGGACGATGGAGCCTTTTGACCTTTACATTTGTATTAGCAGATCTCTGTCACCCCAGTGTAATCTAGAGGCTCTTATTCTATTCCTTTCTCTTCCAGGGAATGCCTGAAATAAGTATTGTGTTCTCTTGAGACAGAGAATAGACTTTTCATCATCCAAAGCCCTGTCAGGTAACCAATTATCTGAGTGTGGATCCTTACACAGACTCACCCTAATCACTCACAGCAAAGGTGGGGACAAATGCTGATCACAATTTGTTGTGCGCTTTTCTGCTTACAACTGCAGACAACTCTGAATTTAGCTGATATTTCCAGATTAAAGTGCACCAGTGCACACAGCTAAGCCTCACTATTACAAGGTGATACCTGGAACATTTGCAATCCTATTGAGTAATTCCGTCCAGGTTCTTATTAGATTTTTAATTTCTCTTTGATATCAGATAAAATAATTCCCTTTCCAGACAGGACTGTGTAACCTGTATTACCTATTCCCCATGAGTTTAGGCTTAACTTCATCTACTTTTTTGACTTCATACAAATGAACTTAATAAAACTATTTGCCAGATTTACAAAATAAATAGCATTAGAACTCTAATTCCTGCTGCCTTTGAATAACATCTCCTCAGTAAAATGATGTACAAAGTACCATTCGCTGTTTTAAAGGTAGGGCTTTTTATAAGAGTCCTATTATAAATATTAGTATTGGGTTTGTTGTTAAACCAGAAGGCATATAGAGCTGGAATTGTTTTGCAGCAAAGCACACAGCCTGTTTTATCAATGAGTTCACAAACAGTCAATAAAATCTTGGGAAGAAAAACACTCCTTCTTGCCCAAAAGGCAACAGATATTCAGCACAGGGGTTTTATCTGTGGGTATGACTGCTTGTTTTATCTCAAGTCACTACTAAACCAGACTCTCTTTCATATTGGCAGGTGATGACAGTTAAAGTTGAAAGGGTTGTTTGGAAGGTGTTGTTTTGACTGCACTACACTGAGATAGTAACTGTATTTTAAACAACTCGTACTGAGAAATGTCTTGGTGTGCCCAATTATCGGCAGCATAAACTTCCACAGAAAATATGACAGTTCCTTAGTAGCTGCAACAAGAACTGTTTTCAGCAAGGTTTTTGTCTCATGCATTCTTGGTACACCCAGTTTCTTATGGCTCTTCTTCTTCAAAAACACCACTTGTTTCCAAATCTATTACTCTGGTTATGATTTTAAGCAGTTTCACATCCAGTGGCATTGCTTTTGAAAACATCAGGATTTGACACATCTTTCTTCCTTAAATCTTCAGACTCCTGTGATTTCATAAATGCTCCTATTCATAGGATAGAACGAAGCAAAATGTCAGGGAAAGCAAA
This sequence comes from Upupa epops, assembly GCA_013397515.1. Taxonomy (NCBI): domain Eukaryota; kingdom Metazoa; phylum Chordata; class Aves; order Bucerotiformes; family Upupidae; genus Upupa; species Upupa epops. The sequence goes on along the minus strand of VZRI01005219.1, from coordinate 4,813 downwards.
GTAGTTTAGGCCTTAAAAGCATGAAACCATCTAATTCTCAGAGGTGTATTGATGGGGTGACATTAGAGATAATCAAGGTAATTGTATGTTCTAGCTGAATGCCACAGCCAGGTTCAGCAACAATTCAGTCACTGGAAAATCTGCAGCCATCTCCGCTAGCCTGAGAGTTGAACTGGTAACCAAAAAGCTCACACATAGTCAAGAAGTAATGGCAGGACCATATCTTCATTATTGTCATCCAGAAAATCGAGCTGCAGATGGAGAGGAGAAAGTCAAAGAGAGTGGTAGAAATCATGACTGTCACCCCACTTGGCATGATGCATCTGTTTTAGGGTTAGACTCAGCAGCCATTTACCATATGACTAGGAAAGACAGATAATGGGATTTCACAAGGAGACACCTAGTCTTGCGTAATATCTTTGTTCTAGGACACATCAAAGACCCAGTAACTGATGCCTCAAAAAGTGCCGGAAGCAGATGACATAGAAAAGCTGAAAATACCCTTTTTGGAAAGCACAAAGACATCCCCTGGATAACTGCAGGGGAAACGCCTGGAACTGAGTGAATGTGTTGTTCAAAAGTAGAAATGATCAGAAATTTACCATGGGAATCCCCCATGATTTTTTTGAACAATTAGAGATATTTCAAAATCATGTATGGAGAAAAATGAATTGTTTTAGCTAGAAGTTTCAACCCTTTAAAATTGAAAATGGTGGTTTCTGTTGCTTCTTACAAAGAGGTTACTCTCACTCTATTTTTTAATTGGATATTTTGTCCATGTTTTCTTGTTCAATCAGAAACAATGGAATGAATTTTTAAGGTAAAAATATAAATGTTCGTTTCTTTGGAAAGTTCATTCCAATTGCTTTTTCACATTGTGACTGGAGACTGATGGGTTTGATTGGAATTGCAGTTCTCTCTAAGAATTATTGTGGAGTGATTTTGACAGGATTTTCTTTTTCTTTTCTTGGCAACAGATTCTGACTGCCATTTACCGTGCAGGGATTCCTTGTGCCTTTTTACTAATGCTCACCACTGACATGCTATTATTACTTATGCAAATCGCTTGGCTTACTTCTACTTTATTATCTTCTTAGTAAAATAGCAGTAATTTCCTAGGTCAGAGAAGATTTCTGAAGAATATTTATTAGTTAGTTAGAACACAGAAAGCATGGCTTCTCAGGCACAAGCATAGAATTTATGCAATTGTATTGTTACTTGGCATTGTTCTTGATACTCTCCTTAATAGCACAGATAAGAATAAGACCTTTACAGGGGTAAACACTACAGTATTTATTATTTCATTCATTCCCAAACCTCCCAATTACAGCTAGTGCTTGTGTTCCTAATGCTTGAGTCCAGAGCATAGCACATCATCCATATGCAATTGGGCTTTTAAGTCTATACAAATGTGGTGCTTTTTACCGTTTTGAACCATACAGAAAAAGCGTGGTTGGATTTTATTTTGATTCTAACACAGATTTAAGAAAGCCCCAAAGGAGATTTTGTATAAAACTGACAAATCTTTAACTACGCTCAAGATGTATTTTTCCTTGCATTTTTGTACCTGTTGGCACAGTATAATTGCAATCCTTCCTCCCCAGAGAATAAATCAGAAGATCATGGCAGTACAAGTGGAAGCAGTCAGGCATCTTCCACAGATTGATATGTTTTGCTTCATTCACTCTAGTACCCCTGCTGCTTTCCTACTTTTATCTCTAGATTTTCTTATTCTGATTGCTTCAGACTGTATGCTGTGAGTGAGTGATGTCAATGCCATGCTTCATGCATAGACACATTGCAGCATCCATTGGAATACAACTCAACAATAGCCTTCATGTTTTTCTCCATGAGCTACCTGGTGAAAGACAAAACAGTTATATTGGCTGCTCCTTGAGGTGCCAGCTGTAAAATACATATTTGTCTGAAGATTTAAAAAAATTTATGAACCTTTTGAATACTACAAAGTCCTTATGAAGAGTACTATTAAAATGAATCTGCAGAACAGCATCTTCTTATTCAGTAAATTCATTCCCATGGTACATTAAGTAACAAAACTGTATATGTCAGGTAACCACGAGTCATCAAGTTACTGCATAGAAGTGAAATGCTAATACCTTTGGAAGGTGACCCCCTATTCTGTGTTGGTCTAGATCAATTACAAAATTATGTTAACTAGCTTAAACAATCATGCAAGTGATTGTGTAGAACATATACAGATTATCTGACAAAAAAATGTGGGTAAAGTTTACTCAGTAGTGACAAGGAGAGGAACATTGACTTTTAAATTGGTTAGCCAGTAATTGGCTCCAGATGATGAACGACTTTCCCATAGTGTCTACATTTAAAATTTGGTTTTGCTGTTTTTTCATTTGTTTTTTCTTTTTCTCAGCATCTGCATAACAATCATAACTAATAACAGTCATATAGTTCAGTCATGTGGCTAACTAGGATGTAGCAGTAAGAGAATGACAAGTATGGTCACAGACCTGGATCAGTTCAAGCAATTCAGTAGGACACTGCTTTATCATGGAAAATAGCAAACTGCTGAAAATCTTCAGAATGACATTACTCAAGGATATGACTAGGAAATTTTTCATTTCTCCTCCAAGACTAGTATTACAGTGCCTCGAAGTGTGAACACTGGCCCATTGAATTTATTCTGTCAGTAATTACCAAGCCAAACAATCCTCGTTTAGAATCTAAGCAGAAGTGAGAAAAATTAGTTTCCTGATTATGAAGACCAGTAAAGTTCCAATCGAATTTAGGTATGTGTTAAGAACCCCAGAACATACGAAAGATATACACTACTTAGTAGGACTGCAGTGGAGGATTGTTAAGCATCACTGAGTACAACAGTTAGGGAAAATGGAAAATAGCAGGTGTATACATTATCTTTTAGCTCAACATAATTATGCAGCTGATTCATAGCAGATTGTACCAGAAGTGGCTCTTTCAGAGGCACTGGGGATAGAAACAGCAGGAAAGTGTTTTTTAAGAGAAAGTCAAGAAAGATAACCTTTGCTGAAAAGTCAATAGGAGCAAAAAAGGCAGGGAAAGAGGAACAAGTTGTGTCAGTTCAGATCACACGCAACTTTTTAGAAAGTTGAATTGCTTTTCCATACCATTTTATGGCCTTGAATATATCTTTATGAATAAACAGTAAGAGGTGCAAGACAAACAGCACTATCTGGAATTACCCATCTACTGAAAACAAAATCAAGGTATTTTTATTTCATTGGGATGAGAAGCTTATACTAGAATCATTAATGTTTCCATAATAGCCTTTTTTTTCTAGCTTTATTAGCAGTCAAGTACACCAGTACACCTTGTGCAGCCATCTGAATAAGTATGTACATGCATAAACAACACTGTCTTTAAAAAGAAAAGAAGCAAAGAAAGCTGAATACAAATCAAATATGCAATACTAAATAATCTTTATAAACCATATAGGAAAGATAAGCCACTCAGGAAAGATAAAAATCCAGGTACTAATAATCACTCAGTTACTAACACCTTAGTCTAAAATAGATTCATTTCCAGGTATCTCTTGCAGACCAAGATAATATAGTCAATTGCTTTTTCTTTGGGTGACCAATCCATTAAGATCCAAGTATGCTGAATAGCTTAAAAAATCTCATTCCTCAGCTTGTGCTAACTTACTTGCTAAATTTACTCACTAATATAATGAAATTGAATAAAAGATCACCCACCCATGTTAATTCTCAACAGCATATCAGAGCCAGACTAGAGCAGCGTCAATGTTGATTTGTGCTTGAGATAATGAAATTTGAAAGTCTAGAAATGATAGGGTTGTTTATAGTGAGTTCATCTTTGTAAAGTAATTGCATCCAAGTTCCCATAAACGTAAAAGAGACATTCTGCTGCAGCTGGTTGAGAGGATGTCTTGATTAAGGACTATAGATAACATTTACAGCTTCAGAAGAACTTCAGAAGACTATCAGGGAAATCAGGGAATTTTAAAGAAAGAATACAATTTCCAAACTTAAAAGCATTATTTTTCCTTAGACATCTAATTTAGATTATATACCAGAAGTCTATAATAAACCTCCCACAAAGAAATAATAGCTCACTGCACATATTATGGTTGTTCAACACCCCATTTAAATACAATTACTGGCCCTTTGCCAGAAGCCAGGAAGCATCTCCTTCCATAGCAACAGTAATAGAAAGGTCAGGATAATATTTCTGCCAGGAAGTCTGCCCTTAAGAAGGATTCAGGATTACATTATGGATTACATGCTTTTGAAATACGGTACTTCCAAGTTATAATTCACCTGGATTATCCATCCCCTTTCCTTGGGATTAATTCTTTGGGTTTGCAAAGCCCACACCTGGCTCAGTATACATCAATTTTTCCCAGTGTTTTCTCAGAGTAGTGTTGTTTCAAATGTTACTTTAGCAAGTGTGAATGAGAAGCAGCAAATGTTCTTTCTGAATTCATTGAAAGCATAGCTCAGGATGTATCTAATTAAAAGCACTGAACTGAGATAATCTACCTAGTTCATTTTATGGGATTTGGTCTAGTAGGCAGTCTTTTAGATATCAGAATATTTAAAGGATGATGTGCTGTTATTTTTAATGTTTTAAAAATATTTTAGTATTTGTTTGATACCATTTTCTTGTTAGTATAAAAGTTAATACTACCTTTTTTAATGTTGTTTTATGTTCTGCTAGAAGCTGGTTAGATATAATATATGACTAGTAAACTAATAGCATCGGGTTTTGAGGATTAAGCTTGTGCAAGCATATGCAGATGAGTCACTTTGATCATATGAATTATTTCATTCAA
>VZRI01005217.1:219813-316640 GCA_013397515.1 Upupa epops | reverse complement strand
CCATCAGGGGAGTTTTAGACTTGGCATTAGTGAAAGTTTTTTCACTGAAAGAGTGATCAGATTTTGGAATGGGCTGCCCATGGAGGTGGTTGGTTCACCGTCTCTGGAGGTGTTCAAGGTTAGGCTGGATGAAGTGCTGAGTGGCATGATCTAAATGTGAGATGTTTAGGGTTACTTGGTTCGTTTTAGGTTGGGCTGGATGATCTTTAAGGTCTTTTCCAGCCTCATCATTACTGTGATACTGTTACTGTGATGATAAATTTCAACCCAAAGTAAAGACTCTTTCTAAGCTCATCTAATCATAGCAACTCAGTGACCACACCAAGGTGCCTGTGGTGCTGGTTTGCTTAATTTCTAGGAAAGGAAAAAGAGCCAACACTTTCTTTGAAGCCCTTACAGAGTTTGCAATAGAAGGTGATATTAAAAAATTCCACTAATTGTGTTTTTCTCACACCTCGTGAGGAACACTGTTCACACAGTTTAGGCATTTTTAGAATTCATGCTGCCTTTAATTCAACATTTCTCCATATTTGATCCATCTGCCTTTACTGCTAATACAGCCTCCAGAGTCCTAGACACAAGGGTTCTACAAAGAAAGAAAAAGTCTATTTTCTTGGCATCACCAGTAGAGCACGTCAAGGGGCAACAACTCATTCACCTCTTACTACTAATTTCTCAAATCTACTTTACAAATTGCAAGAGCTATAAGTTAATATTTTCTTTCACAGCAACCCTCTAAGGATCTCCATATCAGATAATCCTTTTTCCAATGTCATATACATTCAGGTTTCTTGTAAAAGAGTTCTCTGTTCAGGGATTCATAAATCCACCAACTTTTGTAATGAATTAATTACAAAATTTTTTTGTAATTCTAATGAATTACAAAAGTTACATGTTCACTGCACACTGTCCAGATCCCTCTTTGCAGTTACCCTTTGCTCTACCAAGTTCTTCCTATAGAAAAAGGGAGAGAGACTCAATGCTCACTTTTTCAGGTTGTATTTTGTTGTATCAGAATGAATTCTTGTTTTCTGTCACTGCTAGCCATGTCTCTATGCAGGGCAGCACATACAGAGCCAAGCTGAAAACACACACTAAATCTCATGGAAAGATTTCTCATTAAGCACGTGGGGATAGCAGCATTAGGACCAACATCAGGCAGTCTCAACAGCTGCAGGTATGATCTTCAAATAAACCATGTCCTAGGTGCTCAGAAGATGTCAAGCAATGATCAAATACTGCTAAAGGTTAAAGAAACTGCTTGGAAAGCCCAAGATACCGAGTAATGCCTGGACAAGCCAGGAATAATCTTGATTGTTGGAAGGAAAAGACAATAGAAAATACAACCTCGCAGTCCACCGAATACTACTTTCCAAGAAAACCTGCACATCAATTTCTGTTGTCTGTCATAGCTTAAGACAGGATTTCAAGGATAAGAAAATCATGTTTGCAATTACAAAGTTTTAAACACAACAGAAACCAGCTTTCTCTCAGCAATACACAGGAGAGCATTGCTGCTAACGAACAGATGAGTTTACCCCATCATTTCTAGAGAGAAGCTGATGAGTGTCACTACTTGATAGGCTCAGTATAACAGAAAACCAGGAACTACACATAACAGATAATACCAACTCACAGGAGCCAGGTAATTCCCAGTGTTATGCACATGACCTTGGCACACATAGCAAACTAAAGGAAGACATTTAATGTAAGCAGCTGGAATAAAAGGTGTACGAGTTGTATTGGAAAGTAGCTCGAGATGCAAACAGATGGTCCACCATTTTATTTGATGACATTATTTTCTCACACAGCACGTATTTACGTACAGCCTTAGCTCCTCACACTGCTCAACCTTCCACTCTCACTTGACTTCCATTATATTCTTCTCTACACAGAAACAAGTTTTCTGTGAACTCTGTGTCCAGCCATCACGCTACCCATTACAGAAAGGAAAAGAAATGCACTGAATCATCTTTCTCCTGGTTTCATGATCAAACATGTCCTCTCCACGATGTATTTTCACTTTATTCTGCAAAGCCCTACAAATTGTGTTAAAATAAGTCATCATGAGTGACTTGTTTGGATCACTCTAGGGTTCCTCCCACCTGAGACCACTAGTGAAAACCATCTGGGCCATAAAAGAGTTCAGAGAAGGCTGTTGAAACACAAAACAATGTCTGCACCTAAAATCTGCAGGAACGAATAACCTTGTTTAGAGGGGCCTAAAAACCAATTCCCACAAATTTCTGAGGGAACTGGTAAGGAACCTGCAACCTGCGAGGCTGTGGGCTTGTGGTCCTGCAGGTCCAGTTGCAGGCAGTGGGGAGACTCTGCAATTCAGTTCTGATGTAATCATGCAGGGGAAAGGACTTTCTGCTCTTCCTTTTTTGAGGCTTTTATGCCTGATTTCCACCTGCATTAATGTCTTGAGATTGTGATACTCCACCCATACCAGTACAAACCCAAGTCCTCAGGGTAAGGAACACAACCTCTGTGTTCAGTTTATGCCAAATATTCATGCTCAGTGAAGCTGACTTTGACAAACAAACATTTTCAGATGTCTTCCTGGCCACTGCCAGTCTGCACTGGGCTATGCCCTGGGTAGCACGAGTCATTACCTGATTCAATACTCCGTCTCTGAGGATTTTTCAACAATATCAGATGACACAGCTGTGCCAAACTCCCTATTTCCTAGAGCCTCCTGGTACAAATTGAAAGAGCTTGCTGCAATTCCCCTCTACTGACTTCAGCTGATTCAATAACGTACCAGAATTTAAACACAGACAACCTTCTCTCGCCCTCACTTGCACACAAAGCATATCAAAAGCATGGAATTACTCCTGACTTGGCCTTGAGCAGCCAACACGATGTCAATTTTACATGTTTTATAAAGCAACAGCATGTAGAAAGCAACTCAAATGCAGGTCATATCAAGCATGTGACCCACAGAGCAATCAAAGACTGCCTGGAACTGTCATTCAAGGTTCAATCATCTTCTTGCAGGAAAAATGAAACATCTGTGGCCCAGAGAATTAAGTTATGTATTGCATAATTCATCTGGTGTCTGCCACAGCAGCCATTTTAATGCTCTAGTGATAAACATGTTTGATTATTTTTGTTTTGTTTCCTGTCGCCTCCATGGTATTTCTATTTATCTTCCCAAACTACAAGGCATAATAGAGATAACGAATACACAAAATCATGTTAGAGGGGGCTTATAGGACGTGGGAAATCAGCAGTCTTATTAATCACATTACAGCAGCATCATTATTAAACCTCACATTCCCTGTAAATGTTCTCATTCTTGTTCTTTTGGGTACACTCTGTAGTTAAGATTTTTTGATGAATTTATTGTTTCCCAAGGATCCAAACATGAGCTTTAGAGGTTTTGCTAATGGAAAGCTTCTCTCTTCATATACAAAGCTCATTTCTTGTTGTTTCCAAGGTTTTCCACCACCTCGGGTTTTTTAGGTCCTGATGTTGACAGAAGAAATGCAGAGGCCCCCTCTCTGATCACCTGTTCTACTAGTGGTTTGTGGTCTGCACTGTGAGAAACCTGAAGTGAAAGCACTGTTGGCAAGACACTGTTTTATTAATGGCAGCTTAGTTCAATTTACTCCCAAATGTGTAACCTTCAACACTTTCTCACCTGCTGTGAACTTCCCTGACCTCCAGATCGTGTCTCTGCAGAATAGGTAGGAACTTCAAAGCTCTGGGCCTATGCCCTGTTGTCTAGGTGTTTATCCCTGTGCAATCCCAGTTGACAGTTTCTACTTACAGAGCTTTGGGTGCCCATTGATTTGTTATACAACTGAAGAGAGCACCTCTCATTTGTGCATAATTTAGTACCAACTTATTCCAACAAGGTCTTTGCACTGGCCTGATGGAAAGAACCAAGCACCAGCCTCTGAGCTGGACAGGTCAGGCATATTCTGTCCCATTTTCATGGGGTCTATGTGACTCGCACAATGGGCAAAATCCTCACGATAAAGCAACAAGCCGAAGCTGTGACTAAACCTCGCTTGGTAGGAGCAGAGTGTTGCAGGATCTGTCATGCATTTCCTGTGATGCTCCACATGGGGTGAGTCTCTAGATAAAACAACACACTGCTCTGTAAGCACAAACACAAATAAAGTGCCATTTCCTATAAATTGTTCCTATAATGTTGTTTAGACAGTATCTATTCTAATAATATCAGCTGTCCCATCTGTGCTTTGTAGCTGCTTCCTCCTGCAATGATTCTAGGTCACTCCCTTATCCCCTGAAAGTCACCTCTGTACCTCCCAGCCCACACATAGAAATGCAGACCTTGGATCATTTCTAGCAACACAACACGAGGAGAAGCAACTGCTGCTCTCGCAGCCTGCATCCTCCACTGAAATGCTTTGCTTAGCTTTCCTATTCATTTCCCTGTTCCTACAATTTTCACCAGAGCTCCTTTTGCCAGGGATATTTAATGGGAGTTGATTACTGATTAAGTCAATAATCAACTTCAAAGTTAATTTAGGAGAGCAACTGCAAACTGCCCACCAAGCTGGTTGGCAGAGAACAGAACACAACTTTGCGACAGCTTCGTTTCGTTTGGAAGCCAGGCTGGGGGCTGTGCTGGTGCAGCGCTGTCTGGTTCCATGTGTGCAGGCACACAACCAGGCTGCTCTACCCCACAGGGGACTAACTTGCCTTTTTTTTTTTTAAATTTTACTTGAAAAAATACATAATAAAGTGTAAAAGAAGAACTTAAAGATCAAGTCTTAACTGATTAACTCTGCTGCTCTACAGCTTGCATAAGCTGTCTTAGAATTGTTTCTCAGAATATGTAATAATAACAGTTTGGTATTCTGGAAATACAGCACCTGCAACCATGGAGTTAAGATAGGTAATTGATCCAAAATTAGAAAGTTTAATTGCAGGTGCCTTAGGTGTTCTGTTTTCATCACAATGGCATTACTTTAAACTGTGAAGAATCAATGGAGCAATTGTCTGTGCTTTTTGATTAAAGATCCTCTTAGAATTACACACAAATACTGTGAGTTACTTGATAAAGCACAAAACCATTTCACACATCCTGGCAAGTCACAGATGCTTTCTGGCTTTTCTTTCCTGGGTGTTTATTTTCTGATCACCATGCCACACCTGAAAAATGTCTTTCAATTTTGAGCAGTTACAATCTCAGAGAGAACAGCCTTCCCCCACTGTACATCAGTGCCAAATGTATGTGTTTCTGTACACTTGTTTTCTTTAAAACAAAGTTAACCCCAAAAACTGGGCACTGCTCACAATTGTTCTAATGCCAACACTCACACATCAGATTCATCCTCAGGAGTTTCCTTCCATGGCCACTCAACTTCTCTTCTCCTTAAATGCAGAAAGGGACGGGAAGCCCAGTAATTTGGAAAAGCTTGGCATCTGTTACAATCTCCACTATCTTATTCTGTATCTTTGTCCCTCACTGCAAGAACCTATACAAAGCTTTTCTTAACTTACCCTGTCTATATTCAGTGAAAGAGGTTTAAGTCAGTTGGAAAATGGAGTACAGTCAGCATGTCTGAGTACAGGTGTCTCACCCCAGGCACATATAAAGGGAAAATTACTGTTTACCACCACAGCAATGACAGACCATCAGCTCCTACCTGCTGGAGATGGCAATTTTACAGTGGCCTGAACATTTATTAGAGTAAACATAACAAACTAAATAAGAGAGATCCAAACCTGTTCCATTCTTAGCTGAAAAGTTCCAGTTCTCTGAATTATCTGCTCCCTCTATCCAGTTTGACTTTGGTAACTGGTGCTAGAGAGCATAAGGCCTATATGGCCTTCTAAAGGATTTACTAGCATGACAAGGTTTCCCACAGTGTTCTCCTAGAGAAGCTGCTGCTCGTGGCTGGGATGTGCAGACACTCTGATGTATTAGAAACTGGTTGGTTGGCTGGGTCCCAAGAGCTGCGTGGAATGGAGTTACATCCAGTTGGTGTCTGGCCATGAGTGATGTCCCTCCAGGCTCAGTTCTGGGGCCGCTCCTGTTTAACATCTTTATTGATGATTTGGATGAGGGGAAGGAGGCCACCCCCAGCAAGTTTGCAGATGACATTAAGCTTCGTGGGAGAAAACCAGTATGGTTTTCCCTCCTCCCAATTTGCTCCAGCTTTCCTCTGGATGGAAACACTACCTCTGCCAAACTACAGATCATGTTACCATTCTGGAGTTCCAGTCTATGACTACTGGTAGCATGAATCTCCCTGACCCAAGTGACAAAGCTGCAAAAAAACCCCCACAGAATCATAAGGGATTGGAAGGGACCTCAAAAGATCATCTAGTCCAACCCCCCCTGCCACAGCAGGACCACCTAGACCAAGTCACACAGGAACACATCCAGGCGGGTCTGGAATGTCTCCAGAGAAGGAGACTGCACAACCTCCCTGGGCAGCCTGTTCCAATGCTCCATTACCCTCACTGTGAAGAAGTTCATGTCATTCAGATCTTCAGTAGACAAACAAAAATTCTCCAGTGATCCCATGATCTTGGGTGGTGTACAGGTAGCTTATAAATCTACCATGTCACAACTCTACCTCACTTCCCTCTCCCTCCTGCCACAGCATCCATGTTTCTCCAGGCATGACACCCTTTGCTTGGTTCTGTGATCTCACCTGCAAGACCTGGTGAACTCAGGCATGTGGGCTGGGTGGACCTACACTCCAAGCTCTACACTCGATGTGACACACTGGGAAGACACACCAGTTTTAAACTCTGAGTTAATTTGGTTCAGTTGGGTACTTCACTTGAGCATGAAGTTGCACTTCTTTTTCCCTAAGTGGGCAGTTTGTACCGTCAGTCCCTGTACAGTGTCTGCAAAAGGTGTAAGCTTCCCAAATAAAAGCCTATCTAGCCTCCTGATATTTCCTCTAGGCTTTGGCCCATTTATGCCATTAAGTAGTAAATCAGTAAATCAGGGAAACTTTGCCTCTGAAGTGTTATACAAACAGAGGATGGGGCCAGACTTGGCAGCCCCTTGAGCGGCACAAAGCCCAGCCTCCTTCCCCACCATCCTGCTTTCATTTGCAGGTTCTTGTAGCTGCATCATTTTCCCAAGTCATGAGTTGAAGCATGCAATAAAAGCTTCTTTGATATTATATCAGAAATGAGACCACCCTGCTGTCACACACACCCATACAGAAGGTGTGGGAGGGGTGAGACTACACAGGCATTAATTTAGTCGTGGGATGATTTTTACTCTGTCTGTTCCTAGAACTGGCCAATGATGAAGTCTTCCACAGGCCCTGGTCATGTAGCTTAGTGTAGGGGTTTGAGTACAGCTGGCTTTAACACAGTATCAGTGCTCTGGAGGTAGAGAGGAACAGGAACTAACTAGAAAAAAAAGAATGTGAGACAAAATGATAAATACAGAAAGTTTAGTTAACCTGGACACCAGACAATATATTCAACAAAACCAGTAACAAAAAGCATTAAGAGAAAGAGCAAAGCTTACCTAACTCACATCACACAGAAGGGCTGTTAAATACTGACCCTTGTGAGAACTGGCATGTGCCCAGCACATCGCACCGCTGCCAGCAAACTGCGTGGCAGGAGGCATGGCTGATGACAAGACGGTGACAAAAATCAATCCAGCAGGCAGCAAGACAAGTAATTTGTATCACAGTTAAAATATGGTTTTGATCAATAATAGAAAATTAACTTGTAGTCCTTTGCCATGAAAATAGATTATTTAATCAGAGTATAGACAGAGATGTTACATAAACAAAAATAGTTTGCCGAGCTGTATTTAGTGATCACTGTCTTTCTGTGAGGAGGGCAAAAGTTCACCCGTTATCAGTCACTAACCCTGCACTGAAATGGTTTTCTGATGAGTTAAGCTGGCCCAATACACTTAATACCAAGATACTCTGTATTTAGAACTGCAACAATTCTGATGGTATGAAGGCAATGGACAAGAAAAAGACAGGCAACCCACTGCTGCCCTATGCAGAGTGAACCAGCAGGGTCAGAGGATCAAGTTCCCAGATAAAATATGTACACAAGGGGATTCTCAAGGCAATCCTGCTTTAGCAGGGAGTTGGACAAGATGATCTCTAGAAATGCAAGATCTACATAATCACAATTCTGTGATGTACAACAGTACCAATTTTCAGACTACCTGGAGTTTTCCATCAAAGCACGGCACATGCACATCTTATGACTGGTTGTCTTTCAAAGTAATTTCTGTGATCTCTTGGAAATAATGAGTGGAATGGCAGGAACTTGCAGAATGCACAGAACATCACCGGTGCAGCCCATCACCACAGAGCTCTCCTAACACCACTGCAGTCACTGGCCATGCTGTGCACAGTTAGCCAAGAGCCCTCCACAATTCCCAAGATTCACACAGTCTAATTAGAAGCTCAAAGAAATGTCTGTTCATGGAAGTCATGGAGATGTGAACAGTGTATCAATAGGAACAACTTTCCTTCCCTCCAGACTCCCTACCAAACACTAGAAAAGAAGTGCAGTTAATGCCGAAGTCAAGTGCCTCCAGTTTTTGTGGTTTCAAATATGGAAAAATTCACAAACAGCATCAGAAAAACCAACAGCTGAACTAAAGGCTGGCTTGGAGGCCTTTTGCATTTATAGAGCAAAGTGAAAGAAACACCCTTGTTCATAATGGGGAGAAGAAGAATGTTTAGTAGAACAGCCAGTAATTAATCTTAGGAACTACCACTTCTTCTACTGTTTTAGGTATCAAAACCAACAAGCAACTCTAACAACTGATATTTGTATCACAATACGGCAGCCCTCTGGGTCACCAAACGAAAAGTCAAGGAAATTTTATGCATACCACAAACTCTCAGTGACCCCAGTATTTTATAAAGAGAAGAAACCAAACAGTACAAACAGTGGAACAGATACCTCAAATGTTTAGGCAAGCTGGAGAGGTACAAAAGCACTGTGCCCATTAAAATAATAAAAATAAAAGATAATTATAGCTGGCTCCAAATATTAACAATGTAATAGTTACAGGATCTCACTACTGTAAATGACTAATGTATGCAGCAAATGTATTTTCACCAGTGTACAAAATAAAACCCCTAAAAGTAGATAGCTCTGGAGAAAAAAAGATAAACTGGTTTATAACACAAGCTCTGAAGCACACAACATCGAGAAAGTCTGAATTGTCTGCTTCCTGTGATGGGCAACAGAAACATCTCCTTGATTTGCCAAGGTGGTTAAAGACCAATTTGGAAGCTCCAGATACCTGCATGATTACAACAACGTGCTGTGTATTTACTGCTCTTAAATAGGAGACACGAGGGGTGACATTTTCTATTTGCGTAAGAGGTCACAAAGTCTTTTCAGACAGTAGAGGCAAGGAAAGACTGATGATAAATTTATGTCTCTACAAACTGAGCAACCAATGAAACTGTTGATTAATTGCTAGGTGACACTTTCTGCAAACATTTTTGCCAGCAATATTCAAAAACCCAACTTTAGTCCCTACCCCTCTGTGGGGACTACAGTTCTATTTTCAATAAACTATCAGCATTTCCCGCAATAATGAATGACATGGGAGCACAGAACTCCATCCATCTGCCTGTGTCTTGTAAATAAATACTAATTTGCTGTTCATTTTAATCAAATAAAGTAGCACAAATAGACATTAATGTAGTAGCCAGCAGTTAGAGCAGTTACAAGTTCAAGCCATGTGTTTAAAAAGGGCTTTTCTGCCTCATGGCAAAGACCAGCAGGGTGGGCTCGGCAGCAGGACAGCTCTGCAAACAGCCCCAGTCTGGAGGAACAAGAACACGGAAGCATTTCCTTTGCCAAACATGTCCATGACCATCACTTATCTTCCTAAACAAACAGCAGCATAGGTCACTCCTTCCTGCCTCTGTACAGGCACTTCCTGCTGCCATGGGGTAATGAACAACGTCCTCAAGAAGCAGCGGCTGGGGCTTCAGGCGCCCATTTATCATGCAGGGAATGCAAGGAGAAGCAGAAGCAGCCTTCTGTCCCCCCATTTCCTTTGTGGATGATCTGCTGTCGGGCTAAATCCAGCAGCTCTGCTAACTACAATGTGCATTTCCTATTATGAAAGCCAAAAATTCTGTTGAGTAATACTTTCATTCAATTTTCTTGTGATGTGCTCTGTTGATGAATATATCTGATTTCATGTAAATGTGATTAAATAAATCAATGCTCAGCTATATCAGTCTCAAGAGGTTCTAGTTCAAGATGTGAAATACTTGTTTCAATACACACAACTTGAACGAAACCTTGTGCATTCTGGATTTTTATTACCGTCTTAGCCTCAAAAATCTCTGCCTCCTGATTTTTGTTAACCTGACTGTAATATGGGAATCACACACTTCGCTTAAACTGCCACACTGCCTTTCGCAGTATCTGAGGACTGAAGAGGAAGGAATGGGAAATGAAAAGGAGAAAAATTCCTGAAAAGTATTTTGAGTTACTTGTGGCTTGTGGCTCTTGGCAAGCAGAGGGCTGAGGGACCAAGCGCTGAGGCTGACATCGTCGGATAGCAGCAATTAAAAGCAACAGCTCTGAAATCCAGGCCATTTATAATTGGTTGTCTACATCTGATGTTATAGGTCTAATCTTAAGTAGTCTAAGCATTAAATCTTTATCTGCTGTGCAGAAGTTCACAATACACCACTCTTTGAGAAAGAATGGAACAGCAGCCACAAAATAGACTGATTCTACACCATGTACTCCTTGTAAACAAAAAAATACTTTTCAAAAAGATTTCAGTAGAAAAGCACAATCAAGAAATAGAACTCTGTCTGCAAGCAGCAATGCCACCTCCTTCTGTCATTCCTTACTGTCATCCTGGAACTAGTAAAATGACTCCTGAAGATGATATGGATATCACTTCTGGCACAATTATCCTACAAAAATTATTTTTGAGGTCCTAGGGAATGATTTGCTAAGGATATGACTGTTTTTCCTGACAGCCACTTACTCTCCACATAATTTATTTCAGATAAACCACAAACACCCCCACTCCTCATACAACAGATTCACAGCTGTCTTATCTTTGTGTTTGATGCAGTTTCTGATAGGCCTCAGGAATTTTACCCTTTTATCAGTGAGCTCCCTGTCCCCTCCTCCTGGAGTCCTTTGGTAAATGGGTGAAGGATCTCACATGTTTCTGTGATGAAACACATCTGGATCTACTGTCCAGGGAGACAACTGCTGCCACCATGGCATTCCTGAGTCTGCACCTAACTAAGAGATTAAAGCTCACCCCTATCCTAGAAGGGGCTTTGTGGTAAATTAATTTTGCATATGGAATGGCAGAGGATGCACCAGCTGAATGCTGAAACTGAGAAACTGCTGGTACCTTCAGCAAGTAAGGGATAGCACCAAACAACAATTCAGCTTTAAGTAGAACATTATTTTCTCTGATATCATACACAGAAATTGCTGTTTAATTAACACTAAGCTGCTTAAGCCATTAAACTGGCAAATGGCAATAGCAAATGACTTGTCAGTTGTTAGCAGGAGGTGTTTGTTGTCACACTTACACAGCAGACTCAGTCACGGTGTTAATAATGCACATTTCCCTACTGGCTCCACAAATCCAAACCAGTGCAGGACTATGAAGTTATTAGAAGAGCTACTGTGCGTTACTGATGAATACTTTCTAACCATGATCTTCAAAGACACCAATATCATGTGCTCTGCTGTAATTTAATTATTTCAACTTCTGCCCTAGAAATATCAGCCACTGCAGTCATTTACTTGCATCTTTAAAAGCAGACCTTTCATAAATTCTGGCTTTGAACCCCAAGATTAAGCAAATCCAGTATAGAGCATCCTGAATCGGGTCCTGCATATCACAACATGAAAATCATTGAAACATATAATGTACTGAGTTGGAAGGGACCTACAAAGGTCCAACCCCCTTACACCAAGCAGGGCCATCAGTCCCCAAACCAGACAGCCTACAGCCTCATCCAGCCTGACCTTGAATGGCTCCAGGGATGGAGCCTCTACCACCTCTCTGGGCAGCCTGTTCCAGGGATCCCCCATCCTCAGATTCAAGAACCCATACTAAAAACCACAGCTTAGTACAGCACCTATGTTTTTCTGATCATAGGCAATTAAAACAAAACACAAACATCATGGATCAGTAACAGAAGAACATCATTCTGGTCATCCTAGGCAAATTTCAAAGCCACAGAAGGTGAGTTATTGCTGAAAGCACCAAAGCTGAGACATTGTAGAAGTCCCCTGTTTGCCTATGACTAGAATTTGGGTCAGATGGAGCATCAGGCAGAGGCCCCTCAGGAGTTCAGGTGGGCAGACTGCCTCTTGCTCCTCTGCAGTCCTCATTCCCTTCCCTCACAATGGGAAGGGGAGTGGTGAGGAAATTTTAACAGTGTGTCATGCTCCTCAACTCTACCACCACGCATGCAAAGATCGCCTGCAACTCATTAAATAAATATTTCCACTGTGGCTCACTGAAAGCCACAGCACCAAACAGGTAACCCAGAGAAAACTGCTAGAGAGTCTGAGATTGTCCACTCCAGTGGGTGAAAAAGCTCAGGGGGTAACACAGCAGTATGGTACAACAGATGCTGTATGCACCTTTTTTCCTTTGGTGTGATCTCCAGAGAAGAACAACTTTTTCCATTCAACACAGAATGATCTAATGGAAACACTGTTAAAAAAGATGGTCAGCAAATGCCCTTGTTGGACTTCTATTTCTGTACCCTCATTTTTACAGGCAGCTCTTCCATTTTTCTATGCAAAGGCTGAAAGCCTATCCACATCAACAATGTGTTGCCTCGCTCTGTGTGTCCCCATGGCAAAACTCAGTCACCAGTCTTGTTTTAGGTAGTGTGTTTGACACAACAAAAATAAGATGCGAAGCTAATTACCAGTACAGTGCATGAAAACAGGACTGCTCTTTTCATAAGACAAAGCCCTAAACTACACTTTTATCAAAACAGTGTCTTTTTTGAAGATGTAAAGTTATGAGGTGCCTGTAAGTGCTGAATGAAACAACGAGATCTCTCTGCATTTAGTAACAAGCCTTGAAAACCTTAATCTCATGAATAATAACAGTGCGGTATGTCAAAAGTCTTGGGTCTATAATCAGTAAACCAAGCTGCTTGGAAGGCCCCGTCTTGAAACAAATGTGCAAAATTTACTGAATCAGAGAGGATGGTTTATGACTAAAAAGTGTAAATGCACTTCCACAGTACCAGTTAAGAACGACACACAAGGGCCTAAGACAAACAGTTTAACATCTCCAAAGCTCAAACTCCTCTCTGTCTTCCTGCCAAAGGACTTTTAACACCGCTGCATGTTCTGTGTCCTGTCTATCTCTCTCACTCTTACCAGTCCTGCCACAATCCACAATTAAACCTCATTACACTCCTCCAGTCTCAAACATACAAATGATGTACTTTTCTGTCAACAAGACCAGTCCTAACTGGGACACACTCTGCTACCAGGAACAGCTCAAAAAAATCTGAAGACCATACAGACTTTAAAGGACCTTGCTAGCAGTATTCTTCCAGATAATACATTAGGATCAGCAGTACTTAATAAGTAAAGGGATGATTTTGAAAAGCCAATGGATGGCATGGTGGCACTAACTGCAGCAAAGCAGAACTCTTCTCTTTGAGACTGCAGTAAAAAAGTCTAGACATTAAAAAAGACGGGTGAACAGGCAGCCTTATGCCAGATGAAATTCAACCATGACAAATATGTGCTAATGTCCTGAAGAGCAATAATTTGGTCTCTTTATCTGCACTGATGGGCTCTAAAGCTTTCACTAGGTAAAGAAGATGATGGACTAGTAAGAACATCCACACCTAGTTAAGATCATATTCCAAACAAAGCAAAATCCCCTCTGATAAACTATGATGACTTGTGACATAAACAACTGAATGATATGATCTGGAAGAACATTCTTATAGCATATTCATCTACCATGATGCATTACAGAGCTAATTTAATTCTTCCCCCTTTCTGGACAGCCAGCCAGCCTACCAGCATGAGTCGTTATCAAAGATGAGGCTGCGGACAAGACAGTGTCGCTCTCTCCAGTACAGAATTACTGTATCACTGCTGAGCTCAGGAAGAGTAAATAGCTGTAAAATTTCCCATTAATAGCAAAAGAGAGAAAATATTTGGAGTCAGATTCCAAGTTACTCTGATACTTTTCTAAAGCAGAGGAATCTGGAATCTTTCCTCCAATGTCTGTATTAATCTGCAGGGAAATTAACTGCTATACTTTTGGTGATGTAGGGGTTAATTCTGACTGCTGTCGAATGCCCCAAGTCTGTGCTCTGTTCATCAGAGCATTAAATCTGAAAGCTCAAGAGAGTAGTGCAGCCGTGCTGCAAGGGCTATGTTATAAAGTTCTGCATTAAAAATTCATATCGTAGGCTTGCCACAGCACCGTGCTCTGGCTGAAAGGAGAGCTGGCGGGGAAATATCAGACACCCCACTGTCTTTCTGGCAATTGGAGACATTCCTCAACAAACAGCACCTCAGGAAGGGAATGAAAGGGCAAACAAACCATGAAACAAATCAATGAGTTCAATTATCTCTCTCTCTCAGAAAGGAAACTTTTCATTTTTAAGGCTGTTTCATGAAATCCTTTAATGATGGCCCTGCACAACGATGCTGGGGACTCTGGCTGCAGCCTGGCTGCATGGCAACGCCTTTTGTTTGTTTTACACAAGACAGAGGTTTCCAAGCAGAGAGCAGAGTACGGAACCCCTCCACAGAACAGCTCTACTTACCCTTTACATTACTGTGACCACATGGGATAGCAGGCTGTAGAAATTGTTCACACTTTCCCTCAAGTGTGTCCAGCAAAGAGTGAATTTAGATTTATTAAGATGGTTAGTTACTCCATGGCTACGTCCTGTGCTCTTCGCTGCTGGTTAAAGCTGTGTGCATTTCACAGCAATTTACGGCAACCCAACTGGTAGGTGACACAGCTCACAGTGAAGGCAAGGGGTGTTGGATTTTTGTGGAAGCCATCTGTGTTCCTCAGATTATCTGTCTGCTAGAGACACTGTATTTAGGCAGGTTAATAATCTACATGCTGTAAATGGGGAAGCAGTCAGGAAATGAAATATCACTAAATACAGTTTCTTGAGGAAACTGTGCAAAGAAAGTTGCCTGCTTGACAACCCTCCCCTACAGCTCTGCCTAGCACTGACTGCACCAGACACAGACACTTTTCCCAGTGTTAAATTTTGAATTAAAGGAAAGAAAAGGGAGAAAACATGAGCCACTAGACAAAGTGACTACTACATTCCCTCTGTGTGTTTTTTTTTCTCATAAATACATGGGATATATATGAACAGATATGGTTGAAACTATAGCTGGAAATCAGACTGGCTTCAGCCCAGAAATCCAGGTTATGAGCGTTGAACCGCATGAGTTCACCCAGAAGGTGTAGGAGGGCAGGTTTATCATCTACCACATGCAGTCTGCAGGGAATCAAGGAGATTTATGCCTGGTAGCCAGCACAAAACAAATCAAGTCCAGACTAGCCTAAAACCCCTTACAAAGAAAAAGCTATACTGGGGTAGCAGGGGAGGAAAAAAGGTAGCAACCAGTTTAAAATTCATTAGTTTGAGGGAAAGAATGAAGGCAGATTCTACAGCTGGTGATCACAAGTAATCAGAGATCCTCTATTACAACCCACTAACAAACTGCTACAAAAATCCTAATAACCCTCAGGCAGTGTGGCAGCCTGATTTATTTTGATCTCAAAATGTGTATTAATAGGCATTTAAAACTGTGAGCAAGACTCCAGCAGCGAGGGTTTACTGTGGGCACTGAGAAGCTGTATCTAAACCTAACAAGAGAAGGAGTAGTTAGTCCTTTCCTCTAGCAGCAATGTATTTGTTAGCTTTGATCGCTGCTGTAACACTGATTGCTCTGACTGATCTCTTCATAACTCAGTTTCTCAACATGTCAAAAAACCAAGGGAGACAACACTGTCACACACACAAAATTCCAGTCTTTGCTGTGATCTGCTGCTGCAGAAACAGTCCAGCTAAGTGCTGATGGTTAATAATATCAGGCTTACAGGACTGTAGATGTATTTTATAGATTTAATGCTTTACATGAATGCTAACAAAGTTATTAACAGGCCTGCATGTTATCTACTGTTTTTCTTGGATTTAGTGTCTGCACCATCCTGCTTTATCCCTTCTGCTCCAGGAGCTGGCCAACATCCTTCCCTTCCAAATCTATGAATTAGTGTTCAGTCCTGGTTCCTGACTCCTTATGTTTGGGACCGTGTTTCTTATTCAAAGATACTAGTTTTAAAAAACTAATTAATATTTAATTTTTTCCACCCTCAAGATAATGAGATTCAGTCCCATCACATCAGATACTTTCTGTGACACAAACCTGCAATCCCACATGGCATTATTGTCTTTTAATTGAGATCAGAGAATACGCAAATGAGACCATTTTTCCTGGGTCCCATTAAGGGGTGTCTCCAGAATGATTAGGAGGGTCTGTACCAGAGAGGACACGCTTCTCCGCCATCTGCACACAGCATGGCCAACCCACACACAGACCTGCTTCCCAGAGAAGCCCTGGATTTAGCAGAAATGCCATCATTTCATTGCTGTATCACTGCTAAAACTGCTGCAAGTCTGCAGAGTAAAACTGCCTTTTCTCCTGTGATCACAACACAGGGCAAATGCAGAGGTGCAGGAGTACGGAGTGACTCCTGCCCATGCTGCCAATACAGATGCAACACTTCAGGGCAGGTACACATCCAGGAAGCCTTGAAAAACCTCTAAAGAGGAAAAAAGCACACAGGTACATCAATAAAGGTTGTGTCAGATGGCCCCTTACAGTGATGGCACATTCCTTCCTGTACATGGAAGAGGTGAACAAAAAAACCATCTGACAAAGTCCCTGAGCAACATGTGGCTTCCCAAAGGAAAGAAGGTAAAGGTAGAGGGAAGAAACTGTTCTCCAGGATATAAAGTCCACGTTTCCTGAACTTCCATTCCTTTTCAGGACAGCAATCTCTTTCCACTGAATGAGAGAGCACAACACACACTAAGTGACTCATTTTTTCGCCTGCACTGCCATTGCGCGGGAGTGGGAAAAGCAGCTGGAACCCATCTCTAGAGCGCAAGGAGACTTTCAAATAAATACCAGTAAAGAAATCCTACACATGGAACACATGGCCAGGTAGAGACAACTGCTGCAGTACCTGCCAGCTTGACTTAGAGCCTGATGTAGAGCTTTCGTGGGTGACTGGAAGGAGGGAACCATGCATATGGGCAGGTCCTAACCATTCATTTCAGATGATTCAAGGGTTTATCCCGTTTGCCTTCCCTACATGCTCAGCCCAGCAGTAGCTGTGCTGAAGGAGCAGCAGCAGAAGCACAGCCCCTTCTTACACACAGACAAGACCCCACAAGGAAGTGTTCCTTACCAAAGGAACAATTTACTATTTTGCATTAAGAAAAGAGATGATTACAATCTGTAGCCATACATGAAAGCTGGAGGAAAACTAAGCTCACTTGACTTGGAAATGTTGATTTAAGAACCTTGTCCATGCTCAGAGGCAGATGTACCTTTGAGAGAAGGCTGCTTCTTCTCTATAACTCCTTTTACTCATAGAGTCCTCCTATGCTCAACTGTTAAAGAGCTCAACTGTCACAGATAAAATGACTTACTGTGGTGAGGAGGCTGAAAAAACTGGACAGTCCTGTGGGACTCTCCAGGAAAGCTGGGTCCCTGCCAGCAGGCTGGGACTGCAGGAACATGCTTGTGATCCCTCTTCTTGGTGCAGTAAGGCAGCTTGTGAGAGCCTGAAGAGGTTTGGTTCCAGTCACAGCAAGTAAGGGCAGCCAAGACAGGGATTTCATACAGCCCCATGCACCGAGGAGCTGTAGCTTCTTCCATGATGCCATGGCTAGGAAGCAGCTGTGCTGGAGCCACAGTCAGGAAGACCAAGAGCATGGCTGGCACAGCAGTGAGGGGCCTTTTCACATAGGACATCGCATTTATCTGAAGATTTCTATCTAAGGATCGCATGTCAACCCAAGGTTATAGATAACAGGACAATAACTAGAACACACTGGATTAACCTACAGCTATTTTTTTTTCTGCTTTGGGCTGTTAAATAACACCAGCTTTTATGCTACACTAGAACAAGGAACCAAACAGTCTCACCGGAGGTTAAAAAACAAAAACTCTGAGAGGACCTAGGTCACTTGTATGCTGTCAAAGTTACATCAGTATCTAACTGCATGCATCATGAGTCTAACAAAGCAAACAGAGCCCAGCGACAGCACAAATTCTACAAACTCTGAAATGCTCCATTTATAGAGGTCTCTGGAATGATTTTAAAAGAGGTATCTTTTTGCCTATTTGTGGTTTATCATCCTCACATCTGCCTATTTCCAGGCTCCTGCCAGGACCAGACGTATTGGCTTTGAGCGCTATCCCTATTCCTTATGCCTCAGTTTCTCTACCCAAAGGTAAAGATGAATGATACTTTCAAGTCAATGCTCAGTACTTGACAAGGCAAGTCTTTCACACTCCCCGCATGTCAGCGCCCTGCACCTCTTCTGGTCTGGCTCTATGATTAACTGGAAATTTGTCCAAAACATGCTGGTTTGCACATGGGTTTTCAAGCCTTATTTCACAAATGAGCTTTTGGTCAAAATCAGCAGCAGATCTCAAAAGTATTTTTATTCATCTTCATTTCTATGTTCTTGAGCAAAATGTTGTTGCATGGAGCCTTTCAGCCTGTTGAGTTCTGCACAAGGCTCAGTTAACACTCAACCATTATCTCACACTGGAAACTGCAGACAGAGCTTTCTGTAAAATGTAAGGAATTCAATTTTTCTTCTTTCTGTTTTTTAGTGTCCTGAACAAAATTCATTCTAACATCTTCCCCTGATCCTCAGCCCCCCCCCATTACTACTACCTCAGGGGTTCCACTAATGCCAGTCTGACTAGAAAATTTAAGAAAATACTGTAAGAGATGTAGCCTATGAAGTTCTCCATCTCCTGTTTTTAGGGAAGTCACTTTAAATACAGCAATAGCAATCATTCCAGAGACAAGCATTAGAAGTTAATGACTCATCAAAAGAACAGGAAATAGGAAACTTTAAGACCTTAAAGGCACCACAAATAGAAGCTCTTTCATGTCATGTAGAACACAACCACCCTAACTACAGTATTTCATGCTCAGTGAGGGAAAGAAGCATTTGAGACCATCTATCACAGTAATTATGTGATGCTGGAGGGAGCACAGCTTTATTTTTTATTCAGTGTGACCCTGAGCACCATCAAAATAGAAGACTGCAAGCATTTGAGAAGCTATGTATTGGTACCAGGCACCACTTAAAAAAGAGAGATTTGTTAAAAAAAAAATAAATAATTCATAGGCCAAAGCCCATTCTCACTGTATATTGGGAACTACTCCCTTGAAAATCCAGTTCACTCAGATTTGTCCCAAAATGAAGATTTCACATGAATACTTGAACTGCAGTTCCATCATGCAGCTTTAGGCAGAAATAACTCCTTATGAATTCTCTAAAACTTCTGGTCCTCAGTCTTCAAGCCCAATTCCACCCTCCTTCCACAAAGAAAGCCACGTCCTTAGAACTTTAATTACACTGATGCCTGAGAAACAGGTCTGACTGATAATGAGTAGGAAGAATACCAGAATCATCCTGGCTGGAAAGGACTGCTGTATGTATTAGTTTTTTAAACACCTCCAAGGGATGATGACTCCACCACCTCCCTGGGCAACCTGTTCCAGTGCACAACCACTGTCTCAATAAAGAACTTCTTCCCGAGATCCAATCTAAACCTCCCTTGATGCAACCTGAGGACATTTCCCCTTGTCCTATCCTTAGTAGTATGGGAAAAGAGCACAGCAGCAGCTTCAGTACAACCTCCTTTTAGGTTGTAGCACCCTTCACCCCAATAGCCAAAAACCACAGGCATCCCCTTCTGTTTCTGTAGGTTTGCTGTACAACCCACAAAACCTCTTTTCTCCACAGCTAAACTTGATGGCTTGTGCCTGTGTACTGGTAACACAAGGGATCACTGATCATCCCTCCACCCTCCTGCCTGACACCTGTCCCAGTGCTCATCTGTAACCTACCCCCTGCCTTGGTACAGAATATTTGAGGATTTATTCCCAAGCACAACATAGGAATGAGAACAGGGAATACTCTGTCTTCCCACTCCTGTGCTCTTACCTAGTTGCCTCCCTCACTTCTTTTATACTGTCACAATGCACTGTAAGCTTTGTAAGCAAAGGCTTTTGTGAGAGATACGTGCACAGCACCCAACCCCTATTACCTGAGACCTATCACTGCTACAAGAAAAGAAGTATTAAATACCGATACTGAAACTTCATCAGTCAAGTTTTCTAATTCAGGCCTAATCAATAAAAAACTCTCTTGATCTGGACTCCCAGACTGCACAACATAATCTGCGCTCCACTCATTTCCAGACTTAAGGTTTTCATTGAAATGCAGCTCAGGATTAAAATAAGCCAGCTGAGTTTCTATGGTGGGGCAGTCTAGCATATTACTCAGACCAGTGTATGGTCTGAATGATGCTGCTCCATTCTGTCATCCTTAGCTGTGAACCACAAATGTAATTATCAGTCTAACCTATGAAAGGACAATTCTCAGCTTCAGATACTGCAAAGGAAAGTATTTTTCCACAGGTTATTGAAAGCTTGAGGATAACTACTTTAGTTAATAGAAACCCTCCTTCTACACTGCATTTTCTATACAAACATTACTTTTAGAAGAACAAAGTCTGTGTCATTCAGAAAACAGCACCGGTAACAGAGCTGGCAGCACAGCTGCTTTCCCTGACTGCCTTAACTTGAAAATCTTCTACTTTGTGTTGTTTGTGAAGGTTTTTTATTGCAGAGAGGGGGCAGTATCTAAAATCCTCACAAGACTATTTAACATTTACTGGTAAAAATGCAGCATTTCAGTGAAATTCGATATTTTCTTTCATCAAGGGCAGGGAGCCTCAACCCACATGTTAACAGTCATGTAACAAGCCTACTGTATGTGCTACAACCAAAGATCCTTTTCCAATTAGAATTCACTTAGGCTGGGGGAGAGGAGGGGTCGGAGCAAAGAAGTGGCTCTGGAATTGATCTAAACTGGAATTCACCCATCCTGGTTTTGAGTATTAACTGCTCAGGTGGGAACCCCAAATACTTGCTCAGATTTTGCAGCAAACCAGAAATGAAAGAGCTACGTTAGCAAGGAGAACACTCTGTCCCCAGAAAATGAAGGAAAAGCAGAAAAGAATGTTTCTTCTTCTGCACAGAAGGAAGAAAAAAGTCTGCTACACTATGGAAAACCCCCCAAAACCCCACTATTTTTAAATTTTCTTGAAACTCAAGTCTGACTTTCCTTTTCAGTTCAAGTTCCAGTAGACTCTCCTGATCAAACTCATTAGTGTTGGTTAAATCCTGGTTTGCTGACAGAAATGTGTGAGACAGCAAACAAAATCAGTCTCAGGCCTTGGGAGAGGATGTGCCTCTTTAATTGAAAAAAGCAGAGTAATCATTCATTTATTTAACCCAGAGATGATTATAATCTGAAGAACTTGAAATCCTCTTACACAACAACTGTTTTGGCAAGCCCCTCTGTGTTCCAACAAATATTAAACTGTGCTTGCCATTTGTCTAAGGAATCTTGTATTAATAAACATGAAGAAGAACACTTTTACCTCCCACACTCAATGACAGGAGAACACAAAGACCAGCTGTATTCATCAATGGATCCTTGTTCTACACATAAAGGCTAATTACATTTTACTTCAGGCCTACACATGGAAAACTTTGCCACTGCCATCTTGTCAAATTCAGCTTCTGATATTCCAGCTGATAGGCTGCAATGACTGCACATAATAAACTGCTTTTTGGCATTAACATCTTCAGCACCCAGTATGCGGGTACCTGTGGGGCCAGGGAAGGGGTACCAGCAGCACCTCTGCGCCTGCTGGACACAGATTACGCTGGCAAAACAATGGGCAGGGGTAGAGGTTGCAGACTGGGATGACAAAAGCTAATTTGACTGGAGATTTTCATTTCAGCTAGGGATCTCATTTGAAGATGTCCTGCTAATGCCAAGTGGGGACAGTATTGCTGTACCTCACACAGTACTTTGAACAGGGGTGTTCTGTAAGGATAAACAAGTGGACAGAAAGATTTCCAGCATGAAGATCACAACAGCCAGTTGTGGTAGACAAAACCTAGACTCCTTAACACTGATACTGAAGTCTTCTTACTGTGAATTTCTTTTGCTTGAAAGACTTTCAAAGTTGAAAGACAGCTTTATTCCAAAACTGAAAAGCTTAAAAGCACTGTTAGCACTAAGAAAATTGACAATTATCTTTTTTTTCCTGAAGGCATTCCAATTCATCTGCATCAAATAAGTGTCTGTAAAACTAACAATTCTGGCCCCACAAAAAAAAACCCCAAAAATCACATGTTTTTAAAACATAAAATTAAAATTGGCAATACAAGTAGCTTTTCAGACTTAGATCAAAAGAGAGCTTCTTTTTAGAAAAGAATCAACTGTTTTTCACCAGTTTTATTGGTGCTTTTTTTCAACATTTCTCTCCCAGCTTTTACAATTAAAAGAGATTACTCAATTTCACTGTCTACATTCAGTTCCCTTTTCATGTTTTTCTAGATTTCCATATTGCAAAATTTGGGCTACCAATGCCAGAGATGACTGCTGTTATGCAAGAACTGGTCCTGCCATAAATAACCACAGAAATGATAAAATATTTCTTCTGTTATTAGGTCCTACAAGTTTGTTTTCACAGTACATTAGTTTGGGAGATAAAGTACATGCTTAATGTCTGCATCAGGATTCAGTTCCATGATCTGTTCTATTCTAGACCCAGCCTTCATAATCATTCTGCTAGAAAACACAATTCTTGTATCTGCAGATGCTACTTATTTTACATAACTGTCTATATATTACCTAAGAATCAGATTCAAGAACCTATGAAAATATTTCTGTGTCATTCTCCCTGAAGAAAAGAAACACACCAGAAATGCAAAGAAGCATTCAGGAGTTTGGGAGTACAAGGTTTTCTCCCTGTAAGATAACTTACAGTACTTGGGAAAATAGTATTAAAAACCGAAGCAAACACTCTGCAAATAAAACCTTTCAAACGGGTGAGGGGTTATCATGTTTGGTGCCTACAAGCACCAAGCCTTGATCTCTGACTTTCTTGCAGAGGTAACTGCATGACAAAATTACAGCAACACAGCTGCCAGCATCTATTATGTGCAGGAAAAATAAAGAATAAAGCTGATATGCAGTAACTTAAGTGTCTCTCAGAAACAGCATTGGTATGTGTCTCTTAGAAAAGGATGAAATGAACGATGGAGAAAAATACTTCTGATCACTTTACTGGGACTCAAAGGAAACTGGACTTACAGAACAAACACAAAGTTCCCTAAAATATTACCTTGGCTGCTGTAAATGGTGTTTCTACTTCACGCGTCTATTCTGAACTTTGTAAGCTTCAAGTTCCACATGTCCTCAGAGTGGAATCAGATCCACAGCACTCACAGAATCGCTCACTAAGAGATCAAAACTTTCTCCCAATTTGACTTTTGTTGAAAATCCTGTATTAGACAGCTACCTCAAGCCACCCCACTTCCCTGGCGACAAACCGAAGAACAAACCACTTGATCACTGCCTACTTGGAAGATGAAGTGAAAGTGAGGCCCTACAAGACAGGGGCAGTGGGCACAGGGCAGTGATGTATATTTTGAAACCCCTGTCCTCACAGCAGGCCTGCAGCACTCTGAAACGGCTCCTTTCTCATCCCATTTCCAGACACTGAAATGACTCCCTGGGTTTAATACTGCTGATCATGAGAATTCCTTCTCATTACTAGTGTTCCTTAAATATGAAGGTTTCAAAGGAAAACAGCAAAAGTCTTGTCTCTATTTTTGTCATTTCCTGCACTGTTAATAAAAACAGGGAATAATTGAAACCAGTGGCCATTAAGAAGACAAAAAATATATTTTTGAGAATTACCTTCATGTTCTGTTTGAGAACAAGTAAAATCTGCCCAAAATGCTACTCTCTGTAACTTGGGATGAATTTGGCAGACTAAAGACCACTACCCCACAAGCAGAAAAAAACAGGGTGCTTAACAGTGAAACAGATATCCACTGCTACCTTGATTTGTATTTTCACCAAATTGCAAGAACACAGTCAATATTTCTGAAATCGCCCTATTTTAAAATGAAATAAAAAAGACACATAGTAAACGCTGCACCTGAAAATGAAACCAAGAATGCAGCAGCACATGTGACAGAAAAAGTGTCATGTTGGGTGGAAAAAAATATGAAAACTATCTCTCCATGAGAGGACAAAGCAAATCTGTGTTTTCCAACAAATCTGCACTCCCAAGTTCCTCCATCTTGTCTATCTCCAATAGACAGATGCAAAACATAAAAGCACTTATACCCTGAAGGAAGACATAGAAAGAAAACAGTGAAATCTTACTTTGCAGTAGTTTCTTCATCGTATTTTGTTTTCAGATCAAATAGTTCTGTTCTGGTTTTTTCCAAGGCTAAAAGGCATAAACATGGAGCATTACAGCACTGAACAGCAGTGAAAAGCAAAAAGACTTTTATTCAGTCAGAAATACAACTGTACTGTCCTGATGAAAAATTCTTTGCTTTATCTTTTGACCTAGACAAACCATCATGACTTAGAAAAAATAGTCTGATTTTTCACTAGTTCTTGTTGTATTCATTGTACATTGCAAAATCTCATGTTGATCCTAACACAGCTAGACTTTATTGATTTCCTACTACGCTGGCTAAACTGGTTGCTCATTTGCTCATATTTACTGCAGTAATTCAGGGAATTAAATTTTTTTGTGTTCTCTTTTAGTAAACAAAACCAAATGTGTCCAGACCTGGAATCTCTAAGTATGAAGAAATGAAAATTAATGGCTAGCAAGTCAAGAGAGACAGGGCAGACACACTGGTGGAAGATAAACCCTGATCACGACATGGGATTTACCACAGTTCAGAAATGTGTGAAACCAGAGCAAAACACCCCTTGGATTAAAAGTTCCATGGCCTGCTTTAATGGCAACGTTGCTCTAAAGTCTCACAGGCTTTGGGCTTCAGCTCAGCCGCTGTATTTGCCAACAGACTGGCAGCAATACAAGCATTCACTATGAAGCTCAAAAGAAGCTCCGATTCATAAAGCACATTCCAGAGCTGTTGGATGTCTCTTCACTTGCAAGAGCTGGTACGCACACAGTCCTGATGCATTTCACAATCTCCATCCTCTCACCTCCAGCCTGATCATTGCTATAGGTCAGAACAATGATGTCAAACCTGTTTGCAGAGCTTGAACTTTATGTTCAGCTTCTTCCAACTTTGATGCTGTTGACATCTGTGTCTCCTGCAATTTCCTATAAAGGGAAGAGAAGAGGTGAGAATGGAGTTCATAATCGTGTTAAACAAATTATTTGTATTTTGCAAATTTGGAAGATAGAGTGATTAAACGTCTCAACTGTAATCAGACAACTGACAACACCACAGAGACTACAAGGTGCTTCAATGGAACCCATAAATCACGTCACACCGCAATACTGTTTATACTCTGCAGTCCCACTTATTAAAATTTTAGCAGTGTAGCCACCTCATAACATAAGCTGTGAACATTACACAAGAACTGACTGCTATATACATGACAACTTTAGTGGAAGGTTTTCTTGAGCATAATTTGTTTTGGAAATGTCACACACATTAAGAAAATTGTCATCAAGCACCCTCTGTTGTACAAAGTTAGTATCAGAAGAATGATACATTTCCATTTTCCTGTCATAATGAAGGAATTTGTTGCCATAACTGATACAGTGAATAGATGCGGCAGCTGTTTCAGAGTCACAAAGGATGCCAAACGCAGTAATATTATTAGCTGTGCTTTAAAAATCACACACACACATTGCAAAACAAATCTCACTTTGCTATTTTCTATATAACATGAGCAAATCTTTAATATGCTCACATTTCTTACGTCCACAGGCAATATTTTCTTGTTTGCATCAGTTGCACACATTTTAACAGCATCTGGCCATCCCGTCACCATAGTCTGTGCTCAAGGCGAGGCTAGCAGAGCTATAAAACTCCTCTTTGAAAGGGAGCTGCTCCAGCATTTCCCAGGAGTTGCTGCTTTTTACAACACTGCTTGTAAGATATTCTGCACATTTCAGATTTGTGAAATGGCTTTTGAAACTCCCAGCACCCTATGTACACTCCAAAGGAGGCATAAATTTATTCTCCACCACTGCTGGCCAGGTTAATAACTATTTATAGCAAGAAACATGCGTCAGTTCCCTTCGTACCACATTACAGACATAGAGAACACAAAACCTCTCTCATGTACGCTTTTATTTACATTCCAGAAGCTGACACTATTTTGAAGCAACAGCTTAACTGCATTTGTTCAAGCTGCTGCTTACATGCCACTCACAAAAAGCAACCAGAGATATTGATAAATTAAAACAGGTTTGCAGTCACTGTTAAGATTCTTCCCACTCTGACCTGAATTTAAATAACCAACTCACCCCAAAGTTCATGTGAACTAGATGGTCCACACTAAGTTGAACATACTATAGCTGCAGTGTTCTTGTTCCACGGGATAAATAAATTCTCAAGACACAGAATGCAGCCTTACAAATTCCCTGCTCTTGTCCTGCCTGATCTGTTTACCCAACAACCTGTAAGGTCCCAATATTCTCTGCTCATTGGCAAACTACTGGAAATGCATCCAGTGTGCTTCCGAAAATTAGTAATAACTAACTAAACTACTCCTTCAGCTTCACCATGTTCCTAATTCAGGAGCACATGCCCTCTCTTAGATGCCACCTCAGCAGCATGGGTGAAGTATCTTTCACCCATTCTCTCGGGTAAGTGTTTAAAGAGCTCAGGGTTGTAGAGCCCATCCAGTGGCACTGTGACACAAAAAGTGGACACAGCAGACTGAGTTACATTGGTGGCTAATGGAGAAAAGTTAGTGTCACAAAGGACAGTTCAGTTACTGAAGAATAAAGTCAGGTTTGCATCCTTCTGAACATGACCCCCTCTCCACAACACTACTGCAAAGAGATAACCTGTCCTTGTTCTACTTCCACACCTTCACAACTGTTTTTCCATGCAAAGTTGAGCACCAAATGATTCCACGTCAAACACATAAAATGCCAAATGGCTCAATATAGGAGCTCTGTCCCCTCAAAAAAGTCCTGGCCACAAAGATTAAACAGAAAAATGTCTCTCCTCCTCAACACCACCTACAGACCCATGTGTGCACACTCACCTCTCTTTCTCTGCAAAATCATTTTGTAACTTTTGTTCTTTTTCAAGGGCTATGTTCTCCGCTTGGTTCTTCAGAGTCTGCTCATATTCCCGGATTTTCTCTTTAAGTGCTTTTATTGTAACCTCTATAGGAAAACAATAAGGGCAGAATGAGTTTACACAGCTCCACGTGATTCCACAACACAAGGCTTTCTTTACCCCCTAGGCTCAGTGTGTTTTAAACTTTAGCTCTTCAACTCTGACACAAAATCAATGAATATGAGTCTCTTAGGAGACCTTTTACTCCCTAAATGTTAAATTGAACTTTAAGTGTTTAGGTTGAGAAGGATCAATGGAGTTTGCTGGAAAGCAGAGTCAAGAAGGTTCCTCTAACATGACTTTTAAAGAAAAGTAGGGGGGAAAAAAAAAAAATCAATTGGAAAATATAGTATCACCTTATTGACTAGTCTCAAATTAGCTTGCTCTGAGTTGAGACTAATAAAAGTCCCAGCATAGGCTTATGTACAAGTCTACACACAGGACAGTTCATTCACATAACTGTGCTCATGTTAAGAGGCTGTTTCACCACAGCTCATGCACAGAGGCAAGCTACCACCAATTGAACATGTATCTGGGATATGGCTGCATCCTGCTTCACAGCTGATGAAAAGTAACACAGTTAAAACCTGACTGCTGCATTACAGTAGATCAGTTTCAACAGACACACCAGGGCCCTTCATATTCTACCTTCTCTAACTGCCTCGTCTTCGACACTGGGTTTTACGCACAAGTGTTATCAAACTTTCTGAGTGTACTTGTAGCTTTCCAGGGAATTTGCAGAAACCCATCTCTCAGATAAAGAAGCTGATCTGCATTTACTGTGTCTAGAATGGATGAGACTAGGTGCATAAACCTGATGTTAGGGTGCAGGCAGTGATGGGCTAAATGCCCTGATCAGCTCCTAAGCCAAAACCCTCTGATTCCATGCACAGGAACGGACTGAATCCTTATAGGGCTCAGCAGAGGAAAAGCAGGACATTCACTAGAGTCGGCTTTGTAATAATAACAGAATTTGGAAAAAACCTTGGACTGCCAGAAAACTTGCAGCTAGCAATACATTTTAAGACACGTACAAGGAGATGCAGTGCTTTAAAGACATCAGCTCACTAACAGATGTTGTTAATGATGCCTTAGAGAAAAATACTTTTGGACATAAAAGGTTTCTCATTCCACAGAAACACAGTATAAATACAAACTCTACTGTGAAAAGTAAAGGCTATGGACTTGGGGGGAAAACTTCTCAATAATAACACTCAATCCCCCACATAACCATTTCAAAGCCTAGAGACTGAGAGTTGAGACCTGCAAAGGCAGACCACAGATAGCTAGTGACAATGTCCACTGCCTGAAAGTTATGCTGAAGGCAGCCTGGGCCACTGCGACCATAAGACAGGCAGGGAGAAGAGGTAAGGCAAAAGCAGTTATTTTTGAATGAAGGAGATAGACTTTTTACTGGGCAAAAGCCAAAGGAGGCTCATTACTGAGTAACCAGCTGTGAAAGGGACACAGCATTATTTTTTTTAAGTAAAGGTAAGTTTTCCCCTGAGATCCCTGAAGTAATACAAATTCTGATCTTTTCCTGAAAAAGCAGAGGATGCTCCTTCACACAGACAAAAGGATTATTGCTTGTATGTACAAAGCATGTACTCTTTGTATGGGAGACACCTTTGCTCCTGGTATTTTCAGTCATAATTCTGCAAAGAATGAAGACATTCAGAAAAGTGGAGAGTGAAACAGTGGAAATGCAACACTTGCATCTTGACAAATTAATTTTAAAAGGAAACAAAATTACCTAACTAAATGCAAAGGAACAAATACGGGGGGAAATTACGATCTTTGGAACAAAATCTGTGTTTATCTTTAGGCATCCAGGAATAGATGAGCTGGACAAGCACAGCTTTATCTCCCACACTGTTTGAAGAACCTAATGCCTTTTTTACCACACAGGTCAGCTAAAGCCTGTTAGCCACTGCCATTTACTCTGATTTTGGAAGAAGCTCTTATGGGCACCAAAAAGCTCATATGGAACCTTCAAACAACGATTAACTGAACAAAGTTCCCTTATCCAACAACAAGCTTCTCCCTGGATATCTTATTAATGCCTGTTTGAACAGAGTGTAAAGCTATTGCACTGGAGTGGAAATGCAAAGACTGCAGCAGCAAAACAGGGAGGAATTGGTGCATACCAGGGAAAAAGAAAAACGTAATTGCAGCAAAAACTCTGGGATGTCAAGACCTTTTCCACTTTCTGTGATAACTCAGAGGTTCATCCTGGAGATATACGATACACCCTCTGAGGAAGACCCTGCACAGTGAACTGCAACGATTCCATGTTTCCAGCAGAAACACTGTTGGGCCTTAAGCATCACAGCTCCCACAACAGCTTTTGCAGTCCAGCCCAAATCTTTGCCTGCAGATACCTGGCCTCTCCCTCTTATGTTAAAACACAGCATGGAACTCTCTATGTGCTCCTTCTGCTGAGGAGGAGATCTAACAGCACCAACTTAGTTGATGAAGTAGCTTTCAAATGCTACCACTTGGGTGCAACACTTGCAGAAATTCGTTCTTTCTTTAAAAAAAAAAAAAATCTCCATTTTCCCAAACTCCCTTGTTTTACCTTTCTACCCCCCCCAAACTGAGTACTATCACAGAAATAAGAATTCTCATGTACAGGTGCAACTGTGTCTAACAGAGCAAATGCCCTTTCCTCACGCAAGAAACGTTCTTCTGAATTATAAGAAAACCTGACAAACCTTAAAGACAACAGGCTCTAAATCTCACTGAGATTTTAATGTATTTTCAAGTGCTCTAGTCTCATTAAGATGTACTTAAATAATTAAGCAGTATTAGCTTGTATTTACATTGCCCTATGGATAGTCTCTAGAGTAAATGGAAAGTATGTATGCTGAATGCACTCAGTAGCACATTTCAGATTTAGAGAAGGAAAAACAGAGCAGACATAAAGTTCCACTTTGTATCTGCATATAAAATACCGGATTGTTGTGTTTCCCTGTGTAGAAAGCATGCACCCTCATCACCCAAAGCCCATTCAGCCTGACAGCAGGAGCAGCTTCAGCTCTCATAAAATGTTGACATGCAGCTTCAGTCAGGCAGAGCTGTTCTTTCTTTGATGCGCTCTGAAGGCTACAACTAAAGACACAGAGTAACGGCTCCACTCCCCCTGCCTTGGTGCTACAGAAGATGAAACTCTTAAAGAAATGCAAAGAATACACCCACAGTAATATCTGTATACCTAAATACAGAAGTGACAATAATAAACCATTACACATTCTTTGCTGAAATTCATTGCTGCTGACAACTCTATCTCTAAGGAATAAAACTGCATTTAATCCTTGTTTTCAAATTTCAGTACGTTATTAAAAGCTGATGAAATAATACATTTGTGACCTACCCTGATTTTTCACCTCGGCAAACTCTTTATTGTACTCCTCTAGGGTTTCCCTAAGTTTCTGGTTCTCTGTTTCAATATCGTGCATACGTTGAACCTTCAGCTGAAGTTGCTGTCCCAAATCCAAGGCTGGAACTGGATCTGAAAAAGAAACAGTAAAATAAGATGTAAGGTAACAGGAACACGACTATGACTCACAGTTCAGAGTGCAAATGTCCTTTACTATCTGTTAACATCCATTTTAGGTGCCAGTAAGGCCCTATTTGAGTTATTAGTCCTCTACATTGTTGCTTCATGTCTTGCAAACTTCAAAAACCAGAGAGTTCCTTGTATAGATGCTACCCCTTAACCTAGGCCATGCCTTCTTCACCGTGGCATTAACCCTCAGGGCACTGTCAAGCATGCAATCATGACACAAATGTGTGTGAAAACCTTCAGTTTCCTATTTCAGTTTGCAACTGAAAATCATTGGGTAATAAAGGACCAAACCGCACAGCTCAGTGACAGCTGAGGTCACTCACATGCCTCTGCCTCTGCTTCTGCTGGAGTGAACTTCTGATGGAAACTGTGCCCCCCTGCATTACTGGGCTCAAAAAGGTTGTTTGATCATAGAGAGCAGACTTTTTCTGATGGACAGAGCAATTAGAAATATCATGTGGATTGAATTAATTCCATGAACTTTGGAGGCTTTCACTCTTGTTCCCTCTTTTTCTTCTCCTGCTAGGGACATAGATATTAAGAGTTTATTTCAAATGTCCTCTCAGTTCCAATTCTCTAATGGAGCCCCATACACCTGACATGTGCCCTTGTGATTCATTCTGGGCCTTCTTCCCAGGCAAAATAGGAGCTTGATGGACTCTTAAAAGATTATTGAATATATTTCTGTTACGGGCGCCAGCATCTCTTTTGAAATGGCTGCAAAGTATTAGTCTCCTGTGGAGGAATGCTAAACACCAAACTCAGTGGATCAACAACAGTATATATTAGGGAGTTCACTTAATTGTCAACCACCACAGTCATCAATTTTTCAGACCACCCTCAGTCTCTGGAAATACATAGTAAATCTGCTGTACCTCTGTTAACACATTAAGCATGAGCCTGTGTGTTTCTTCAATATGCCAGTGATGTTTCATAGTTTATAAAAGAATAGCACTGGGTTATGTTGCGCTCCAAGACATTCTGCTGCATTTTGTTTCTTCGGTTCTTGCACAGCTCATTGCATTACCCTGTTCATAATACAAAATCTAGGTTGCTTGTCATCTTTCTCTGCACATGCATAGTTTATGACTACACAGCTTTTTCATTTATGCTTTTTAGGCCAAATACTTTTTGTTATTATTATCCGTATTAAAATATTTATAATAAATCAAACTTAAAATGTTATTATGCCAGAGACTGGGGGATACAGGTAAGGAATTAAATATAAAGTTTAAGTCACAGCAGTAGCACAAGTTAAAGGCCCTGCAATATTTATGTATGGTCCAATTACAGTGCGGGCTGTCACAACATCATCCTTCTCCCATGTAGGTCTGCTGACCCTTATGTGGAATGCCCATTTTGTCACACTTCTGCAGCTCAACACTTCTGCCCAAGAGCTAGCCCAGGACATTCATCTGCTGAACACAAAGAAAGGCTGGATTGTCTCAATTATATCCACCTCTTCAATTGCTGCAGGATCACAAACTATATGGAGCAGGCATCTTACACTTCAGCTATGGTATTTCTATAAAGCTGCACTAAAATGTCATGATGAAAGAAACTGAACAGTACAAACTGTGGGTGCGCTCTCCCCTGTCCTGTTCGAACATGTCCACTGTAAAATGCCAGGACAAGCACAAGACGCCTGTGCTCCAAACGCACAGGGCTATTTATATTGAAATCAGCAAAGAATTAACAGACAAAAATAACATGAGCATTATGAAGTGAATAATGACTAAAGCTGTAGTCAAATTTGCAATCCCTGAGAAGCTTTACGTACAAAATGAAAATGCTTGCAATCTCATAATTATTCATCAGGACATGTATATTTAATTTAGCTCTATTAAAGGTTAATGTTCAAGTAGCAAAACAACGTCAGAACAAACAAAATGTAAAAACAGTCTCTGTGCATTAAACTTCAAACTTTACTAGAGCCTACTTGAAGGACTAATTGCCTGCAACGACTAAATACCACTGAAGGACATGTACAAAAATCCCCATGGCTAAAGCACCTCTTGGACTTCATTTTTATAAACTGCATTAAATAAAACTAAACACTGCATGACAACAAAACGACCGAAACGGTTTGGGCAGAGAGACAAAAACTCACAGCAATCCCAACACGCTCTGTAATATCAAAAAATCTTAACTCCCAAGATTTCTCAAGTATTTACAGACACCAGTTAATCTGAAAGTAGTATAAACCTTACAGACTGAACCATTTTTCTCTTTACCTGCATGGATTGGGTTTAAAAATAAGTAAACCCACTCTCCTTTCCCCAGCATACACATGCATGGAAAAGCATACCTTTCTGCACTAACCAGCCTTTAGTCATTTAACAGGAGGTCACTGAATTTTTAAACAAGCCATGGACCCAAACTTAAAATTCATTAAGCAAACAACAGGCAGATCCATTTCCAAAAAAACCCAAGTGGCACTTGCTTATAGAAAGAGGCAAAGAAAGAAATGCCTCTTGTATTATTTGGGAAAACAAAAAACATCTAATTGAACACATAATGTGGAAAACTTACCACCACTTATTGGTTTGAATCTTCTCTAGCTTGCAAAAGACCCAAATCCCTGATAACTAACTATAAATGTGAAAATTGTAAAAGCAATCTGATCATCCAGAACCTGAGAAAGTGCTTTGCAAGACCAATATTGCTCAAGAGGTCACTGAGATGTCCACACAAAAGTTGCTGTATTTTTTTTTAATTGCTCCCTATTATATTGTACTTTCCTAATGCACTTGTTGCACCCCATACCCTCAAAGAGGGCCTTTGCATGATGTGTATGCACACAGCCCTGCAGTCTGAATCCCGGTATAGCTGCCTCCACACCAACACAGGGCTAACAGCCAGTGCCCATCTTACAACCTGCATCTGCAAAGCCCGTCCTGACTTCAGCTGCCATTTCACTAGCAGCTCCCCAAGCACACCCCTGGGCTTACTGCTGTGACACAGCACACAATTCCCCTTACAGACCAGCTTCTGGAGGTGGATGGACAAGTCTCAGGGAACTCAAATGGGAAAAAGTATCATGCTACAAATATAATGCAAATATAGCAGTAACACTTCACATCCAACACGCTGGAGCAACACAGCAGCAGTATCAATAGACTGTTCTCCTACCATATACATGCCTTGATGATCAATGTTTTTTTAACAGCAGTGCAAGAGAAATGCTTCATGATTTTGCTGCTGATTATGCATGCAAACTACATGTTTTACAAACAATTTTAAAAGAAAAGCAAAGATGGATATTGCCAAAATAGCACAGTACACAAGTCGTCAAAGGCAGTGCCTCCACACCTGCAACACCCCCCACATGCTCGCACCAAATCCAACTTCAACGCAGGAGACGGAACAGGACTACGGACAAGCAGCCAAATTACCAAACCGAGTTCTGTTTAAAAGCATCCTGTACATCCGTCTCTCCGGCAAAAGACACCGATCCTAATAATTCAATCTAAGTGTTTACTCAGCGAGTACGGTGGGTACTGCTGCCCTCCTCTGTCATTAGCAGAATAAATATCCCCCCTCGTACCGCTCACCAATGACATCAGGCCTCTCGCTGCCCGCGTTCCCCTTCGCCGGGGCACTCTGGGCTAATGTAATCATACGATTACATAATTAACCCAGCTGTCTCATTAAGAAAATCAACTGGAATTCAGGGCATAATTAGTCATACGGCAATTAGCATGCTGATGAGCAACTGATGAAAAGCTGTCTCGATCCCGGGTGTGCTGGGACCACCCTTGCTATTTCGGCGCAGGGGGCAGCAGCCCACCCGGCTGCGCTGGCTACTTGGGTTTGGACCCCCCTCGGATGGTTTTGGAGCGAAAAGGCGCGCGGGGAACCGCTCACTGCGCTTAGGTCCCGTCACTGCGTGAACCTGCTGGGGAAGGAAGAATGATGGAGGGGTGGGCGGTCTGCAGGGGGTAATGTGCCACATCCCGTGGAAAAACGCTGTCAATGTTGAACATTGACAGAGCGCCTGGCCTCTCTCCCTGTGAGCAGAAACAGAACGATATAGATTTATAGGTAGTAGAGATACAGAGACGCGGGCGGCTACTGCCATAGGGCCCCACACTGGGGCTGAGGCCACCGCGGGCCGCCCCGAGGCGGTGCCGCTGCCCAGGGCTGAGAGCTGCGGGCCGGGCCGTGCGGAGACGAAGGAGGGGAGAGCGACAAGGAGTGGCCTGGATCGCCAGCGAGGATCGGGAGGGCTGGAGCTGAGCCGAAGCTGAGCAGGGATAAGGCCACTGCCCAGGCACAGGGTCCCGGTCCCGCTGTGACACTGACGGCAGAGTGAGAGGCAAGAGACCGTTTGGGCTTGTCTCACAGAGCCAGACTGTCTTTGGGTTGGAAAAGGGGCCTTGAGGGGCATCGAGTCTGACCCTTGGCCCAGCACTGCCCTAGGCAGCCTGTGCCAGTGCGTGATAACCCCTTCCCAGAAGAAGTTGTTTCCGACAACCAGCCTGAACCTCCCCTGTTGCAGCCTGCAGCCATTTTTCTCTACTTCCAACCCCGGGTGTCAGGGAGAGGAAGCTAACTTAGCATTCCAGCCTCCTGTCAGGGAGCTGTACAGCGCAGTAAGTTTTCCCCCTTGGATTCCTTTCTCCAGGCTGAACAACCCCAGTTCCCTCAGCGGCTCCTCACACAACTTGTGCTCCAGACCCTTCTGCAGTTTTGTTGCCCTCCTCTGGACACACTCCAGCCCCTCAACACCCTTTTTTTTAAGTGAGGGGCCCAGGACTCCTACATGTTCAATGGGTGTATTAATATGAAGCTCCTGAGGAGACTACCAAAAAGACTTATCCTAAATTGCCTCCTACTGCTTTGTTACAGGACCTGTCTTGCTTGGAACATTAAGAAAGCCAGTTATGAAACAGTGCCAGGACTATGGGGGCAATTAATATTTATTATTACTAGAAATGTGTTTCCTAAGGTTTGGATCTAAAAATAATTAATTGAGGGTAACGTGTTTCTTTCAACAAGACTTTTCTGTTGCCTAAACGACATTGTTAAGTGAAGCTTTCTTAGTGACTGTGCACAAGAAATGCCCCCACAAAATAATAAGTGGGAAAAAAAATAACTCAATGTGATTTCAGGTTTTTAAAGAGCCAGAAGTTCAGCTTTGCTGTCACAACACTCCCATCATGAAACAAATGAAGTTTTTGCCTTCTAATGGCATTGCTGAGCAGCTGCACCATCGCTCATTGTGGTGAGCTTTTCTTTTGGAGAACCAGCTCAGATACAGCCAGGAGGAGCAGAAAAAAGCTCAGTGAGTTTCTGATATATTAAGTGCTTTCATGGGAGGCTGTGTATCTGAAAATAACCTGAAAATGTGTTTTAGAAAAAATAATAATTACATTGTAGCTTTTGAATATTCAAACACCTCACAGCATACTTAATTAATTCATTAATTATTCCCCAGAAATTTCAGGGGTAAATTGAAATAGCCTAGAGAGACTGAGACAAAGATCTCATGGAATAAATGATAGCTTTCCTCCTTTTCCCTTATGACTCTGGTAGCCCAGGGACATAAGAGTTATAGCCACAATTCTGTTTGAAACAAAGCTCATCATCTCTGCAACTCCTCACTTCACAAAAAACATGAAAAGGTTCTTCCTTCAGTTAAGCATTATATGCATTTTCTTACTCCCCATCCCACAGGGCTTGGATCTCTTCCTTTTATTTTTTCCACTCTTTTTCAGTGTTCTTGTCTTCCTGCTGTCTATGTTTTCTATGGGCTATACCAGAGAAATCAAAGTGCCCACAAGAGGGTGAGGGACTCTCATTTTCCTCACCAGCAAAAAAGCATAATCCCAAATTCTGCCTACCTCTGACAGCAGCAAAGCAATCCCGATGTGACCCCTCTGTACAGAAATGGGGGACATTGCAGCAAACTGGCGCCTTTCTTCCCCATTAATCACGACAGAAGTTCTCTGTGGCAGCACTATCCAATGCTTGCAGTATTAAGTGAAACACTGTGAGATGGTGCATAGCCAAACTGACCATGGTCATAATGACTCCTCTGACAGAATGTCCTTCTTAGATCTGGGGGGGGTATTACTTAAAACATCTCTTGTTTATCTGCCAATTCTAAAATGGTTCTACCTGAAAGATGTTCTAGCCCTTCTCCAGATGCCAAGATCCACCTCTATCTTAGCATCCAAAAAAGTAAATTAGGCTCAGGAAATTACTGACTCCTTCATGAACTGCCTTGCAATTCCTGGTATTTTCAAAAGAGTTACCAAAATAAATCCTCAGAAAATATTTTCATATTAAAAGCAGAGTAATGCAGTATTTTATAACATGACAGTTGAAAAAGGACTTCATGTGTTACAAGAAAAGCCACTGTAACCTAAAATATTCCAGTTTGATTGTTAATATTCTAGGAATGGCTGAAGACACTAGACTTTACTGTTGTATTCTGAGCTCTGAGCAAAGGAAAGGACAGTTACAGGAAAATCACTCAAGTTTCATTTCTCTTACTTGGAGATTATAAAATAGAAAAAAAAGCACCTTCCACTATGTTTGAAAACATTTCTGCTGCAATCATCTCTTCTTTCTTCTAAAAGCTTCTGAACAGGCTTAGCACTAAACCCCCCAAAAGCTTGGGTTTATTCTAATTCCAGTTCACATTCCTGCAACAGAGAAAGGCAAAGTCTAGCACCCATCACAACCACTCTGCCTCTTGCTCCTATCACTCGCACTAGGGCCGTTCTAAATCCACTCTCCACTCCCTGAACCAACAGCTTTCAAAGGTGCTGCATTCACTACCTCCAGGTGAACAGAGCTACAGTCTGCAGGGGTAACTCCTCCCTTATAATGGAGGGATATCTCCTACTGTACAACGCATTCTTCCTGCTTCTGTTGATTGCATTCCTCCCTTTATTTGCACCTCCCCTCTTCCTTCTGTGCCTCCAGCCTACCAAGTAAAACAGAGCTTGACAACCACACAATAAATTTTTTAAAGTGTGTGCTTCAGGGATATTTCTTCCTTCGAATATTTATTCCAGCTATTACAAAGGAATTTATCCAATTATTCACTCAACAATAAAAATGAAGGAAAAGTATTCAAACAGACAGCCCAATCTCAGGCTACATATTCAGGTAACAGAGCTATTTTTAGTTATTTTGACATCTGTTTCGAAACAGAAGGATAATACTAAAGATGAAACACTAAAGATGAAAATTTGCCAGGATGTTGCGCTTCATCTGAAAATAGCCCTGTACTGCTAACAGTATGTCCTACCAGCATGCATTCATCCAGTACCACTGATCCAAAAGTGTATTTTATGCTGTGTATGAATTCAAACCCCAGAGGGAAGGAGGCTGAAGTGATTATGAGCTACTTCTACATTACTCAGCACAGGACTACCTGAAAGCTGGAGCAGCATCCCAGACAATTCAAACTGTTCTGGAAAACAAAACAGCAGCAGCCACTGATGCAACGGAACAGCTGTTTGAAATCTGTCAGGACTTTTAACTCTGACCCCTATCTCGGGATGTCTACAGTCCCTGCATTTTACAGCACTGACTTCTCTTCTTGACCCAACTCCCTGCTGCTGTTTTTTTTTTTTCAGTTGGTCAAAACATCCTAGTGAAGCACCAAGGATTTAGTCTTCAGATGGGATAGTCATGAGCTAAATCACTGCCAGCAGCCACTAGGCTTTGTTGCTTTTCACTCTTTCAAGTATTAACTATGCTTAGTTTTCTGCTTCATGTTACCAGATTGCAGGCACACTCAGCGCGCACTCCTTCTGCTATCCATTACCAAGTTCATTTTGCTTGCTCTTCTCCTAGGACTGTAGTACTGTGTTTTTTTCCCTCTAAGGTTGAGGAAGCATGCATTTATTTTCCTTGCAGAGTCAAGGGCAGCAAAAATAGAAACATTTTATGTCTCTATCTTCAATTCCATTCAAATATATTTAGTTGGGAAGGGGTGACCATTTTTAATACTAACAAATCAGCAAGTGCTGGAAAATTTTCACACTGCTTGTAACATCAAATGTTCCTAATATGCCGACCAGACAAACCACTAACTCGGGGTACTCTATAGCCCCATCTTGCTCTTCAGTCAGACTTTAGCCAAACAGTGATTATCACCTGAGGAGAGCTCTGAGCATTCACTTTCCCAAACCATGTTTTAAGTACTGTAGCTCAGGGTACCTGGGTACTTTGGAGAGAACCTCTTTTCTATTTCCCTTAAATACCAGCAGCTCTTCCTTCCTGGCACAAAAAGCATTTTTAAGCACATCAGGCAGCTCCTAGGTCATCTGGGTACACACAAGTCACAGTATCGATGAGGCTGGAAAGACCTTAAAGATCATCCAGTCCAACCTAAAACCAATCAAGTAACCCTAAACATCTAACATCTAGATCATGCCACTCAGCACTTTATCCAGACTAAACTTGAACACCTCCAGAGATGGTGACTCGACCACCTCCGTGGGCAGCCCGTTCC
Source organism: Upupa epops (assembly GCA_013397515.1). NCBI lineage: Eukaryota > Metazoa > Chordata > Aves > Bucerotiformes > Upupidae > Upupa > Upupa epops. The sequence goes on along the minus strand of VZRI01005217.1, from coordinate 277,139 downwards.
AAAATCTGATCACTCTTTCAGTGAAAAATGTTTTCCTAATGTCAAATCTAAACCTCCCTCGGATGGAGCTTAAGACTGTGATCCCTTGTCCTGTCTCCAGTGTCCAGGGAGAAAAGACTGACTACTGCCTGACTAAAACCACCTTTTAGGTAGTTATAGACAACTATAAGGTCACCCCTGAGCCTCCTCTTTTCCAGGCTAAACAGACCCAGCTCCATCAGCCTCTCCTCGCAGGGCTTATGTTCCAGGCCCTTTACCATTCTAGTTGCTCTTCTCAGGACTCGTTCCAGCACCTTGACATCCTTCCTATACTGAGGAGCCCAGAACTGAACACAATACTCCAGGAACAGTCTAACCAGTGCCGAATACAGGGGTAGGATAACCTCCCTCTCCCTGCTGGCCACACCACTCTTGATGCAGGCCAGGATGCCTTTAGCCCTCTAAGTCTTCACAGACCATCTTCTATTGGAGCTGGCATTAATCTTTATATTTTCTGCTTAACTTTATGCTTTACCAAAACATCCGAACAGGTAATGTCTATAAATACAGCAGCAACTGATTCTTTCTGGGGTAAGAAAAATCAAATCTGTTTTGCTCTTGTTTGACCTTTAACATCAGAGCAGTGATCAAATTAACTTTAAATGGAAGTCTGGAGAGTATTGCTATTGTAAACAACTAAGTTGTAAGTAATTACATCCCACACTGCTGCAAGCATGGGCTCCACAGTGAAGGAATGAAGCTTTCTTTTTGGGTGAAAAACAAATTTTCATTTTTGCTTTCAGAAGTAATTCCCTACCAATCCTTTCCTGCTTTACTGACATCTCAGTTTAAAATTAATTTGTGTTTCCTCAGCTAAATCACTGACTGGAACAAGAAAGCCCTATGCAATGCAGTATGAATTTGCAGGGCTGAACGTGTGATTACACATAAACAAAACCGCTCCATGTAATGGTGGGTGCGTGGCAATCTCCCTTGGAACCAGTCTGCTCCTCCACCAAACCCCTTAGGAAGATACAGCCCCCACAGCAGGGCGTGCAATTTATGATGGCAAGGAATAAGGGGAAGATAAAATTTTTGCGTCAGCCATCTTTCACTGTTACAGCTTTTAACTGTTTTGACAGGGCACATTAAATAAATTAAAAAGCCTTCTTTTTAGCTTCTCTGTTATTTTATACTTTCCTTAGTAGCAAATCCTCTGAGCTAAAAGCCATGGCACACACATTATAAAGCACCAGACCTATGGCAAATGTGATGAGGACAGAGACCTGCGAAGAGTCTCTAATGAAAATACACACACATCCCCTTTACACTGTGAGAATTGTTTAGGTTCTTAATGAGAAAATTCCCATTAAGCAGAAACAAATACCATTTATGGCTCAGCATGAGAGGGCTGCACAGTCCCCACTGAAGCAAGAGCAAATATTTTGCATTACCCTACGCAGATTCTCAAACATATAATGCTGAAAAGGAGCTGCACGTATTCCTGTGACATCCATGCAGGGTGTGAGATGCCCACAGCCTGGGCTATCCAATCTGGGGCAGAGAATGGAAGGAGGAGGAAACCAGCCACTGAACCCAAATTCAGCTTAACATGCCACAGCAAGTTAGCAGAGTCTCTGTTTAAAGGCAGTTGTTTGTTCTTTGCCACAAGTGCACCTGCTTGACAGGAGCAACACTGAAAACAGCAAATCCAACTGTGTCTTTGTGCAGTAACTGCTCAGTGATAAAGACACAGCATAAAGAGAAACTGTTCGGTTTATCCAGATACTATCATCTGGATTTGCTTGGAGTGCCCACATTTTCAGCTTTCCTTGAAAACCATAGCTTCTTTAAAAAAAAAAAAAAGGCTCCTTTTTGAAAGAAAAGCATTTAATTTTTTACTATTTTTAATGCTTAATGTCTTCCTTTTAAAACTTCAGAAAATCTGAATTACAAATACACTGCATGGCAACAGTGCTTCTCCACACACACAACAGGGCTCCAGTTTCCCTTCAAGTGTTTGCAGGATTAAAACCCTGAAAGCCAAAAGTGCTCACATACTACTATACTGATTTATAAAACCAAAGAGGCAGAACCCTTCCTCAAAACACAGACTATCTTTACTTCCAAATAAATGTATTCACATTATTTTTAAAGGTAAGTTGTGACAACCTTGTTGATTACTGCAATTCATGTGGCAGTGTTCCCTTTGCTCTCTACTGCATACTGAAAATAAGGCAATTAAATGAGAAAATTAATTCCATTAATTAGCAATGTTCTGTCTCAAGCAAGACAGAATGATCAGAGTGAGAATTACAGCTGGATAAACGTACATAAACCAAAATGCTTTCCTTGACGTGCACTTCTCTCGATGAAGTATACATTCTGCAGCAGTAAGCAATGATAACAATTTTAACAGTGTCATAAAGCTGGAGAGATGAAAAAGGCTGGTTTGTCTTTTAAAGAGAAAACCTGACTTATATAGAAAATTCACAACCCAAATACCATTCCCTTCCCACAAAGTCCTTATTGGTGAGCCCAAGTGGCAACTCTGGTCAAGTTGGGAAAAAAAATCATAGAACTCAGGTGAATACATAAAGCCCTGTAGCTAGAGTTTTAATGCAGATCATTTTATAGTAAAATTAAAATAGAAGCCATTTTAATTATATAAAACTAAGGAAAGGAATCCATGCCTTCCTCAAGAACCATAAAATTGGCTGCAGGGAATGAGACTTCAGCTGCAATTATTATATGGTCCTATAAAAAATACTGAAAGCCTGATTAAACTGCCTCCTTGTCATGTAACAGTGATGCTTAATGCTAAATAACCACTCGGCAGCATTCCAGTCATAGCTTTCTCAGAACATCATAGTTCCCTTCCCTTACCAAAAAAAAACCCAAACAACATCACAGATTTTGGAGCCAGAAGTATACCCAAATATCTGAAATAGCAGCTGGGCAGGTCAAGAGATTCAGAAAGCCGCATCAATGCCAGAAGGTGAGAAAACAGTGCTAGTGCTCCTTATGAAGAAGAGCCCTCCATGGACACAGACCCAGCATAAAAAGACAATGTATGATGAGAAGAAAATTTAAAACTCAGTCAGCAAAGTGATTCCCTAATGGCACAGCGTAAAGCAGCCCCAGCTCAGTGTGATGAATACCAGCGCCATGCATTCCTAAAAGCTGTTTTCCTTTTTGTTGCAGTATTCATGTTGCAGTTTGTTAAGCCTGCACACAGCTACTGGAGACCGACCTGCCTTCTTGAGAGTCTGGGATTTGCTTTTAGCAACATCAGTACGTTCCTCGTGCCAGTCAGGTCTGGAGATATAGCACAGGACTAAAACCTTGTAGATATTTCTAATCCCACAGACTGAACCAGGTTGAATTTTTCATATGTAGTTAGAATATCAAAGAAATATTTCTGTGACACCGAACAGAAGGCACATGCAGGTGGAAAGCTGGACAAGACTGCTTGGGTGAAAGAAGAAGTGAAAATTTGACTCTTGTGAGTGAAAGAAAGGAGAAGATTCTTTCTCCTGCAAAGAAGCAGTGACAAAGTTCCTCAGCATTCAGACCCTACAGTACGGGTAGAATTTATGTTCTACCTTCACTGTAAGGCTTTGCAGTTCAAACCCCAGCATCTATGATGATGCCAGGCTTCAGAAAAAAGCCTGTGCACAAAAGCCTGCAAAGGATCTCCCCCAGCTCGTTTGAAACAACTCCTCAAACACCGAAATAACCAGAGCATTAGAAATCAAACCTCGCTTCCCAGGTTGCAGCAGGAAATGCACCCTGGGCTGTGTATGAGACAGAGGGGCTGCAGCTTCTTTCCTTAGCACTAAGTGGACTTGTAGGCTGCAGGTATGTTGCGTATGTTTTCATGGAGGGGTTTCCTTTACAAAAAAGGTCCATCCCATGTCTACACTGCTTGTGCCAGCACAAACCACCCACACCCTGCACACAGGTTCTCTTGAGTTTTCTGCCTCTTCCCTTGTGCAAAAGAAGCTGCTCACCTACTAAACATGACTGAGACTGTAAGCAGGAAAGAAGTAAACCAAAACTTAGAACAGAGCAAAGCTGATTAACCTAAGAAACAACAATGCTGAGGCAATTGCACCTAGGATGATCAAAGGAAGTCCCTACATCTCAGGATATGCAGCACTTAAAACAGCAGGAACTGGCCACGGGACACTACTCAACTATGAATGTGAAAGCCTAAAAATTTGTACATGTTAGCTCTGACTGAGCATCTGAACAACACTGGCCTTTTCACCGGGCAAGCTGTAAACAAGTAATTTTGAAATTAATTTTTATCTCAAATGTGTGTGAAAAGTGTTCCTTAAAAGGTAAATAAACTAAAAACTAGGGTGCACTTTGCAATGAGGCCTTAAAAGCCCTGAGAAGTATTAATTATCCCCCAAAATCTCGACTGAGCTATAATGTTAACATTTTATAAAAGTATACAGTCATACACACACATGTTTGCATTCCAACAGCTCAGCCAGGCCAAGGTTTGGAAGTGCAAACTCAGACTCCTAATTCCCTCTCATCTTTGGGTACCACTGCCAAAAAAGCATTCAGACAGCATTATTCTATCATTGGTGAAAACAAAAAATAATCAACTCCCAGAAAGTGGAAAAAAATCTGATGCCAAACGTAAAGGAAAGTTGAAACCACAACACAACAAAGGCCTTTGAGTAAACAACCCACACCAGCACATTATGATCAGAACTGACTTTGGTGTTGAGCTACTTTTCAGTAAGTTTCTTTTGTGGTAGGTATGAACAGCTCTGTTCTGTCAGAGTTTCCTGAAGAAGCTTCAAGATGGTGTCTTCTTGCTTAAAAATGTCTGAATGCTCTAATCCTGAGAATCACTAAGTATTGCAATACTGTGATTCATGCAAACAGCAGAAGATAAATGCAAGGTGCAGTTCTAAGAGGAGCCATGAAATGTGCCTCACTTATGATTCTGTCTGTTAGAAACAAGACTGGAACATTTCAGACCCAGAATAAAACCACTGCTTATATAGAAAAAAATGCCCAGCAGCATCAACACCAACATAAGCCATCAGCTATTTAGAATAAGGAAATAATTTGCTTACCTGGAACATCAATTAATCTCTTATAAACATTCAAGAAGGCTGCCTCTGCTTCTTTGCTTCTTTTACCCAATGCGTCAATCTAAAAGGGGTGACGAGAAAAAGCTTTTAGACTCTTTCACTTGGAGCAATAAACAGAAATCACTACATTTCATATGTAACTAGTTCATACTTCGAGAAGGAACTCACGTTCCCTGCATACAGTTCCTACAGAACAGCCCTGTAAGATTATTTCTGGAACGTTTATACCAGTATACTTTCCAGCCCTGATTCAGCACATCTGTACTTTTACAAACTCCACTGTGATTCTAGACTTTAGATCTTCCCCAAACCCATGGTATTTGCCAGGTAGGTTCTTTCCTCAGCTGTTTTCCTTTACCACTTACTAGGATCTGACACAGCACACAGGACTGCAGGTCCCGCTCTGCTTTTACCGTGGCAAATGCATTTTCCTGTTATTTCCACTGAAGCCTAGGAGAGGATGAGAATTTGCTGGGCACCCTGTAATACTCAACACTGAACAACTGGGTACTTGCACATGCAGCAAGTACTCTACAAAAGCTCAGACACGGACCCATTGAGTCTGTACTGTCTTGTGTGGCTCCTCTTGACTAGTGGTTTCTCTTCCCTAGCAAGCCTATTCCTGGAAGTTATGTGCCCATGTGAGGAAAAATACCACCTCAAACAATTTAGTGCTTTTTCCCTAAACCTGCATTTTAATCTAAAATTTTATTTTACCAGGCAAGGCAGCTCGATGGCTCTAACGAAACAGAGCAACTTCTCTTTTTCTGGAAACATGTATTTTCCTGACATTCTAGAAACAGACTGACAAAACCCAACCACATGAGCCAGGTCCCTTGAATCAGTGCTCCAAAGCACAGAGATAGAAACAGGAAAGCCTGACACAGTTCTGTGGCAGCTTGCCAAAATCAGGAAACCAAAAGTACAGAGATTATTGTATTTTAATAAAAAGCAAGGAAGGCACTGAAGAACTATTGATACAAAGGCCTGCTATCAATTCTTCTGTGCACTTGGACAGCAGTGACCATTATAAAACCATTTAGAGGAGTGTTTGTCAGCATGGACTAAAAAAAGGAAGGTCCTGTCTCAAAAAAGTTCCTGAATTTTTTCACTCCGTTATTGATTTGATAGATAAGGCAGGAACAATGGGCAGAACTGACTGTTTCTGTTTGTCGGGGAAGTATCTGGTATTTGTTGGGGAGAGCAGAAGGCAGTAGCATGTTGTGAGGTGGCTGGGCTGGCAGCAGCTCTGGTACAGGAAGCGCAGGGTGCCAGGGAAAGGAAACGGTGCAGGGAGGAGGGGAGATAAGCAGAAAGGTGCTGTGGAGTCAGATTTGGTGCTACCTCTGTTTGCTTTCTATGAAATTAACTTTGTGAAGCAAAGAATTTGGAGAGGGTGGAAAAAAAATCCTATAATGCAGACGATTAAAATAATGGAGGAAGCTGGAGGTGAAGCAGAGTGTAGGAACAGCACGTGACCTGTTTTATGTGACTGGTAGAGATCATTACAGAGAGGATTAAGGGCAGAAAACCAAAGGACAACTGTGGAAATTACACAGAAGCAGAATGCACAACGTGTAAACTCAGGAAAGGCCGGACGGGAGGAGTCAAGGAGCAAAATAAGGACACTGAAAGCATCTGCACAGCATTTGGCAGCAGCAGGGAAATCTTGAGAGGTAGAGCAAAAGGTTACTGTAACGAAAGACTGTCTTTAGAGAAATAAACCTGATTCCTGTTTTGCTGACATCTCTTCCAACTCCACTACCTAGCCTGGTGGTGGAAGTGTACTGTAACTGAAACCTGACCTACTTGCAGTTTATCCTTATCAATTAAAATAAAAGGTATTGGAAAGAAGGTAAACCAGTAGTAGAGACCAAAAAAAAGAGGATGTGGAGAGCAGACATAAGTTCTCAAGAAATGCTGGTCATGCATGTTTTTTAAGAGCTCATTGAAAAAGGCTATGGAACGACACTGGGAGTCTCACGGGGCTCCTGACGTGCTGGAGAGCAAGGGATTGATGGTTGTGAATAACCCATTTATTAATTTGAATTCAAGCAATCACAGATGGACTGATGCTCATTAGGGAATGAGAAGATAAGCAATTCGGTTAGAACATTTTCACACACAGAGTATGTGAAATTAGAATATGGAACAAACTGCCAAAGGCAGGGAGGCACTGGGAAGTGTAAATCAACACCCGGGAGTATCAGACCCCGTTTGTGACCGGGTGAGAAAGGAGGAGGCAGCCATCAGGAAGACTTTTGCAGTTGAGATATTTTATGGCTACATAAAGCCAGATTTGGGAGGCCAAAGCACACCATACGTTACACTGCTGGACTTGAGTGTTCCCACACGATTTTCTTGTAGTGTTGCTCAGCAGAGTACAGCCAAATTTAAATTATTATTATTAAATGTAATTAGCATTACAGAACTGATTCTGTACTGTATTTTGAAAAATTAATTTGCCGCTTTTATGGAAAGCAAAGCATTCTGAATGCCTGCATTTCTGTAAAATAACAGCATGGATTCATTTTTCTATTACTTCTTGTTCACATTTTAATAAAGAGCATTTGTACCTTCATTGTCCCTAAGTGCCACAAAAGGGACACTCTATCCACCCCTCACAGATTGCATAGCAAAGGAAACATAACAGACTGCCACAACATCTTCCAAGGAGGTCAGACTTTCCTATGGAAGCAGTTTGCAAATCACAGGGAAATTTACACTGTTCTCCTGCCACAAATTCAGAACCATAATTCCAAAGAATCCCAGCAGACACAAGTATTTTTTAATGTTTTACCTATTAAAAAAATCAATCAATCTGTCAATTTTAAAGCTCTATTTGAAGCTCTACTGAGCACTGCAGCTATTTTGTATCTTTAAATAAGATCTAGAAAAAGCACCAGGGCAATTTTAACTGGAATAAAATAATAAGCATGGCAGCAGTGTAAGGAAATAAGGAAGAATGGGATGAAAAAGACATAAAAATAGCTAAATATAAACAAAGTCCAGAAACAGGGGAAACAGCACTGACATGAATGGAACTAAGGACAAACTGGAGAAGTGGGCCCAGGTGAACCTCATGAGGTTCAGTAAGGCCAAGTGCAGAGTCCTGCCTCTGGGCCAGGGCAACCAGAAGTACCAATACAGGCTGGAGAAGACCTGCTGGAAAGCAGCCCTGTGGAAAAAGACCTGGAGGTACTAGTGGACCAAAAGCTGGCCTTGAGCCACCAGTGTGCAACTGCAGCCCAGAAGGCCAATCACACCTGGGCTGCATCAAAAGCAGTGTGGCCAGCAAACTGAGAGAGGGAATTGTGCCCCTTTGCTCTGCCCTGGTGAGACCTCACCTGACATCCTGCATCCAGCTCTGGAGCCACTGACATAATAAGACTGTGGAGCTGTTGGAGTGGGTCCATAGTAGGCCATGAAAATGATCAGGGGGCTGGAGCCCCTGTGCTTTGGGACAGGCTGAGGGACCTTGAGTTGTTCAGCCTGAAGAGGAGAAAGCTCCAGGGGGCCCCTACAGCAACCTATCAGTGCCTGAAAGGGGCTACCAGAAGGCTGGGGAAGAGTATTCACAAGAACAGTGAAGATTTTGTCTGGGCATTAGGGAAAAGTTCTTTAATATGAAGGTGGTGTATTACCAGAAGAGGTGGTGGAGGCCCATCCCTGGAGATATGGAATGGGGCCCCATCCCTTGATGGGGTTCTAGGCAATCTGTTCTGGTTAGACATGTCCCTGCTTCATGTAGGGGCATTGGAGTAGGTGATCTTTAGAGGTCACTTCCAATGCAACACATTCTAAGGTTCTATGATTCTATTTGTAAATTCACTTTAAGTTTTTCAAACCAAAATAGAACTGGTTTGAGAGCTAACATGGATGAGCAGCAATTAGTTTGCATTAAAACTGTTGAACTCCATTATAGAACTCTTGCTGAACATTTTTACTTGACTCTAAAATCTTCAAGGACCCTGAAAGAAGTCAACTTATAATTACACCAGCATCATCTTGACATAAGCTTAGCTCCAAATCTTAATTTATCTAAACCAGGCCCCATTATGTCTTCTCTGCCTAGAAAGAAACAACAGTGACCTCTGTATTCCCTACCACCCCCATAAACATATGTTCACTTTTAAGTTTTGGCAAACTATTTGTCTTGATAATTGCAGCTGGCGCTATGCAGAGATAACAGAAATGAGACACTCGGAATCCTCCCTCCTTAGCACACTCTTCATGTTTAAAACACTGCCTGAACTCTATGGAGGGAGCCACAGACAGGCACCAGTTTGAGGTCAGTCCTGCCTTATCTGCCTGATTTTCCCAGGTCAAGTGTTTGCAAGAGTTGTTGCTCAGGGTCCCCAAAAACTGAATGATGCCCTTCTCCATAACTGACTTGCTCCAGTTTGTCCATTAAGACCTTCTTGATCTGCTCCCATTCTCCACTGCCATGACAGCTGGTTGCCCCACACTGGTGCTGTGCTACTCCCGTGGCATGGACAACCTTTTTTACAGGTGTTTGGTGACAATCTAGTATCTACTGCACCTGGCTAAAACTGAAGTCCCATCAATGAAATCAGAGGTTTTATCTCCACGTTTAGGTGGCACCGTACATCTGGCTAACTACGTTGGGAAAGATGCTAAGCATCATTTTATTGCCTTTTTCCATTTCAGCCCTTTCCAGTCAAGTTCAAAAAGAACCAAGTGAAGTCTATGGCTTTGTTTTGGAATCTGTCACTATACACACTAAGAAATTTCAGCATCAATTAAAGTCAGATACCTGCCACCCCACAAATCTCCTAGATCCCATATACAGGTTTGTAGAACTGAGGTGCTCTCCTGTGTAGCCAGTTCCGTGGGATTGTCTCCTCAGTCAGACAGAAGGCTGCACCATTGTCCTGAAGTTAAGGATGAACCAGGAAGATAAAGCTCTTTTCAAGGAAACTGCAACTGTCAGATACTGGCACAGTCTGCATCAATGTGCAAATTCTCTGAACATACAGATACCAGCACATTACCACATTTGCAGACCACAAAACCTGGCTGCGATGTGTTGCTCCTGCCAGATCCACTGTGCTTTTCTCTAGTTTTTAGGCAACTTCTCAGTGAAGGGATCCCACTGCTTATTCTGGATGGCAATGCTGAAGCACTGGTGACTTACCTGCAGTACCCAACTGCACATCCAAGTGTCTGACACACCAGCGTGCACACCACTATGTAAATATGGATCTTATAGTCTTAACTCTTCTGCTAACCCTCACTGCTCTCCAGTTTTAATTCTTCCTCTCATTAGTCGCCTTAACATGAAAGAGAAATCTTTTGCTGTCCTGCTCCCAATCTGGAACTAACTCATCAAGTAAAACTAAATTACTGAAAGCATAAGTTATGTTTTTGTTCTGATTTTTAATAACTAAATGTCTTAATGAGACACCTTTAATTTGTGAAGCTCCTCTTACACATCTCTTGTAATGTTTTGCACATTTTCCCATTTGTCTTCAATTACTTGGAGCTACCAAAACACCACAAAGAATGGGAAGAAACACAGCACAAAGGGAAAAGCACAGTAACAGCTCATTAACAAGCCATTATTTTAAGTGTGTTATACTCTTGAATACCTGCCTTGGAATCCAGCAGTGGTTAGAGGGTGTGTTAGTGCTGCTCTGCATGGGCATCAGTCTCTCTCTGAAGCCCTGACAATACTGCTGAGCTGTTCCTTCATATAAACCAGCCCAACAGTTGCTACCAAGGTGCCCAAGAGCTCTGCATCACACTCTGTACATGTGGACTGGGATGCACATGGGGTATATGTGCCATTGGCTGGATTTCCCATTCTTAAGACTAACAGATACCTATGTTAATAAAGTAATAATTGAAAAATAGAACTCTACAAATCAATAAATATGTATTGTTCATTTTGCAGCTGGCAAATTCAAAAAAAAGCCAACCCACTATATTTATCTTCACTGCAATTAAGATTTTTGAAACAAAATGAAAAAGAAATTATTCCTGTGCAGCTGCTTACAGCATACAGAGTGTATTTTTGCTGTGCTATAAATTCTTAAATAAAAACAAGGACTTCACAGTGGATACAGTACCAATCTGTTTAGTGTAGCTGCCTGGGTGCAATGAACAGGTATGTTATGAGGAAAGAGTGTGGGACAAGCATGCCTGCCTCATCAACTTGCTAGTTTAACTTCAAGTTAAGCAAAGAGCTCTAAGGACTTAAGTCCTTCAACTTCTCAATTTTCCTTCCCCATGCTGTGAAACAGCTGCAACCTTGAGCCCTTGAAACCTCCTCTTCCTTTCATGCCCAGATACATCCCAGTTTTCCCAGACAAATGATACTGTCATCCCCTGAGGAAAACTCAGCTCCCTCATTCTCACAAGACAGCTCCTTGCTGCTTCTTCAATCTTCCATCTCTCTTCCCAGTAAGTCAGCCCAGCCTACCACACGCCTCCAGATTGCAAGAATATAACGTCAGCATTGCTTCAAGAGCTTTTATTCCTTGCCCACTGCCTTCAGACTGCTGCGACAGTGGGTCTCTGCAGTCAACTGCTGAACCTCTCCTAGCTCCTTTGACAAGCTTCCATGTGCTCCCTCCTCACACATCTGCATTTCTGAACATTTTTCAGCTCTCACTCAGCTCCTGATCCATCTGTGGGTCCAGCACTAAACAGAGCAGCCAAGCTCTTTCCTCCTGCCCCAGGTCACAGGCTCCTGCTTCGCTTGCATCAGATCCAGCCATTACACTCTTGTAGCATGATTCAGCTCCCTGACTTGATGGAAGGCAAAGCCATGAAGGAGAATGAATTTATTTTCCATCTTGCCAGCAAACCAAACTGACTCACTCTGTGTATTCACTAGACGCAGCAAGAGGGAGGACGTTAGCACCTGAGGCTGTGAAACTGGTCAGCATTAGCCCTGTATTGGCAGAGATTTGGGAGGACATGAAACCACAGTGACAGAACTTGGAGAGCAAAAGGAGGGTCAAAGTGCCAACTGTTAGAAAAATCCTTTTTATGTTATAAAGAAGTGTTTCCCTTTGTTAATACTCCTCTACGGGAAAGTGATGGCATGTTTGTTTCCAAGCATTTCAGTATTCTTTTCAAGTGGACTTAAGCCTGATGAACTTTCTAAGCCCCACACATAAAAGAACTAATCTAGTCCTTAGCAGTTAATTCACCTATTTTCATTACCACAGAAGCAACCCATTAGGTCATGAGTGGGATTTTTATCAGTAGCAAAGCCAACATACGGATTCAGTCCTCTCCTCATGTAAGAAGCCAAAGGAACATGAATCTACAGAGAGCAAGGGCTTCTAGGAAGTAGATTCTGGACCTAAACATGCTTGACACATTCCAGTTCTAATGTCAGAAGGACACAAGATCCTCTGCTGGCCATAGCCATTACCTGCTGAAGAAACAGTTGGTAAATGACATGGGCCCAACTGCCAAATGTTTGTCTGAGAAGTCTTAGTTGCTGGTTATCCCTGAATGTGTTAAAAAGTCATGTAGATATGGTGCTTAACAACATGGTTTAGCAGTGGAGTTGGTACAGTTAGGTTAATGGCTGGACTCAATGATACCAAAGGTCTTTGACAACCTAAATGACTCTATGATTTGCCACTCTGGATGTAATTCCATTAAATGAAAATTTTATTACAGATTAAACTGTTTGTATCTTGATTGCAGTGAATATATGGAAGCACAAAAGAATATGTAAATCTGCTTAATTTTTATATTCATTTCTTAGGACAAAATATACAGTTATGTCACAGTGGAGAAAATGAATGCAACTCAGAAAACTCAGTCACAAGTCAGTATGTAGACTGGTATCAGGAACAGAAAGAGCAGGGCTACTCAGTGAAGGAAGGCAAGTGGGCACCAAGTACAACCTGAGCACAGACTATGCCCTTCCTGATCAAGGCATTGTCTCATGGGATCCAGGTGCAGTGGACTGAGTCCACCAATGGTTACAGGATCTACTGAGAGCCCAAGGCAGGGTGAGAAAATGAGTCTGAAGGGCCCATCAAGGAGCAGAAGGCAGTGCTATGATGTAGGTCCAAGGTCCATCCAGTTGACAGAGCTAGACAGTGCTAGAGTTGACAGAGCTAGACAGTTACACCTGTGCTTAGATAGACCAATGTGCAGTGGAGTGGGTGAGTGGGGGTCCCGGCTAAAGCTGTTCAGAACTATTAAGCTATGTCAGTGCATTCAGGGCCCTGACAATCATCTACTAAAGCAATCACAGAATCATTAGGAATCAGAAGGGACCTTGAAAGATCATCTGGTCCAATTCCCCTGCCACAGCAGAATCACCTAGACCAAGTCAGACTGTGCTGCCATTCAGTGAGACCTGGAGAGGCTAGAGAGCTGGGCAGAGAGAAACTTAATGAGGCACAACAAAGGTAAGAGCAGAGTCTTGCATCTGGGCAAGAACAACCCCAGGTACCAGTATAGGTTGGGGACTGATATGTTGTACAGCAGTGTAGGAGAAAGTGCTTTTGTGGCCAAGAGGGCCAACATCATCCTGCAGGGCATCAGAAGGAGGGTGGTTAGCAGATCAAGGGAGGTTATTCCCTCCCTCTACTCTGCACTACTGAGACTGCATCTGGAGTATTGTGTCCAGTTCTGGGTCTCTCAGTTCCAGAAGGACAGAGCTGCTGGAGGGTGTCCAGCATAGAGCAACAAAGATGATGAAGGAAGCAGAACATCTCCCTTATGAGAAAAGGCTGAGGGAGCTGGGTCTCTTTAGCTTGGAGAAGAGGAGGCTGAGGGGTGACCTCATTCATGTCTATAAGTATGTGAGGGGTGGGTGTCAGGAGGATGGAGCCGGACTCTTCTCAATGTCATCTGGTGATAGGACAAGGGGCAATGGGTGCAAGCGGGAACACAGGAGGTTCCAAATACATATCAGAAGGAACTTCTTCACAATGAGGGTAATGGACCATTGGAACAGGCTGCCCAGGGGTCTGTGGAGTCTCCTTCCCTGGATCTAGCAATATTGCTCCTGTCTGGGTGTTGTGTTAACACTTCCCTGCCTCACTTGCTGCAATGAAATTACCTCCATACACATTTCCCCATCGTTCTTAGCAACTTTATATTTCACATTCCATAAGACCTTTGTGTTCTAACCACAATTCTGTCTTTTGCTTGTTCCTTTTCCTTCTGCAGGAATATGTCCACATCACTTCTGGGTACAGTTGCACTGGGAAGTTCAATTGTTCATCACATACAGTCTCTCAGAATGATGTAATTACTCAGTATTTCCTTTGCTCTCCACAAATCACATTTTCCCAGGTTGTGCAACCCCTTTCTTCTTCTTGTAAATGTATGTGTAACATAGAAATTAACACAGCTACACACAGAGAGTCACATTCATCAGAAACACAAGTAAACTGTGATGCAGTCCACATTCAAGAAAAACTGTCTGTAGATTTTCCCCTGGACCTGCCTCTTGGAACAAATGACAGGAAAAATGTTCCATATGTGACTATTGGAAGGTTCTCTTTATCTTTTTTCACTGAGTGACTCGAAGCAAAGCTGTCTTCTAAATGCTTGTTAACAACTTTGGTTCTGAGCAGAAGAAAAGTAGCAACGAAGATGTGTTGAGCAGCAATAAGAGCAAGAGAAAATAATTCTTTTGCAAGAGTAATGAAGACAGGATTTAGTGGTGCTGACAGGGTTAGGAAAGAGTTCGACTCAGTGATCTTCAAGCTCTCTTCCAGCTGAAACCGGAATGATTCTATGATTCTGCAATACATTGTACACAGGTTTTCTCACCTCCTGGAAGTTTTGGTATTGTTCCTGCTTAAATAAAACACAGTAAATGGATGGGACCAGACTGTTCTCCATGGTGCCCTGCAACAGGACAAGGGGCACCTGCAACAAACTGGAACACAGGAAATTCAGTTTGAACATAAGAAAGAATTGTTCATGGCAAGAGTGCCAGCATGGACTCTGCTGTAAGAGAACCTGCTCTAGCAGGGGGTCTGGACTAGACAGATGATCTTCAGAGGTCCCCTTGAACCCCCACCAGTCTTCAAGTATGTGTGATTCTGTAACAGTCCAGTCTAGGAAATAAGGGCTTTGCTTCATGAAAGCTTAGAGCTGTCCACGAAGGATGAAGTAAACACCATCACAACCAAGCTGTAAAAATGCTGCAGAACGATCACTGATTTGCAAAGTTTGATTAGTAACCAGTAGTGTGGGTGCTAGTGATGAGTCAAATCTCTGAATGTTTGATCCTGGAGGTTCTGCAAAAGCACAAGGTGGGGTCAGGAAAACTATGGCTGCCCCAGCCACATTTGGTATGGCAAAGTGGGGCAGGAGAGGAAAGGGCGAAGGTGGTGCTGCTGCCATGGCAGGGCAGCCTGTGACATTTGATATCACCTATGAACTCCTAGCAGGAGATGGAGCTCCACAGTGAAATGAGTGGGTCTTTCACCTGCCTGTCAGCCCTGCTCCTGTCTCTACCTGGGAACTGTGACCTAGAACCCACCATTGCTCTTCTCCTTTACGGATGATTCAAACTTCTGCTTATGCATTTTAAAAAATTAGGGCAGAGGAATCCTTGCATGAGTGAGCTCATCAACTGCCTTTGTGCGAGATTTAGAAGGATGAGAAGCTACTTCTGACACTGTGAACTGGAGCATTGCTGCCTGTCTCCATTTTGCATAAATAGTTTCCCACCACTCTTAGCATTTCCTCCAAATGCGTGGCAGTGGCATCGCGGCCCTTAATATAGACAAACCCACCAGCTGCCAACAGGAATGTCAGCACTCTGTCAACTACATGAAGAGGATTTGGGTTTATCCTCCCCAAAGTTCCCCTAGTAATAACTTGCTCGCACATTGGATGGAGATCACAGAATCATCAAATGGGTTGGGTTGGGACTCTTCAGTTTATTTAGTTCCAGCTTCCTACCATGGGCAGAGACACGTCACACTAGACCAGGTTACTCAAATCCCCACCCAAACTGGCCTTGATTACCTCAGGGGATAGAACAGTCACAGCTTCCCTCAGTGACCTGTTCTAGTGTCTCACTGTTGTGACACTGAAGAACTTCCTCCTTACATCTAATCTAAATCTCCCCTCTTTAAGCCTGAAACTGTCCCCCTTAATCTATCACTGCAGTCCCTCATAAAAAGTCCCTCTTCAGCTTTCCTGCAGCCCTAATGGAAGTTGCTATAAGGTCCTCTTGCAATCTTCTTTTCTCCAGGCTGGACAATCCCCCATAGCCTCTCCTTATAGCAGAGGTGCTCCATCCCTCTCATAACCCTCAGAGATTCACTCCAACAGTTCTACGTCCTCCTTGTAATGCAGACCCCAGAACTAGGTACAGTACCCCAAGTTGGGGTCTTATAAGAGCAAAGAATTGCTTCCTTTGATCTGCAAGAGTTTCTGAAAGGTGTGAGGTGCCTATTTCTTGCTTCTTGTGGTGTGTGAGGTGTGGGACCCTACTGTTATCCCAACAGCTGAGGTCTACCCCGATAAGGTATCAGTACAGGAAGAAGGCAGAGAGGCTCTGACTATGTTTGAGAGTTTCTCCAGCTGTCCATCCATCAACAGAGTCAAGTGACTCTTCTGTGGGGATGTTTTCAAACCTGCAGTGCCAGTGGCAGACATCCTACATGTTCCTAAGGGAAAGCAAATCTGCCTTTGAGATGCTGTAAAGTATTTAAATCACTTTTCACAGGAAAGATATTGTTTAAACTGCAATCAAGCCAGCCCAAAAGGAATAAATAATCATTCACACACTTGTGTCAACAAAGAAACAAAGCACTGCTGAGCTGCCAGTACCCCAAAAGCAGAATGTGTGCGCCTGCCCCACTGGCACTGGGAAACAGAGTCACACCCAGAGCACAAACCCATCCCTGTGCTCATGTCATAGAAAGTAAATCAGCTGCCATTATTTAGTCTCAAGAAAAGAAGGCTGAGGGAAGACTTTAGTGTTGTCTGCAACTGCCTGACAGGAGGGTGCAGAGAGGTGTGGGTTGGTCTCTTCTCTCAAGGAACAAGGGACAGGACAACAGAAAATGGCCTCAAGCTGCCCCAGGGAAAGGTCAGGTTGCCCATGAAGGAAAAAGTCTTCCTGGAAAGGGCCCTCAGGCCTTGGCACAGGCTGCCCAGGATGGGGTTGAATCGCCATCCCTGGTTGTGTTTTACAGTTGGGAAGATCTGGAGCTTAGGGACACAGTTTAGCAGTGGCTAAATTTTAGATTACTCACCACCTGCACTCTGTGGAGTGGACATTAAACGAAAACAACAACCTGCCAAAACTATGAGATGGAATCCATTTTGTGACTAGGAATGGCTTAGTGAGAGTTGCACTGGGAAGCAGGGAAAGCTGCAGCCTGAACCAGTGTGACATGAGCTCTGAAGTTTGATATATGCTGTTGACTTCCCCAACATGGAGCAATTTGTAATAGCTTTGCCATGCTGTTGTTTTCAAAGCTCCTGCTACATCACAAGCATTTATTTCTGACCACAAAATTACATTTATTCAACAGAAAGCAGCTCAGGGTCTTTAAGAGGTTAACTTCTGGAGTGCTTGGCTGCTCTCCAGCCTCTGTACTAGAATCAGCTCTAATGCAACAGCACACAACAGCACCCAGGCTAGCCATGATTAATAGAGTGCTGAATGCGCTGCTTTCCACATCCACACACTTCTCATTCCCCTGCTTCCATAGATCATGGACTTATCCTCAAAATATCTGACTGAAATTGAATTTGGCTTCTCTCTCAACCGTTCATTTCCTATGTTATGCAAGGTTATATCCTTTTCTGCATGAGCGGAACCAAACCAGCTGCAGCTTTTGAGAAGAAAATGTGTTTTCAATTATGAAGCTGGCCTCAATATCGAACCACAGTTCTACTGCTTCTCTAATTGAGCCATCATGGAGTGAACCTACAGGAAAGAAATCATATTAATTATGTTTGTAATTTTAACATGAAAAACATGAGGAAATTACAGGGGTTTAAACAAACAAACAAACAAAAAGATGACTATCGGCGTGGGGATATCCTTGGCAATGCAGAAGGACAGTATGGTTGAAACTATTTAGGCACACAGAGGAGTCAAGTGCCCCCTCAAAGGCATCATTAACAGCTCCTGCACACCAAACTGATTTTCAGCTTCTGCTGTCTACATATGGGAAATTATTAAATTACACTACTGACCAAATTAATAGTTTAAAGAGCAATTCAGCTACGTGGGGAGCTGGAGTAGTCTCATCAGAAGGGCAATACCCTCAGAAGTACTTGCTCCATGAGAATACGAGAAATGGTTTCCACAGAAATCCTGTCCAGCATGGTATTTTGGCATGTAGTGCTTTCCAGAGTTCTCCAAATGAGGGATTATGGCATCACTGTTGGACAGTGCGGTTATGCCACATGAAAAGAATACTAATAACCTCAGGAAGTGCTTTCTCAGCCTTAAAGTATCTATTTTATGACTTCACAAACACAGATTCCAACATTAGATTTCCAAACCACAACTCTAGTTCTGTAAGTTAACCATAGCCCAAAAGCACAGCTTTTTGTTTGGGTTTTTTTGGTTAACATTGCATGTACAAATATCCATCCACCAATGTAAACACGGCAGCACACCATGAGCTGCTTGGAGCAGAACTTATTGAGATAGCTGTGGGAAGAAGTGCCTTAACAAGGTAAAAATGATACAGATTCATTCAGTGATTGAATGAAAAAGCTATTTCTGACTGTGTCCTGTATTTAGTCAGCATATGGTGAGTGCCATCAATGAGCTGCATCCTCAGCTTGATGTGGAGGGAAAAGAAAGGTATTTAAGATAGAAATTATTGCAATTTTATATCTCTTAAATGAATGACCTCTAACTGTGTCTTGCTCTTCAGGCCTTACATCTTCCAGGGAAGTCAGAAAAGTTACCCACAAAATCAAATGAACGTTCAGCTTTGAATCAGACACAACGTTGTTTTAAAAAAACTCATTCCAATTTCCATTAGAATCCTAAATAAGGGAAAAGTACTAGAATAAAATTATACTACAGCGACGAATTAAGAGGTCCCACACTGAACTAGGAACACATTTAACATTTGCAGCATGCTAAATTGTGTTTACAATGCTTCAACTGTTGTCATGAAGCAATCCACTTACTTCAAACACAGATCTACAAAAAAGTTATATCCACTACTAATGCAACCTGTGCACCTGACTGCAACAGTTCTTATCTGAATGAATCAGGCACGGATCTACAGGATACTGAATGGTCTGGCTTGGTTGGGGGTGTGTGTGTGTGCTCTACAGATAAACTTCTACCTTATAAAAGAAAAAGGGGGGATGTGCACTATTGGTATCCATGCTCAAACTGAAAAGAAAAACTGGCTCAAGTGACCTATGATCTACTTTTTCCCAAGAAGTTTTTAAAATAATTTGATTAAAAGTTTTCAGGTTTACAAGCAGATGCCCTATGTAAAGTGCTTAGGAGAATATCTAAAACTGTGACTTCAGGTTAATCCCTCTCCAATTCACATCAGGCTCACTGAGGGGACAGTTCCAAGGACAGCTTAAGTCAACCTAAGCTGGCACATCTTCACTCCGCCTGCCCTTGGCTTTGCTCTCCTTGCCCTGCCTGCACCCAGCCTCTGCTGAATCAACCTGGAGGAAAACTAAGCTAGCAAAAAAGGGGAAAAAAGGAAAACTCTGTGCTCACAATGGGATCACAGTAGCAAAATTGAGGAGGTAAGGCATGAGGTGGGGAACCAATGCTTAGGTAGGCAGGAACACAGCAACATCCATGTAAAGTCACT
The DNA here is from genome assembly GCA_013397515.1 of Upupa epops. Taxonomy (NCBI): domain Eukaryota; kingdom Metazoa; phylum Chordata; class Aves; order Bucerotiformes; family Upupidae; genus Upupa; species Upupa epops. Next base: position 257,254 of record VZRI01005217.1, on the reverse strand, counting down.
TCAATAACTTTGCTCATTAGGGAAACATGCCCCTTCTGTTTCTGGCCCTCCCCAGTGCCCAAAGCCATGTGGAACATGGTTATCCCACACAGGATTTGCAAAGCCTGCTTCCCTTGTGAGATGGAACAGTAAATATCATTTCTTGGCAATGGAAAAAGCACCTCCTTAGTTCTGTCCTTAGGTCAAGCAAAGGATAGGGCAATTAGCCGTAAGGGTGGAGACAAGGTCAGAGGTAAAACCATGGTGGAAACTCTCCCACATGGTAAACTTTCCTGATTCACAGAATCAGAGAACCACAGAACTGTTCAGGTGCTACAAATTTTGGTAGTACCACCCATGATGCCTACAGAGGAGTGAAGCAGAGCACTCCAACAGAATCCCCTACCTGCTGCATGAGAACTCTCCCTCTCCAACAGAACAGACTTCAGAAAACATCTGTTTGCACTGCTTCTCTACTTACCCCTATTTATTTACTAACTACTGCAAGGTTTAAAAAAAAACCCACAAACCACCAAAATCCCATCTGGGGCTGACAACTGAAGCCTGTGTAGTAAAAGCAGCAGACAACCTCTTATGAGCAGATCACTCCCTAGTCTCTCTTTCCTCTTCCCCACTCAAATCCTAAAGAACATGCACTGTGAGACCAAGTCTCTCTGCTATCTCCTCCCAGGACATGAAGTATCACCTCATAGGTAACACTCAACGTTACCGCAAATCAGTCCGAGAGAGCTGGTGGGGTGGGTGTCCTGCTGCCAGCCAGATCACTTTGCTGAGCCATCTTAGGGGAAAGTAGCACAGCTTGTTATTGAAATACCTGGAGCACTCATCTGACAAGTCTTCCAGAAAATCAGCCTTAACAATAAACAGAGATTGAATCTATCTACTGAATAATAAAATGTTACATAACAGAGCAGGCACTGGTGTACTGGTTTGTCTCCAAAACAAGACACAGTTAACTGCCACAATGCACAGGTTAATGTTCTGTGTTTTTTGTAGTCAACCATGATTAGTTCAGGGATTTTAGGTTTCTATAACCCATCTAGCGTATTTGTGCTCCATTTATGTCCACTGGGATTTCTACCAACACATTTAACACTTTTAATGTGTGAGGCTGAATTTATACCAACATCACTTTCACTTTTACATTACTGAAGCCAAACACAGAAGAGGTATGAGCCACAGCAAGGTATGAGTGAGCTATCTCCAACAGGCAAGATCTAATAGGGGAATCTTCCTTCACTGTAGCCAAATTTGGATTTATAATCCTTACCTGATCCTCACATATTCCCTCCATTAAAGAACAGCATTGAAAGCACACACACACTCTTTTCAATCAGTATGTTGCAAGCTTCAAACTAAAGTGAAAAGGTTTTAAGAACACTCAAAGAAAGCTATTTTAAAGTGTAAATTTCCACTGGCAAATGGACTCTCACAAGTCATTCTTTGTTCTCAAGACCCACTATCAGATATATCAGGACAAAACCATCCTGTTTACTTAGGAATACTTAGGAAATAGGGCTGTAAAATAAAAATCATCACACTACTACGTCTTTATAGCAGAACGTATGAGTAATCAGAAACACCTTGTGACATGCAGTTGTGCACTTAATTCCCTACACAGACTCCTGACAATCCACTTCTGACTTTCTCTGTGCTCTGATGGGAACTGCAATAATATAAAACCAGCCAACAACTTACAGATTGAGAAAGTCAGAGGTGGTGCTGCTTTGGCACAACTGGCTTTGACAGCAGACATGTAACAGAGTGTGAGCTAAAATCCACATGAGGACGGATCTTCATTAGTAGAAATACAGTTTGCAGATGTCATACATGGTATTTTCCTAGAGGCAGCCCAACAGCTCTCTCATGAAGTGGGTGCTCAGGGCTGTCCACAGCTAAAATGTGAAATTTGGCAACTGGCACAAACTGCCTTTTCCCACAGAATTCCTCCAAAATAACAACGACTAGCTTTTAAACTCTAATCGTGTGTTACTTAGTGGAGTGGTATGAAGAAAAGTGAACTTAAGAGCCAGCACCAGGGCTGTTCAGGCTTTATATCAGTTTTCCAACAAATATCAGGCAGCTTAATATATCCCATTAAATCCCCTAGAATACAGAGCTGTACAGCTGAAAAAGTGAAAACTACTTGTAGTATCTACACAGTTTTGTCAGTGTACACCACACAGCATTCATTGAATGCTCAAGCCATGGAGGCACAGTGGCAAGTCATGGCCACAGTGAGCTTATGCTCAGCTATGCCAAAGGCCAAGTGATTGGATCGGTTCAGCTTGATTGGCACAAATCCAACAGATCACACTCAGGTCCTTCACACAGCAAAATGTGAATGGGCCGACCTCCTGCAATGTTCTCTGCTCAAGGGTTGCTAGCATCTCTGACTCTAGCGAAGCAACTGCAAAAGCACCATGAGAAGTATAAGCTCTTACCTCTCCCTGGAAACTCTTCAGCAAGGGAGCTACCTGTTTGCGCAGGTCCTACAAGACAGAAGTAAGGACACTTCATCAGAAAAATTGAAAAGGACACATCACAGTCAAGTTTTTTCCCAACACTGTTTCCAGTTCTGAAATGATACCTGAATTGTGATCGCATTTTATGGGAGTTTTGAGGAAAAGTATAGTTAGAATTCATTTGGAATGAGACTGCATGTGCAGTTTGACATAAACCTGTGTGCGTTGCAAACAGTATTAATTAACCAAACTGTGGTGACACTGAGAAAGCACTGAACACCTTCAACCTCATCACTGAGCTCAAACACTAATGGAATTAGCACCAAATGCCTCTATCTACCTGAGCAGCAGCTACACCTCTGAACTTAACACTGTAGGAATTTCCACAAATGGAAGGCAGCCTTAAAAGGAAGATGACTTTGGGCCATCACTTCAACTAAGAGTGTTGCCATTTTGTGTTCTATTTAGCATTTTCTCAAGAGAACCCTGGCTTTAGCTGCCAGTGAACTGGAGCTGGCCCCACTGAAGACAACACAATTCTTTGTTGGTTTCTGTAACTCAAAATTTCTTCTGCTGATAGTTCAGAACACAGTGTTATAAAATTCTGCCCACAGAATTGCTCTTGAAGTTTATGGCTTATTTTTACTTAGTGACCAAGATAATTCAGAAGAACAGAGGTTTATCTGCCTTGCATGAAATTCTTAGTGGTCTAATTCACTTAATAATTCTCAGAATTCTCATTATGCCCATGCTGTCACTTTGCAGAGGACACTGTATTATTCATGGATTCACAGCTAAGAAATTAGACTCCTCTTTTTGCTGTGCTACCAATGAGGCACAAGCAGAGATTTCAGAGTACACATGCAGCTAGAAAGAAAGAATATCATCACAGAATTATTTACGTTAAAAGGGACTTTAAAGCTCCATTAATTCCAACCCATGGAACCAAACCATCTACCACTAGACCAGGTTGTTCAAAGCCCCATCCAACTTGGCTTTGAACACTCCCAGGAATGCAGCATCAATATCTTCCTCAAGAGGTAAGAAACAAGAACATGATGCTGCATCCTTTAGGAAGGCAGCACTGATAGGGTTTACCCAGGAAGAAGGTGCTTTCCACTCCTTGGCGAATTCCAAGGCAGAGATAACCAGACCTAGTGTGGGTGCTAAAGACAGATTTTGAGGGCAGGTGAAATCTAGTCAGACTCTGGACAGTCCCTCCAACCAACCATGCTATGATACTCTGACAATACTGCTCTCAACTGGGACTGTCAAAAACTGCTTCAGTAACCAGAAAATGTTTCCAGCTCCACACGGGCCCCAGTCTCTCAGCTACACTTGAACCTCATGCAAGATATCACAAAGAGACCTTTAAAGTATTCTTTCTATGTATAAAAAGTCTGTGAAAGCTTCAAGTCTTTCCAAACAAGATGTTGACCTTAAAAAGTTGGGAAATTCTCCTTTACAATGCATTTACTTTTACATCTGGAATCATACAACATATTGGACATTAAACCACTCACCAAAAACACCCTCAGCCCTGGATTTAGTCTGATTCTCTGCACGAAGAGTTGTGTTTTGGGAGAAATTATTTTTGTCATTTAATAAATGACAAGTCGTGCAGTGAGCTGGAGTATCAGGAGTTGGCCCACTCCCTGAGAAATGGCTTGAGGGGGCCAAATGCAAATGAAGTCATCAAAGACAAATGATCAGCCAAATTTCCCTTCTCCCATGGTTACTGCACTATCATCCACCTAATTAATCCCTGTGAGTTAAAGATAATGCCACAGCTCTAGAAGCTCCCTCTTCAGCATCAAACCAAACCCTTCTGTTCTTAGACCACAGCAGGTCACCTAAACAGTGCCTTCTGTTTTAGAGACAAAAAAGAGTAGAGATTGTCCTTGTGTCCCACAAATGTCATCTCAGCTATGGCTTCTGTCCTTGTCAGGCTGTGTAGGAAGAAAATTAGGAGGCTAAAGCCCAACTCTAACTCAGGCTGGCCACCACAGTTAAGGATAATACAAAGACCTTTTATAAATACATCAATGAAAAAAGAGGAAGATATTGATGCTGCATTCCTGGGAGTGTTCAAAGCCAAGTTGGATGGGGCTTTGAACAACCTGGTCTAGTGGTAGATGGTTTGGTTCCATGGGTTGGAATTAATGGAGCTTTAAAGTCCCTTTTAACGTAAATAATTCTGTGATGATATTCTTTCTTTCTAGCTGCATGTGTACTCTGAAATCTTTACTCTACCAAGTAAAGACTTGGTCTGGCTGTCAACAATGGAAAAAAGCTTTCAAATACCAAACCTGATGCATCCTTCCTTTAGCAGATTCAGCATGCTGAACACTCATCTCTAGTTACTAATTTTCCCTCTATGTCCAGTAAGGAGATGAGGATAAGGCAGAGGTACTTAATGCCTCCTTTGCCTCTGTCTTCAACAACAGGGTAGACTGTCTTCAGGATGACTACTTATCTAAACTGGAAGACAGGGATAGGGTACAGTGTATTCCCCTGTTATCCAACAGGTACTAGTTAGAGACCTGCTGATCCATTTGGATCCCCACAGGTCCATGGGACCGGATGGGATTCACCCCAGAGTGATGACAGAACTGGCAGATGAGCTTGCTAAACCACTCTCCATAATTTATCAGAAGTCGTGGATCACAGGTGAGGTCCCGGATGATTGAAAGATGGCAAATGTGACCCCCATACACAAGAAGAGTTAGAAGGATGATCCAGGTAACTGTAGACCTGTTAGCCTCACCTCAGTTGCAGGCAAAGTTATGGAGCGGTTAGTGCTGAGTGCTATCATGCAACAACTGTGTGATGGCCAGGAGATTAAGCCCAGTCAACATGGTTTTAGGCGGGATAGGTTTTCCCTGTCTCACCTGATCTCCTTTTATGATCAAGTGACTCAGCTGGTCGATGAGAAGACGGCTGTGGATGCAGTGTACCTGGATTTCAGTAAAGCAGGGCTTTACTGGCTGCCCACAGAGGTGGTTGAGTCACCATCCCTGGAGGTGTTCAAGGTTAGGCTGGATGAAGTGCTGAGTGGCATGATCTAGATGTCAGATGTTTAGGGTTACTTGGTTGGTTTTAGGTTGGACTGGATGATCTTTAAGATCTTTTCCAGCCTCATCATTACTGTGATACTGTGTGAATTTACTGCCTAGTTCAGCACCAGGCAGCACCAGTGCTGGCAGGGCTTGCAGGAACAGGACGTTTTCCCCAATGTCCAAGTGTCACAGTGTAGCCCAGGTACACCAGCCCAGGGCAAAGCACTGCAAAGGCACTTGGGGGAATAAAGCATGGCCAGCTCTGGAGGCAGGACAACACAAACTCTGCTTGTCTGTGTGTGTGGCAAGCCCAAGCCAAGAGCCTGCTACTGAATTGCATTGGCTGACACTTTCTAACTTCTGGAACACAGGAGTTACAGCACTTTTTACTTTGTTATATAAACCACATATCCACTCTGCCTTAATGCTCATGTTTAATAAGGAGAGGTGGTGGTGGTGGTTGGCTATAGCAGAGAGAAGAGGGATTGAAGCACAAGAAAAGGATTAGAAAAGGCATCTTGAACTCAAGTAAAGACTTGGTCTGGCTGTCAACAATGGAAAAAAGCTTTCAAATACCAAACCTGATGCATCCTTCCTTTAGCAGATTCAGCATGCTGAACACTCATTCCCAGGCATCAGAATGTTACCAAGCAATAGTCGAGTCATAACGGAAAAACGTGTTATGGCTGATTTAGACAGCAGCTTTTGTTGTTGGCAAAACTGTTTTTAAAACATTTCATGAGAAGAGGAGAATGCAGTTCCAAGTGACTGAGTCTCACTGGCGAGCAGTCACTTACACCAGTCATCAATCTGGGACACTCCTGGGACACGCAGATCATTAGAGCACACAGTTGAGCAGGGTAAAATGCTTTGACAACTCGAAATCTTAGCAATAAATTGAAATCTGTTGCAGCTGAACAATAAAGACAGAGCATCCCACTTCCATTATCTTCACAGAGCAGTCTAAGAAAACAGCCCAAGAACAGTAATGGCGGGGAATTTGATCCAGCATTTGAAATGCAATCAAAGATGCTGAGCAGATGAGTGAGTAAACAGCATGCACCCTTGCAAGAGGCATAGACCCTTTCTTCACACCATTTTTTTATTTTTTCAACCCTCCTTCCTCCCCATTCCCCCCTGCCCTCGGACAGACTTTAAGAGGCTACTTTTGTAATTCCTTCCTTGGCTACACAGCATCAAAATTTAGACAGTACACAACAACAGGGAAGCTAAAATAAACAAGCAGAAGCCAGGAACCCATATGCCTCGAGTCACTAGTTCAGACTCTACTGGTGTGATTTATTTTTGGCAGTTTGGAAAAATTCCTCATCAGAGTTTGTCTCAAAATATTACACTAACATCAAACAGCATTTTACCTTCTCTTTGTGCTAAATTGAACAGAAAGAAGGACACTCACTTCACACCCGGGGAATTCAGTATCGTTGGTTAGCAAGGACATTGTCTGATTTATTATCTGTTAAAAATGTAGTGGTCTTTACTGCCTGGGCTGTGATCAAAACAGGAAAAGCATCCAATTCCAGCCCTTGCATAGAATGAACAAATCACTCACATCAAACCGAACAGCTGACAAGGGGTCATGCAACTGCACATTAAAGCAAATGATAACTCATCAACAAAGATGTACTGAAATGTTTGAGCACCCCTATACAATCACATTATCAGCTATTTCCCCCTGCCATCTGAACATGTCCATTCTTTCTTTCTCTCTCTCTGGATGACTTACCAGGATTGAGCAGTTTTTTGAAGAAGGCTCTATCACAGATAAACTCAATAGCTGAAGTGAATAAATTACACCACCATATCATTATCCAAATCAAATCTGATCGCTGGAAGCTAATGTACAGAATTTTCCCTTCACAAGAGAATAAACAATGAGTTTACATTTTGACCAAGTAGCTACACAATTAAATCAGAATCCAAACAATTTTTAACTTCCCTTCCATTCTCATTAAAAATAACTCCATGGAAAACAAACTGAGAATAAATCCATACTGAAAACCTAGGGAATGAATGCACCTTTTTCTGACAACTAAACTACACTGTTTAACTACTGCTTGCTTAATACACTGTGACCAGTACAGGGGATATTACAATGCTCAGAGTAGCTGTACTGTATTTGTAATTTAGAGGCATCTCTTGATCTCTTTGCAGGCTGCTCGATCATATTTACCTTCAAAACACTTATCTCTAAAGGTCACAAGAGCCCTGTGACCTTGGCTTGATGAAGTGATGCAGCAAGGGTAAGCTTGACCTGCACACCTTTATCATCTATAGAAGTGTTGTGCTCTTGTAAAATAAAACAGAACAGGAATGTGGGCAAATGTCCTATCATATCCCTCCTGTGCCATGGCTCCAACGATTTACTCTATATAGTGTCTACTTAAGACACACACTGGCTGCTGAATGTCACTATGTCTGGCAGAGAAATCATAATGAGAAGCAGCCACTGGTATCAGCACCAGTGACATCATTAGTTCAGCTGTCACAACCTATTTTTGAGCTGCCTTATCACCAGTGAGATGCTATGGTTTTCCTGCTGTTATACCTCTTCCCATTTCCTTCCTTGTTAGCCCTCACATAATAAGGAACTAACAAGTGGCCTGTGCTCAGAAGAACTCACAAGAATAAAAGAAAAACCCCAATCCAGAACCAAACCCAGTATGTCTTGACTGTGTGGGGAAGTATTTGTCAGTTTAAAAAAGCAGCACAAGGAAACCTGTGAAAACCTGTCAGTCAGGTCTAACCCCTTTTGCAGGGGGCAGCATGCTGGTGGGAGAGACACTTTATTGGGGTATTTGTGGCCTGTGATAGGAAGGATGCTGATGTGTGCAGGCCTCCACACATCTGGACCACAGGGCTGATACTTCTGTAACATTGCTGAGCTTCTCTTGCAGATAAACACCACTGGAAGGGGGAGAGGTAAAGGACAGCAAAGCTTGAAGGATTTGGAAAAATTGCTGGCAGAGACTTCTAAGGTGTGCTGGATTATTACACACTTCAAGGACACAACTTGCTACTGGGAAACACAGAAATCAGCAAGTTAACTATAATTAGGAGTAAGGAGTTCTGCCGGTAACTAGAGCCAGCAAGCATATGTGCTTCATCCTGCTGTGTGTAAACTAAGAAACTAGTGGAGATCGCTCAATCAGGCACTCACTTAACAACACATACATTTAAAATATTATTCCTTGGCACTCGCAGTTATAAAAAACCATCCAGAAATGCAGTTCTTCCACCAGAAAGCCTTGCACCCATGACCGGAGGCACACATAGGGCAACTTTTTACTTGTGTGTAATTAGTTCCAGCAAGCTCCAGTTTGCTTTTCTCTGAACAATACAAACCCGAAAGAGAGCTGTCCAAACAGGTGCTATGCAGAAGCTTCGATGACTTATTTAATTTCTGAATATAAGGCAAATCAAATAATATGAGAAAACAATTTATTGCTCAATTTACACTAAGATTTAATCAGACATAAAACCTCTTATTGCTTAAGGCTGCTGAAGTATTTACTTGAAATCAAATCATTAAAGAATGAATCATGATGTTACCAATTTTCGATGATATTTGTAGTTATTTTAATGCTGTGACATGCTGCTGTTTTCTCTGTACAAGAAGAGCATACAAGCTACATTTATAGACATAGTTCAACCTAGCACAACAATAAATAAAAAATCTTGATTTACAGAGCAAAAACGTACACCACAGTCCTAGCTAAAATATTTCAGCTCATGGATCTTGTGCAAATTCCATTAGCTTTAATTATTTATTAGCAGGAGATTTAGATTACTGTTCTTGACCTATTTTTTAGCATATGGACCCACCCAGCAAGAAGTGAAAAAATATTCCATTTGTGAAATGCAGATTTAGTGAGAGCAGACTGTGGCTTAAAGTAGAATATTAAGCAAAAACACATGCATTGTAATTCAGAGGGAGAAGCTTGCACTTCAGAAAGGTTACAGAGCAGGGCACAACCAGCCTACAGAATAAACATGGAAAGAAATTCCTTGAAAAGAGATGGAATTTTTTGCTGTTTTACCACCTCAGACCATTTTGCAAAACTGCAGCTGCATGCCAAGGCCAGAGGAAACAGACATCAGGGCAACCCACTCTGGTGGGAGATATCCCTGCTCACAACAGGGGCTAGAAATAGCTGAGCTTTGAGATCCCTTCCAACTCAAACCATTTGATTCTATGATTCTGTAACTTTCAAGAACTTCTTTGTGCAAACACCCTTGTTCTCCCCAGTTCTGTAGACCATGTGGGACTGAGTCTAGTGTGAGGCAGAGTTCTGAGTCCAGTCCTGGAGTCGCTTTCATTGGAGGGAGTAGGCAAATGGAGCTCTTCCCAGCCACTAGAATAATAGAGCCTCTTTTGAAAGTGTCTCCTTGCTACTGTCTTGGGTTTGGGACTGGTGCTTGGCTTTCAATGGAACGGCTCACTTGGGTGAGTCTTAATGGAATCCTCTTAGAGTTTCTTCCCAGTTAAATAAACAAAATGCTAAGAAGTTTACTCTGCCTCTGCAACAACCTACAAACAGATTTTTACCTTCACCACTGCTTAGGAAACTGTGACATAACTGCTCCACACATCTGTAAGTACTCACACAGCTATACACACCCACAGTTGCTGTACAGGATAGCAAAAGAATTTAACTCACTTCACTAACTAGGGAACTATCCTTTTCACAGTCATGTTAAAACCCTGATGTCATTTACCAACCAACAAATTAATGTTGGCTGGAAAAGACACTGAACAGAGACAATTCAGAGCTTAAAAACTAGAGTTGCTAGGAAAGAAACTAAATGAATTCAAACAAAACTGGTTTAGGTAGAGCTGTGGAAGGAGCTCATTCTAATCAGATGGAAACCTGGTCACAAGAACTCCAGTATGGGGGGAAAAACAGGATGACTTATTTTAACAGCTCAGCAATAGACACAGAAAATCAGGCATCATTTGAAACAAACATATTAATTTAAAAGGCTACACACTGGCTAACGGCCCCATGGAGATTTTTCTTCTTGATAATAGGTTGTCCTGCTTTTCTGCTAAACTTTGTATTCTTGACTCAGGGCTACCATGATAGACCCCTGCCCTAGGAAGAACCACACATCCGTACCATACAAGGTTAGAACTACTTATTTATGCAATGAAACACCATTTGATCGTTCAAATAAATATATCAGAATCTTTGAAGTGCAGTGCTCTTGCCAGCAGGATAACCACATGTCAGCAAAACCAGGAATCGCCATTCTTAGGGACAGGCCAGTGTCTCTGCATACCGAAATGATCATTACCTGGTACCTGCAGATCAGGTGAGTAATTCTGTCCAATGAAACTGAAAGCAAACAGACTGCTTAGTTGTGCATCCCAATAAACTGCTTCTACCATGCCTTTCAGATTTGCACAGCACCACAGGTCAGTTTGCCAAAGAGCCCAGAACTGGACCCAGCCCTGCAGCAAGGTCTCACCAGAGCAGAGCAGTGCAGCAGAATCCCCTCCCTCAGTCTGCTGTCCATGCTACTGGGGATACAGCCCAGGGTAAGACTGGTCTTCATATCAGAGACACTCTGCCCCTCCAAACTCGCTGTGTCTTCTGACAAGCTTTATGCACCTACAAGTGAGGTTCCCAGTGAAAAACATCCTTAACATTCATTCTGAATCCCATCCTACAGGATTTCCTTCTCCATTCACTACAGACCTCTCATTTTCCGCTTTGAAGGTCTATAGAGAAAAAGTACACAATGCTGCTCTGATTATTCAGAATTACAGCCTGCAGAGCAGAGGTTTCTCTTCAGTGTAAAATGGGGAACTTAAGAAAAAAAGATAATTATTATGAGTCCTAAAAAATTAACGTGTCTAATGAGAAGCTAATGACACAGGCCATGACTCTGCAGAAAAAGCTTCTGAGTACTGTGGTCCAATTAACATCACTAGTTCAAACATAGACTAATAGTTCACACAGTGGATTTACAAAGAATGTTTAATGTGAAACCATGATTGTGCCTGCAATTTCCCATATTCCCTCGACAAACGCAGAGTGGCCTCTGATTCAGTGTGCACCCCACTTCAGCACTCACTCTTGCCTTCTTGGATAATGAAATCAGAGTGTGAGGTGCTATCTGGCCATGCTACACTTCAGAGATCTGCATTCCTCCTCAGTTTCACAGAAAATAATCACTGAGAAATCATGAATTTCAATTAAGTGAGAGCACTAACAAACACTGGTATTTCACTGTCTGTTACTGATCGAGTGGAAAGATTTCCAAAATACAAGGGTCTTGCTTTAAAAACAGGTTACATTTCCAAGACGATTAATTCTCTGTTAAATACAAAACCAAGCAGGCAAGATTCATCCTCACTGATCCTTACGGACCACATGTAAATTGGGGAGGCAGTTCATGCGCTGCTGAGACATCAGAATTGCACAACTGTTTTCCCTACTTATCTTTCAAATACAGGTTAAAAACAGCCGTGAGCAGGCAGAGCACTGAGCACACCCTAACATACCTTCTCCACAGAACATACATGGATGTGCTCATTTCTGTCGTTAGTCAGCCTTTTTTTAAGATTCCTACACAAGAAAATCCAATACTGAGCAATCCTCTCATAATCTTTATATAAGATTTGTTCTCTTAATCTTGATTCTAACCATTCAGTTTTATTCAAAAGCCAGTCACTCCTACAGATAACAAGTTGTTACCTAAGGGTCAGAGCAAAAGCCCTGCTGTCCTGCAAATCCACGTCCTACATTTGCTAATACGCTCATGACATCGCCTTTACCACAATGACCTCTTCCATGCAGGGAGTCACTGGCCAGTCTGCTGCTGCAGCTCAAATGCACTGTGCCTTGAGCAGGTATCCCCCTTTAAACAGAGCTCAAGTGCTAACATCCCATTCCTACAAAAAGGAGAAATTCTTGTGTGGGAAAAAATTAACAACCTAAAAAATGTCAGGATCCAGACCCAAAGGGTGTACTACATCTAATTTGCATACCTGCTAAAAACACCTCCACAGTAATACAACTGTCATCCTCCTGACCTAAATAGGAACACAGCATGGATCTTTTCATGTTGCCTCAGCAAGAGAAACAATTCCGAGAAAACTTTTGCCATCTTTACGCTTCCTAGTAAAATCTCTACCGATGAGTGCTCCAGCCTGTAGCCATATACTTTGGTAGCACACAGCAGATTTCAATGAAGCATTAAGATGAAAGACAGCAAAATCTCACTACAGGCTTGTTCAATACATTTGCTCTGTGAAGCACTTGTGAGCAGCAGCATCTTTTCACAACTGGAGCAGGGCTAATTCCCACATTCATGTGCTGAGCTGTGAGCATTTCCACTACTGGGGGCAGAGGAGAGAAGAAAAGGTAGGAAAACCAGGAGGAGAAACCCAGAGGATTCAGAGGACTGAAGATTAACAGAAAAAGTGGAAAAAAGTCCAGGTCAGGGTGAGTGCTCCATCAATTGTCCCTGGGTGCTTTTTTCCATGCAGCAAACTCAGAGTGGGTTAAAACGAGACACACTCGAATAACAATAACTTAACAGCATTAAGCCTGTATTAAACAGGCTTATCTTCTGCCAACTTAGAAGGGGAGGAGACAAATTGCACTTAAGTAAAAAGAGTTTTACAGTTGCTAGCATAAGCTGAGTGTCTGTGGAAAAGCACGATGTTTAGAACACCACCTTTTTGATAGCAATGGTAAGTAATTCAAGCTCAGGGTGTGTTTGTTGGTTAGGGTTTTTTTGAAGAGCTCTAGAATCTTACTCATCTTCTTCAAACTCATACCAAAAGTAGAGACCTCATAAAGCATTGTCCTCCCTTCCTGCTCCCTACTCCTCCACCCCCTTCAAAGGCAGAATTGATCCTTTGGGCTACAGTGATTTAGGAACTTAATGCAGTTTAACAAATTCCCTCTCTCTTGGCTGCAGCTGTTTGGCACTGATAGATGAATCAGAAGTACATAAACATCTGGAGAATTTGTGCAGTTTTTCTGGTGTGACTATATATGGCTACTCCAGATCAAGTTATCCACAATCATTTCAGCTGATAGTTACAACCTTACCTGTACCTTTGTGGCAAACTTCCTTGATCTGCAGCATCCCTAAACAAGACAGAAACTGTCAACTACTTTTCTCAAAAGTATTTAACCCCTACTTTACAAGACAGTAAAAATAGCTAAATGAAGACATATTTAACAAAAAATTAACTTTTATTAACAACATCTGCTGCTCAGAAGTACATTTCTGTGTACAAGAAAGCAAGAGACACTGCAAAGTGCACCTTTTCAGTTGTGCAATTCTGCTTGTCTCCAAGACATGCCAGACAGCAGAGCTTTTTCCATTACAAGCTACCTGCAATATCAATTAGCTCCAGTGCCATGACAAGTCTGGTACCAACTGGTAAAACAAGTGAAATCCACACTTGAAAGAGGATGGGAGGACAGACCTCACTGACTGATGTATGCAAGGACTTACAAGGGAATTCCAGCAATGCCTGCAACACCCCTTAATCCACAAAAATATTCCATTTTAACTTTGCAATCACCATCTTTCATAAACTTGACATCTTTTATGAGGTGCTTAAATAAATCCAAGTATATGATACAGTATGGAAAGATGGATCAAAACACTTGTCTGTGTGTTCAAAACACAGGGTTCACTGAGTCCAGACAACTTCTTTCACCTGAACACTCCTAACACAGCTCAAAATGGACATCAAGTGCTACTGAGGGCTTACAGTAGCCAAGGATAGAGCTCAATGCCGCAGGTGTACAAGCTGGGTAAAACCTTTGAAGCCTATGACTACTGAGTTTTGCCTGTACAAAGTAGTAACAGGAGTTGTGTGACAGCCATAGGAGACAGGACCACCTAGGAAAGGCCAAGTGAAGGGACACGTTTATTTAGAAACAGCTTTATCACAGAGTTTTCTTTTATGTCTGTTCTACAGGATAACACAAACACACAAAAAATATTCAAAGGAACAAATATCCCCATGAACCTCCAGAAAAGCAAACCAACAGGCAGCACTATCCTCAGGGAGAAACCAAAGAGAAAAGCCCTCTCTGGTTTGGTGGACATCCCACAGCAGCAGAGCTGCTATCTACAGCAATCTTCTCTCCTAGTTGCTGGATAAGGAAACAGGATCACAAAGGACAACTTAAACACACTGGTATTTACTGTACTTGCTTCAATTCATATATATCCACATCAAACCATACTTGACTGTAAAGATTGTGCAGCATTTCAAGCCCAGAAAGTGTATCTGAGGGAAAGATCTGCTCCTAAGTGAGAGGATGGCACCCTCCTCTTTCATGGACCCCACATGCAGTTATTTTATTATTTGTTTTTTGTAGATTTATACTAAATGTTATTATAAATATATATGATTCTATCTATTAGAATATGTATATTTTATTATTTATGTAATACATTACTATTATGCTGTTATTAGGAGCAGTCAACATGGCTTTACCAAGGGGAAGTCTTGTGAAACAAAGTTAACAGCCTTTTCTGAGGACATCCCCAGGCGGAGAGATGATGATAGGGCAGTGGATGTGGTTTCCCTCAATTGCAGTAAAGCATTTGACACCATCTCCCACAGCATCCTCACAGTTCAACTGAGGCAGTGTGGTCTGGGTATTTGGGCAGTGAAATGGACTGTGAACTGGTTGAAGGAAAGAAGGCAGAGTTGTGGTCAATGACACAGAGGCTAGTAGGAAGCCTGTACTTAGTGGAATCCCTCAGGGTTCAGTACTGGGACCAGTATTGTTCAATACTTTCATCAATGAACTGGATGAGGAAACAGAGTGCGCTGTCAGCAAGTTTGCTGATGACATAAAGCCGGGAAGAGTGGCTGACACCCAGTGGGCTGGGCTGCCATTCAGTGGGGACACAGACAGGCTGGAGAGTTGGGCATGGAAGAAATTGATGAAATTCCACAAGTGCAGTGCAGAGTCTGGTATCTGTGCAAGAATAACCCCTGGTACCAGAATAGGTTGGGGACTGACCTGCTGGAGAGCAATGCAGGAGAAAGGGACCTGGGGTCGTGGTGGCCAGCAGAATGGCCAGGAGCCAGCAATATGCCCTTGTGGCCAAGAAGGCTGATGGCATCCTGAGGCAGATTAGGACTCCCTTTAGTAGATCGAGTGAGGTTCTCCCTCCCATTTGCTCCACCCTGGTGAGACCACATCTGGAAATTGTGTCCAGTTCTGAGCCCTTCAGTTCCAGAAGGACACAGAATTGCTTAAGAGAGTCCAGCACAGAGCCACAAAAATGATAAAGGGAGTGGAGCAGCTACCTGATGAGGAAAGGCTGAGGGAGCTGGGTCTCTTCAGCTTGGACACGTTCCTGAAAAACCTGATCTAGATGATCCTGCTTTAGGTAGAGGGGCTGTCATGTGAAAGAATCTTAGGAAATACTGGGATAATGGAACTTAAAGAAAAAGCTACTGTTCAGAGGAAACTGTCTCGTGCCCAGCTACTCACTCAGAGTGCACAGTTAAGATAGGTTATTTTACATTTCTGAAGGAACACAGCATTTATAAATGCAGTGTCTAGATAAGCACTCTTAAGACCCAAAGCACATTGAGTTTTCCTAACTGATTGCAGCCCTATAGGCTCTGATATTTCTGAGCTACTCATCTCTTTCTCAGGTAGGTTAGGACAAACACTGGTGACAACACCGAGGAAACAAAAAAAAAGAAAATCAACAAAAAAAGGGATCAAACTGGGCAAACAAGGACTGTGGGAACTGGTACTGATGGAGCAACTTACTTGACTTTACAACTTCTATTTATTGGATCCTGGTCATTTATGCTTATAATAGAATAGCTCACTTTGTAAATGGACTTTGAATTTTCACCTTATTGAGGCTTAAAAAAAATGTAAATGTTAATATCTTTTCTCTTCTTTTAAAAGGCTTCCAATAGCTTAACGGTGCTGCATTTTTGTAGGGTACCTAGTAATCTGGAGAAGTTCGATCTCTCTGGATTTAACTCAAAGTTAGAGTCATGAGTCCTATCTGGGAAAACAAATAATCATTGTTACACTATGGCAACTATATATTCTTGTGTACAGTAACTGGTGAGCAACCACAACTTACAGCCCCTCCCACTACTAACCAACAGCGATTTCCATACAACTTGCCAGTCTAAACCAGCCTCAAGCTTTTGTGATTTCCTGAAGAACAGGCTGTCTCCTCCAATTACCCTCACAACCATCCTGAGAAACCCCTTTAGCACTGGCCACCTCAAGAAGCTTTTCCACTTGACAAGGCTGGGATGATGTTAGCACCTGGGCTGAACAGAGTAGCTCATGCAGCATTAGAACAGCCCATGGATCTGATCACTGAGGTAACTCATGCCACAGATTCACCAAAGCAGACAAGGTGCCTAACATGTTATTTTGGTGCTGCTCTCAGTTCTGGTAAGAATGAGGAAATTTTCAGTGCCAGTCTTATACAGTGGAAGCAGAAACAAGACACAGAGTATCATTCAGTTCCGCTTCATGTGGGGTTTTCCAGAGCAGAATGAAGAGGAAGTACTGCATGATAAAAGCTCCTTGCTCATCAAGTTCTAGATGCACTGCAGGTAATTGAGACCATTCTCAATCTGCTTCTTCCAGCCATGTCTGACACAGATCCCTGATTTTGAGGGTTCTCCTTCATTCCTTCCCTCTGCACGATGCACTCCTGGTACCACAGCCACCAGCCCATCCTCTGACACACTTCCTGCCAGCCTCCCCACTAGAGCTTGGCACATCAACTCCACCTTTCTGATCCCATATCCTGTTGTGTGAAAATTCCTCCTTTGGACCACAAGTTTGCTTTTGGATACATAAGCCATTGATGTGATCCAAACCAGCCAGGGTTGTTTCCCCAGAAAAAAAACCATTCAGTACTTCCTCGAGGACTCTGCTCCCTTCCATTTTTCTGCTCCATTTTGTTGACAGCTCTAAGGGACACTTTGGAGAGTTACACATTAAGAGCCAGCACAGTGAGGAATATGTTCATAAAGCAACAATATTTACCAGCCTGTCAGACAAAAATACTTCATTAACTTTTCCCTGACTGGGTAAATGACAAAAACTTCCATTGCAGCATCATGAAACACTCCTGAAAGAGTGAAAACTCCTGTCTGTTTCTATGCAAATCAGAGTACTGAAATATAAAGGACACTGTTGTCATTGAACAATCAGGAGAATTTCAGAGCTGATGCAGAAAGGCAGCCAGAATTATTAACAATATTTTCTGAACCAGCCAGTTAACTAATAACTTGTTTGCCCCTCATCACCTGCGCAGACAACAGTGAATTTTAAATCAACTACATGACCTGTGAACTTCTCCTAAATGGAGGGGGGAGGGCATCATTTAAGGCAGGCAAGAAAGTTCCACAAGAGTCAGAGGGCTCCTCACAAGGGGCACATGTGGAGAGAGTTAAAGCTTAAGTTAAACCTCAATTTCCACGCCCCAGCTCAAGTGTCAGCTGTGATAAGCCCAAATTAACAACCCTACACTGTAACACTTCAAATGAACAGGGAAAAGTCTTCTTGCTATTCTAGGTATTTAAAGTTGCATGAGCATGGCAGCTAAATATAGACCGTGACAACAAGAGACAGCATTGTCCCTGTGGGCACACTGAATATTATCTTAGAATTCCCATCTTCCTGGGCTGAGCCTCTGCTTTATTTTTATTTTTTGTTCTTTTTCTTGCCTAGCAAAGTGTGTGTTAACCCCTACTTTGTTTTAGATGGATCAGTTTAACAGCAAGTGGAATTTTAAATAAAAATAATGAAATCCTGATTCCTCAAAAGCACCACAAGAATTTCCAGTAATTTCCCCAGCTCTGTGTTACTGTCCAGGGCACAAAGAGCAGCTGCTTTATGAGTGGACTAGCAAGCTGTTTTTCAAATAAGGAGTGCCTCAATGCAAAGGCTTTACATCTTTCCAGAACAGAAATCTTAAGGTAAAGATGTTCGTTGTGAACATCTTTTTCTCCAGCTATCACATGCTTCACTTCCACATTTCAATCAGAAGGGTAAGAAATAAAACCAGCATTTGTGACAACTACATTCCTTGGAATCCGGCAGACTCACAGAAGCTCTTAACACTAAACACAAGCAAACTTTGAGACACGGCTGTTCCCAACTTCTGAAGCACTTGCGTAGTGCTGAGTGGAACATACATTGTCACTTCACGTACCTAATGCACTTAGAACATTGACAACACTTCGTTTCCAAGCTGGCTTCTATATAAAATTTAATTTTTAAAGCCATCTATAAATTATCAATGACATTTGGTCTTTAAAATGTTGATTCTTACCCTTAGGTTGGCAGAATCCATCTATTTTGTGTAACACCATCTTCACATTTGAGCAGTTTTAAAGCCCTATTGATGTATGGGTTTCAAGTGAAATGTTGCTTCCCCATGATTTCATTATTTAGACAGGCTCTACTAATGTTGCTTCCCCATGATTTCATTATTTAGACAAGCTCTACTTTACTGCAGTGACGACAATAAGTACACACAGCTATTTATGGACTATATCCCGTGGCTCTAATTACAAATGATGAGATGGTTAGATAAGTGCCAGGCCCAGACATCCCACAAATATGTGTGCATGGCACCCAATCCAGTAGTGCACAAAGAGTAAGCAGCAGCTGAAGACACCATCTTGCACAAGCTACTTAATCTTATGATCAATGAAGTATAGAGGCACTCATCATCACTAATACTTGCAACCCTGATGATCATTTATTGTGACACCGTACAAGCATGGGGTTGTCACCATACACCCAATACCATCAGCCAAAGCTTGAAAAGAGTGTTTCTATTCTGCTGCTCTAATTTTACCATACAGTCACAATTTAGCATGTCATTCTTTCATTTCTTCAGTTGTTGCACACTCATGTTAAGCCTTGCTAAACCATGATTAGGACTGCTTGTCATGCCCTTACGATGTTACAGAACAAGGCACAGAATAATTTCAAGTGTCCACTTGAAAGTCATCTTCCAAGCTCTGTACAACAGATCCCTGAACTTGTTAAAAAACAAGTAGGTCTGTAGTTTAGGGACACGGTTTAGTTGTGGCCTTGGCAGAGCTGGGTTAATGGCTGGACATGATGAGCTTGAAGGTCTTTTCCTACCTAAATTATTCCATGATTCTAACACAGCCCACTTTCACCTTTTAACGACAACACAGATTAAAACCATCTCCTCCATGTTTTCAAGTCTCACACAAATAGATCTTTTTGCATATTTTCATTCTCTAACCAGTAAGTCACTGAGCTCATGACTATACTGAGGTACCCTCTAAACTCATCATTAGGTTTCAAGAAAGTTTAATCTTGAAGCAGTGATTGCAACAAGTGCTCTGGTTCTGTACAAACACATCATAAACTGGCGCTGAGTCTCCTCATGCAATCTGTCACACAGGCACAAACCAGATACAGATTCTGTCATTGTGGAGCACTGCCTGCTGGATGCTGAAATTCCACCTTCTGGTTGTGGCAAACATAAATCAAAGAAAAAAAAAATCTGCTCTATTAAATCTATTTGCTCTGAGAGAAGAGGATTTATCATTCTCTAAAACAAGAAGTCAATAAGATTCAGAAGTGCTCAGTGCAGATCATGATGGATCGTGATGCCACAGGTGATGCTGTAATTGCATTTGAAAGGAATCCACAAAGAGAAAGGTAAATGCTCTATTTATTTCAGTGGATGGACAGACTACACATTAAATACATTGCAAATACAGTAGGATTCCCGGTCTGCATCCCCTCAGGGAGGATCCTCAAATCCTCAACAAACTGTCCCAAGAGGCAAAAGCAGTGAGACAGCAGATAGGGCTGCTTTAGCGTGTAAACCTAAAATGAATACTTCTTATGAAGCCATCAGAGAAGATATGACTTCTGGTAGTTTTTCAACCCTGTGCAAACCTTGAGCAAGTGACACAACAACATGCAGCAACCAGGATCAGTGGCAAGATGGGGCAAAGTCTAGGTGCCCTGCAGGGAATCCATGGAGTCTGAAGATAATTCACTGGCAAGTATCATTTAATGCCTCAGGATTAATCCTTCCTTGCTTCAAATCTCATGATGGTGCCCAGCACAAAGGGAGTGTGGTTTTTCACCCAGGACAAGAATTTGGTCCAAACAACAGAAAGGAGGCTTAAATAGCAAAACCATGTAATTAATAAGGAGACAAATATAGGTATATTTTAATGACAACTTTGGGAGTGATTTAATTAACCACAAACTAATCCCGTTCTTTAATTCCCGTCTTTGAACAGGGAATCAGATTCTGCAGGTTTCAGACTCTGAATGTTGTCCCAGCCACTTGAACCTTGTGTGGAATGAGCACCCTTCTGTAAAGCAAGGGCTGGTTTTATGGCAGCACACAAAAGACTTCCAAAATGATAAAAAGCCCATCTTCTAGGGCTCCCAGCCAGTCAGAGCCTGAACTTGGATGGTGAATCTGCATCTGGTTTCACTTTTCAATAACAAAACAAAAATCACAGGCATCGTTTGTTATCCATGAGATCCAACATGAAGACTCTCAAATACACTTTGGGAACTAATAAAATGCCTATTTAAAACTGGACCGAATGTAAACACTCAGCTGAACTGATTAATTTGCAACATTTTGTGCCTGACTATTTTTCTGAAGAACAAGCTCTTGGCATGCTAGATGTTCATGCTGGAGGATCAATTTCCTGTTCACATCATGACTGCTGAGGAAATCTTCCATATTGGATTTGACTTGCGTTTAAAGCGTCAGCTTGGTCTTGGACACCAGTTCCCCACTGGGTAAGATAATGTTTTGATAGGGGAGAAACTCCATTGGTTTTGCTGACTGCAGGCCAAAATTCTCTTTCAACCCAGCACTTGGACACCACACAAACTCCTCACCTGAGCTCCATGTCTCATCTGGGTTTAAATTTTCTGAATATGGTAACACACACTTGTGAGATGTACTTCCCTTTTACTTTTGGTAGACCTATGAGAGAAATGGGATCCAGAAGCTGTGGCTTTCATTCAGTTCCAAAGAATTATCCAAGTCAAACAAAGACCTAATTTACTCCTACTGCTGTTTCCTTTGACAGTTCCTTATCACAGCCAGCCTTTCTCACACCTCTGAAGAAAGGAATTCTGAGTTTTATGTCATAAATCAAACATATATTGGTTATTGTGATTCTTTCAGTCAGAGGCATAAAGCATATTCCCGTCTATCTGATACTGCAGCAATGTGAACAGAAGAAGTTCAGACAAGACTCCAGCTCACTCTGCACTGTCCTCTGCCCCAGTGACGATGCGCTCTGAGAAAAGATGGTATAGAAGAAAACAGATGAGTATGTTCTGAGGGACAGGTACTAACCAACCTGCATTCAAAGAGAAAACAGGAATCTGCTGCTTACAGGAGCCATTTTTACACAGCTACTTCACCAAGAATGTCACCTCACTATCCAACTGAAGTCTGTATGAGAGAAGAGGTAGCACAACCAAAACTAAAAGCACTCTTGACAGAGACTCTTGCTCTGTTTTGTGGAGTTGTTACCAGTCACATTAGTATAAATCTGCCAAGTGTTTGAATGCATTTTCATTTGAGCTTAATTAACTTTCATAGAAGTTTTCACTTAATTAATTTCCATAGAAGTTTGACAATTTTCTCATTTGTTGCTGCAATCACAATGTGAGTTTCCATATGCAAGGCAAATATAATAATATCAGCTCACAAAGTAATTTTTGGACTTGTTTTTATATTTCACAACCAAAATGACTTCTAATGTAAACTGTTAACTGAAGCTCTGACAAGTTTTATTATAAATATTCTTAGCTTTAGAGAGAAACCTGAATATATTCACTTAGTGTATGTTCAAGACACAGTCTAGGTCTGACAGCTTCAGATTGTGCCTCATTTATATGGAGCAGTGATCAAACTCATTAATATGTGAAAGAACGAAAGGAGCAGAGGATCGTGAATCAAACAGCATGAGCAAAGTTGTCTGCTAACAGGACTAGCTTATGAGGATTTATGTAAGGTTTTCCTGGTCCCTGGTGCCAAGGTTTCTGAAGTAGATGAATAAACAGGGAGCAGCTTTGAGCAGTATTTGACAAGAGGCTGCGGCGGTGGCATCAGTAGTTACTGCAAAGCCAGAAATGTGCACAGAGCTGATGCCATCCCCGACAACACACTCTGCACACAGAGCTCCACTGTGTCACATCAAGGAGGAAGCACTTAATCTGCCTGTAATTCATCCAATGCTAAAAGCGATAGAAGTCCTTCCTGTTCACCCAAGGTGAGCGCTTTGACAAGACAGGTGAGCTGGGTCAGAACTTCCCTCCTTTTGGTGTTTGTGCCGCCTAATGCTACTTGCAGTGCAAGTGCAATGGCTTGGTAATTTAAGAGGCATTCTTGCAGAGTATAAATCAAATCTCACTGTGAAGCTGAGTCTCCTTAAGATTCATTTAATCTTCTGATAACACAAGCTGTGCCCACACAATCACTGAAGATGATAATCTGCTCTATGTAACACTAAGTCTACTATTATTCCATTTACTAAAAAGTGCTGTGATAATATTTTGTGCATACATATTCTAAAAAGACAAGAGGATTAGGAGATGAAAATTCAGGGTACTTCTTCCTACAATGCAAGGCTGCTTAATACCTCCAGTTGGTTATGTACAGACGTGCGGCTAAGCGTGTTTTGTTCCATTTCTCCTCTATGAAAGCTCTGCCAACAGCAGTTTCTCCAACAAGACAGAGGCCCCAACACTTCAGACTTACGGGGGAAGGATACACTGCAAATCAACATGTTCACTTGTTACTAGTTGTGCTTTTCCATAAGTAAATAAATCATCAACAGATGTAACTACTGGGAAGAAAAGGGAGTGCTGATTTATTTGGCATGAAGTTTTGTGTTGATGAAATGAAAAGAACTGGTTCCTGCTGTCCAACACATACCAAAATGATGTAACAGATTACATTTGGCCACTTTGTAAGAGATACAGAGCAACTGGGAACCGTGAGATGACTAAGAAATCTTTTATCAACATTCTTCATTCAACCAATTTCTAAGACCAACACAGACCCAGTGCTGATCAAGTCACAAGGAAGCATGAACTTAACATGTTACTGCTCACCCAGAAACCTAAAAAATGACTTTGTGAAATCAAGTAAATAAACAGTACTTCACCATTACATTTCTGTTTGCAGTTTTAAGTTCACACACACTGCTTGGGGTAGCACCAGAACAGAAGCTGAACCTGCTGCACATGTGAAAGTTTCATGTCATGAAGAGCCCATATCAGACTACTGTTCGCTTTAAAACTGCTCCCCAGCACCGACTTGAGGCTTTTGTCAGGGACAAAACACTCTAGGAGGTTGGTGTGTGTGCTGCCGACTGCTCTGTAGATGTGTAACTGGGCTTTGCTTGAGATTTCCTGTTCAGACCAGGGCACCAGACAGTCAGAAATCCTGGGCAGGGAGACATGCAGCTCAAATTCTGCATGGATCACATCTTCAGGCCAAAAGGAAGAAAAATAAATAAAAGAAAAGCGTGGATGGAGAATACCAGGCTTATTTTAGCACTTCACATTGGAGAAAGGATGCTTAGTTTTTCATGTAATTTTTGTGAATTTCAAGGAATCAAAGCTGTAGTTAAAGACAATACAGACACAAGTGTAAGTGGTGCAGGTATAGAGCAGATCCTACTATCTCCCTCCCTACTTTTCCCTCATTTGGAATTTAAACATAGCTGCATTAGCAAAATATACCTCAGGGTGAGAGCTAGTGAATAAACTTTGTTAACCTCCCTCAGCATTGACTTCAGAACACCAGAGAGTCTTGTTTACCTGAAGGCTGATCCCACTTCTGTGGCTGATTCTGTAAAACCTCTTCATTGAACCAGCCTTTTGTACCAGAAAACTAACAACAGTCATGTCTTTGTTTCTTAAACAAGTGACACTTAGAGTCTGCTACCAGAAGGACCACTTTTAATTTACTCTGACCATAGCTTTCTCATTAAAGCAGCTTTACAAAGCTGGTCCTAACAAGTTCTCTTAAATTATAACCACAGTACCACTACTTCTCTTGGATTTCTGTTGAATTTTCCTGCTTAAGTTCTGTATTGCAAACTGCCAGAAACTGGTTGATTAATAAGTTACTTATTAATCAACACAGTTGATCCACGTGAAATGGCTTTCCCAGCCATCTTAACCTTTCTTGATCTTTGCTGCCCTTGTCTATGGTCATACTTAGTTCCAGCTTTGGACTCTCTTTGTTCATGGTGCTTTATCTTTGTTCCCACAGTGCAGAGCCAGACAAACTGCAGGAGCGGGCCATTTCCTGACAGTGAGCCAAAAAAGGAAAGCATTAAAAGCCAGGATTTGTGATGCATTTCTTCACTATTTTGAACAGAAGTCATTAGCAAAACAACCAGACAAACTGGGGGAAGGAGCCTTCAGTTAACTGACTGATTATTAACAGGGCACTTCATTCCAGCAACCTCACTGCTTCAGTTTACTATTTGTTTACAATCAAAGTATGTGAATAACCACATTCAGGTCCAATCTGGTAGGACATACAAAAACCTGAGAACTCTGAAATTCCACGAACAGTGCTCTGGCTCATCAGAGGGGAAAAGATTTTGAAAGTGATTTATCACTTCTTATAGGTTCATAGGTTCATAGGATGTTAGGGGTTGGAAGGGACCCAAGAGATCATCGAGTCCAACCCCCCTGCCGGAGCAGGACAAAACTATCTAACACAGATCACAGAGGAAAGCATCCAGGCGGGCCTTGAAAGTCCCCAGAGAAGGAGACTCCACGACCTCCCTGGGGAGTCTGTTCCAGTGCTCTGTGACCCTCACAGCAAAGAAGTTCCCCCTTGTGTTGAGGCGGAACCTCCTCTGCTGCAACTTACACCCATTGCTCCTTGTCCTATCACAGGGAGCAAGTGAAAAGAGCCTGTCCCCTCCCTCCTGGCCAGCCTTCAGGTACTTACCAGTAGAAGTAGTAGAAGTTCTTGTGAAAATTAGTACTAAACTTTTAATCCGATGATATCTGCAATTCAGTTTAGAACAATTATTGTTATGCAATAGCTGGTGTTTTCAAGCTGAAGCCTGTGTATTTTGAATGCATGTTGATAACCTGATTTATCACAGGCGTGTTTATGAAAAACCAAATACCCATTTTGCCAACAGCAGCAGTGGTACCACAAAAGCACTTCCAAGTCCACAAGCTGTGGAGGAGCACAGACCTGGTCATGATCCCTCCCTCTGCTCTCACCCTTTCATCACCCCGTTTTTTTCTTCTTTCAGCTTTTAAATGGAGCTTGAAGTGACTCTTAATCAAAATATTACAAGTAAATCTTAGCAGAGAACATTTAAAAGTGATAATTACTAACCATTTCCCTAGCTAATTAGCTCATAAAAAGTGTATTTTTAATGTTGATTGCCAAACTCTCCACTAATCATCTCACACCTCTTCCCCACAGTAACAATTATTGAAGAACAGTTTAAAAATGCATAAACAAGAGCATTTAGTGCTCATTTATTGTAGACCAAACGTCAATACAATCTCAAGGTATTGTAAGCTGGATGCATTCAGAAAGGCAGTAAGAAGCTATCACAAAGAAACTGCCGGGTTGGGCTTCAGCAGCCTGTTTAACTCCAGCCTTGCTCCTTCCTCCCCCCCCCCCCCCCCCCCCGCTTTTTAGTTTTCTAAAACTTGCACTTCCAGCAGCATCACAAGAGGAAGCCCAGCCAGAGCATCAGCGTGTGTTGTTGGCCCAGCGAACAGCCAAGAACTCCTGGGTTTATATGACTTAGTGTTTCATACCAAATTTCAATGTAGTTATTTTAGCAGCTGATCTGTATCTCTACTGCACCTGAAAAAAAAGGTCGCGTTTCCTGTGGCATTTTGTGCATCTTGCAAAAAGTCAGGGAGCCCTTTTGCACAGCTCCAGCACTGAGGGTGAAAGGATCTGAAAGCCAGCTCTATATACAGTACACACACAGCAATTTGTTACTGTGAAAAACCATCTGTTTCTCAGTATTACAATCCTCAGAGGGGAAATTATAGCTAGCGTTCAACATAAAACATCAATTTAAACCATCAACTATTCATAATTTCAATTCTTTATAGGAAACCAAGGACATAAATGTCAGGGAATAAAGCAATATTTCTTTTATTAACTGTTCCATTCATCTGGCTATTAAATAAAACCAGGACCTTAATAAATAGCATTAGCCTTTGTACTGACAGCCACCCCAACTAGCACCATAATTCTGAATAAAATGCATTGTATTTCTAGTTTCTTTTGGTTTGGAAATAAAGATCAGAATTAAAAGCACATACAGAACATTTCTGCAGTGTTGCTGCTTCTGTACAACTAAATATTTTAAAAAACAATGTTAGCCAAACACCACACCCTTCACCCCCCCACTTACACTTCTATGCAGATTTGTAGTCAATCACTGCCCTAATAATAATAACTCTACCAACACTAACATTACTAAAGAAGAGAGAGGATTCCAATACTGATGCTGCATTCCTGTTGCCAAATGGAATTATTTCTTTTAATCCCCTGCTCCCAGATACAATGCCTGCTTCACAAAATAGGAACAATATTAGCAATCTCTAAAAAAATGGGTGGATGGACAGCAAGAGCAAGGAAGAGTGGCAGAGACAGGGAGAGCATTCTTCATAAAGCATGACACCACCCAACTAATGGCAAAAAGTTTGCATTTACATTGACAATTCTACAGTATTTCTGCAGTTTGGTACTTAAGAATCACACACAGAAGGACTCGAGTGCAGCAGAGTGGGAGATGTGTTTTTAATTCTTTTGTGTGACAGATCAGGGCAGACCTCTATTTGCTGTTAGCAAGGGCACAATTCAGAACTGCAAAATCTAATGCTGTATGACAAGATACGACTATGTGGAAGTTTCCCCACATATTGAAGGAAGAGAAAAAACAGCATTGCATAAGAGCTGAGAAGTCCTAAGTCCTCCAAAGATGCACAATTAATGTTCACATAATTGTCCATTATTCCTCCTTGAGAATAGCTCCCCTGCTCTTAGTCCTACCAGCATGGGGTACTCAAGAACACCATTATAGGGGAAAGGAAGCACAACTGTAATCAAAACAATGATTATTATCACATTCATTTAAATGCAGAGTGAGAAATGAATACAAAAATATTCACTTGAAAGTGAAAGGCAAGAAATTAACTTTTTCCCTATGGACATCAGAAACCCAAACTCAAACCCAGGAATGACTTTTTCCATCCCTTTGGAGCACACATTAGTTTCTCTTTCTGCATATAAATGAACATGATGGTAATCATTGTTTTGATTACAACTACATTTCCTTCCCCCCTCCCCCCCCATGGTGTTCTTAAGGACCTCATGCTGGCAGTTCTAAGAGCAAGAGAGCTGTTCTTAACAAGTAGTAATGGACAATTATGCCTGTGTTAGCAGTGAACCCATAGCCTCTATAGGGCCACTCATCTGCTTAATGCAGCATTTCCATACATTTTTTTTACAGCTTCACATACAATAAATCCACCATGCCAACATGAGGAAAAACCAGCATGATTAAAATACATCGCCGTTAACATAAAACCATCTTTCTCCTCCTGTGAGGTTTATTTATGAAGATGGAACCAGGAGTGTGAAATGGCAGATGGTGCATAGCAGTAGGCGTTCTAAGGCTCTCATGTCTCCTGATAAATGCCCGAAGTCATCTCACTTGCTAACTTCAGCACTTTGTCTTCATCCTTTACTACCAACCCGAAGTTACCACCTCATCCCATCCTATGTCTGTCTTCTGGAAAGGGGCTACCACCTCTTCCTCCAGCATTCAGTTTTAATTACCCTCTTTTGTTTCTAACTCCCTGCTTTGAAGTCTCTCCCAAATCACTGTGTCTGGGCAGGAGCAAAGCCTTCCTTACATGTGGAAAGCTGTTTTCCAAATACCTGTCTCTTGTTTTCCACTGCTCCCATGCCAATGACAGCAGGATAGAGTTCTGGTGAGCATGGATTTTCAGCAAGAATCTGGTCTGTGGTTGATAGCCAGACTCACTATTCCAATAGTCTCGTTTTTATGTCTACCTCAGCACCATCTGCCTTCTGCCAGTGGCAGGAGATAACCTGTTTAGCTACGTTCCCTACTACATTCCCACACAGTCAGAAATTGAGCTATTGAGAGAAAGAAACAATTATGCTCAGCCTCATTAATCAGTGTTGAGCATGTGCATCAGCCACAGAGTTAAAATAGAGTATCATAATCTAAGAAATTGCTGTGGAACGTCTCAGAGAGCAATGACAGCTTAGAACTCCTCTGAGCGCTGAGATTTCCCCCCAGATAACAGCTCTTAGCTTTGAGACACTTGATACCATTTATAAAATGTCTTATCAAGGTGTCTTCTAACAGCACCTTTCCTGCAAGCCCTGAGCAGCAAATGATATTTGAGGAATTGTCAGCATGTCTAGTTAACCAAATTTAATAAGATACTTCATTTCCTTGCAGTATCTATTGCTAGCATCCCCAAGAAAGTAACCAGTCCTGTTCTCCCACCCCTTGTCTTCAGCAATTATGATCAATGGGCTCCTGAATAAATGCATGTACATGCACACTCCAACTAGGCCTCCTATACGTACAGTCAGGATGCATTTACATCAGTGACTCCAGAAAATTCAATCACAGTGTCAGGAGAAACACCACAAACTTGACTCGGCACATTTTTAAGGAGAAAAATCAGGGCAATCAACTTCTGTCACACCTTGTTACTGCTGCTTTCAGGTTTCATAGAGTGTAGTTGAGCATAACGCTGTGCAGAGAGCACCCTGGGATGCTATTCAAAGAGCAGGCAGTCTGGTGCAAAATGCACAGTGAGATAGAGGCAGAGAGAAATGGTCTTTTCCCAGCTATAGAATTCCATGATTCTACAAAAAGGGACAGAAAAAAGAGTAGGATTGTTTCAAACATCAAAGACCCAACAGGCCGACTCCAAAATTCAGGTATGTTCAGTTACCAGACACGCTGGCCAAAAGCCTCTGGTCATGACCAGAAGCAGAAATGCAAATACAACAGGGAGGTTCTGCAGTGGGAATTTATTCTCAGCCTTGAAGGAGAAAGATGAGGGGAAAGTTTTGTGAGACATGAACAACTCAAGACAGCAGAGTAACAAATCCATGTAATTGGCAGGTTAAGTATGAGAGGATACAAATCTAAGGGGAAAAGACGCTAAGCAGAGCTTGGCAGAATCTTCAGTAACTGCCATGAAAGACATGGGGCCAAATCCTGCATGAAGAATAAGGGTGAAAAAGGCCCAATGAGTACAGCATAAGCTCTTCACTGACCTCAACTGAAAGAGGAAAGCCTGAGGGATGAAAGATTTAGGTGATACTGCCAAAACTAAGTATAAATGTACAGCATGAACATTTAAAAATAAAAGCAGAAATGTCCCAACACAGGAGAGAAGAATATAAAAAAATCAAGTAAGAAACAAGAGATAAAGTTCATAAAGAAATGATGAAATGTCAACTGAAGGGACTGCTGGCTTACCCTACAGTGGGAAACAGACATCAGCAAGAGCATAAAGGGATGCCTTTTTACACCAGCTTTTACTGAAAAACCTGCCAGTAGATGGTAGCATGGCGAGAAAAGAGAGAAGGTCTGAAACCTTTCTCCGGAGGTTACAAAGTTGTCTGTTAAAAGGTTTAGGTATTCTCAAACTAATTTGACTTCATAACCTTTGCTGTTAGTGTTCAGCATACAGAACTGGAGATATTAGCTGTTACCTTAAAAAGGACCTAAAAAGGGCAAACATACAGCACATTTTTCAATTGGTAGAAAAAGCAGCAGAAGACAGGGAGGTTTGCTAACTTATCAGCAACAAATAACCAGCTGTCTGCAAGCACCTATAAGAAAAGGGTAGCTACCTTTATTGTCAAAAAACTCCTGGTTAAAGCAACCTAATTTCCTTCTTTTACATGCCAAAGAGCTTCAAGGACTGAGGAAAAAGCAGGAGATCACACAATTTCAACTGAGAAAGGTTACAACCAAATCTCAATTTCAAATTAACTAAGGAAACCTGATCCAGATCCACTTCTCCAGGCTAGACACTACAAAGCAGCATCTAGAAAGAAGTTATAACTGCTCATGAAAAATTACAGGGTTTAGGAAAGCAGTTCCTCCAGCGTCTGACCTGGATCACACTCTACGCAACAGTCACAAATAACCTTGTGACAGACAGAGGACAAGTGTATTTAATCTGTGAAGAACTCAAACCTGGCATGAACAGAAACAATGGCAGGAGGCACGATTACAATTCAAAGGGAACTGTATGAACTAAACTAAAATAAAAACACCACCTAGGAAAGAAAATCACCACCAGAAATCCCACAAACTAAAAAAAAAAAAAAAACCAAAACCCAAACCAGAAAGCCTACACTTTAATATTTAACAGGAACGTTTAATGTAAAAGACTACACTGGAGCAGGAACAATTGGGTATCTGCAGTTCTGCAAAGACAAATACTAATCTGGGGATAACACTGTACCACAAGCTGCACAGGAACAAACAGTCATCTGTTGGCCAGAGAGAAGCTCAGGAACCATTTCACTGATTAAACCCGTGTCCCTGAGGAGGCAGGTGCAGGAACCAGGCAAGGGAGTGACAGCATCACTTTTGCGACAAGGGAGGGACCGTAAAACAAAAAAAGGTGGGGGAAAGAGCGGTGTGTGCTTCAAGACTGTCGCTGCGCATAATGAGTAAAAGACCTTCCGGTTTAGGAAGGAGAAGACAAAGAGGAATATGGTATTCCAAAATGTCCCCCACTGCTGCAAAGCAACCCATTAGTGGGCAGAGTACAAAAAGGTGAACTTAAAAGTACAGGACCATTAAGGCTAAACGTCAGTGGCGTTCTGTAATAGGAGAGACTTAAAACCACCAGAAGCAACTGTCTCTGATCTTCTATCAACGTGGGGAATTCTGATGAAGTTAAACATTTGTTAGGTAGAGCTGAGCTTGACTCACTTCTGTCCAGCTCACCACACAGGTTACTTCAGAGTGCTAGTTCCTCACCTGCACCAAACCAAAGTGTGCTATATACGCATAACAACCCTGAGACCATCCTGTTCTGATGCTAAAACAGCCCCAAATTTGAAGAGACGACTCTTTCAGGCACTCTGGTAACAAGCTTTGCAGAGAAGTTCAAGAGAAGCAGAAATCCAACTTTCCTCTTTCCACAGACCCTCAAATGCTGAAGTATCTCCAAGTCTGGAGCTATATACTGTTATCTCTACTTGGTTAGTACTGACTCTCTATATTGGTGTTTCAAATTTTCACCACTAAAAAGAAAGTTAATACTTCAAGTGCAACATGAAGCTCATTTCTTTTCTCCCAAATGCTCCTTATTAAAGCATATCACACTGCTTGGAGGAAGGCTCTTATGTCCTATAATTTATCACCATGATGAGAGGGTTGCAATTGCTCATGCCTTGCTCCAACAGGAATAACTTCTTACTTTAAGTGGAAGAAAAATGAGTTTATTTGTTTTGAAAGCATTAATGTTTTGAATCTGGCAGGGAAAACTCCCTGAACCTATTTGCTTTCAGCTAAGCAACAGACAATTTGAACCTGAACTCACAGTCACATGCAGGGAAGATACCGGAATAATTCACTTTTTTCAGGAAGCAAGACCAGACCATTAAGGAGCAGGCAGCTCCTCACTCCTTTGATACCTTATAACCTTATACCTTCTTCAACATTTAAGAAACCTGAAGTTGAAACTGTTGCTTTGGTCATACAAGAAAAACAAGACTAACAGCATGATTTATAAACAGGCATTCTTTCTAGAACATTCCATGAAGGGTAAAAAGAAAGCTTTATTTTTTTTTCTAATCACAAGCTCTATTTAAGGGGGTGGGGCGCACTGTTAAACAGAAAATTAAAAACAAAAAAAAAAATCACATTTCACACTGTGTAAGACATGGCTTTCCCCTCTGGCTCAGAAATGCATTTCCTTAGAGAGCTACCGGACATCTAACAGCAAGCATCTACTTTCCTTTGTTTCTAACCCACAACTTACCAGTACGTGTTCAGATCTCCTGGGACCGACATTAGGAATATCTGCACAACGGACTTCTTAGGTCACTCCTGTCTTCATTAGCAGAAGCTGACCTTACGCTGCAGAGTCAGAATTTACCTTGTGTTGTGCTTTACTAAATCTGGATGCCAGGCTATGCTTTTCCACTGCAGGTAATTGGCATCATGTGGATGGAAAACTGAATAATTCTAGAGGCAACTGAAGTGAAGATGTTAGGGAACAGTATGTTTACTACTAAAACACATTTCAACATTATTTTATTGCACAATTGAAAAGGCTTTGAAAAACAAGAAGCTGACTCATGCACCTGTATAATAAGCAGCAGAATCGTTCCTACATTTTGATCCAGAACACACAAAGCCATAAAACCAATGCAGTTCCTTGCAGCAGCCCCATAATGAATATAAGACTATGTTTCTCTCTTGCTTTGAAAAGCTGCTTTTACGATGAAGCATTTAGGATTCTGGTACAGCAGTTGCTCTAAACTGTAAAATTCTGAGCATGATTTAGCATGAAAACCAGAGAACATCACATCTTTTGGAGCCTTCCTACACAAAATTATAATTTCGTACTAACTTATTAGTTGTAGGATAAAGAAACTGTGGTATTTATTACTGTTCTAGTTGAGCTGTTCATTGTGTAGCCTCTCTTCTTACAAGGAGGAATAGCTAAGTTACAGGTCTATATAGCAATTCCCTCCACTTTCCCTTCCTTCCTCCCCTGTTGCTGGTTATTGTCAAGACTGACTTGGATAATACATGATTGCAGTTTTCAGGAACACAAAAATATTTATAAATTCTGTCCTAATTATGGTCTCCCAGAACTACCTGCTTTCTCTCTTTTCTCTCAAGACCTCTTGCTAATTGAGTTTTCTGCATTTCCAGGACTCTGTGTAGCACCTTCAGTGGCGCTGCTAATGCTACTGCACAGGAAACTAATTTACCAGCATTTTCCTTTCATTCAAGATCTTTTAAATGCCAGAATATCAACAGAGGCTTTGTGATTTTAATATAAGCATGAGAGATACACATAGCTCGTTGCTCTTAAGAAGGAAGGAATAGGAAACTACACATGTTACAAGGCAGGAATTTGAAGTTTTTGCTAGAATGCTTTGATCCTCAGGAACAAATCCCAAAGTCTTAACACATGCACTTTCCACATGTGTGAGGAGTGCTGTGCCTGTCAGTGTAACACACCCACAATTTCCACAAGAACATGCTTAATCTCACAGAGAAATCTGTGCAAGCTGGACCATAGGAGGTTTCACACAAATATCAGAAGAAACTTCTTCCCAGTGAAGGTAACGGAGCATTAGAACAGGCTGCCCAGGGGGCTTGTGGAGACTCCTTCTCTGAAAACGTTCAAGACCGCCCTGGATGTGTCCTGTGCGATTTAGTCTAGGTGATCCCGCTGTGGCAGGAGGACTGGACTAGATGATCTTTCGAGGTCCCTTCCGATCCCTAATTATTCTATGATTCTTGATACAAACACTTTTGGACCATGTAAAATGTGACATATGCAAAAATGAACCAGCAACAAATGAGCTGCCAAAAGAGACAGTGGAGATTCCTTTCCTTGCCTTGGAAGATACATTCAAAGAAAGAAAAAATTAAAAAGCTAATCCAACAAACTGAGTCAAATATCTAAGAGCCTGGTCTTACCCCCAACATCACCTATTCAACTGCTACACAGAAAGCATCAAGAACCTGCATGACTACAGGATATCAGCACTTATCTTACATAAAACAAACTCTGATCTATCAGTAAGAACATAATGAGTCCAGCCCTAAAACAGAAACAACTACTTCCCTTGAACCACATGCGTTTTTGTGGAGCTCTTTCACAGCAATTAAACCTAGGCTCCTTTAGGAACTACACATGCTGGGACATGTAAAACCATGTTTCTTTTGATGCTTCAAAAGTCAAATCTAAACACCATTTTTAAAAGGAGAGAAGCTATTAATGAACTGAGTTGCGAGTGCCTTTTAAACAGTCATTCTCTCATTAATCACTTGCAAAGCTAAGTTAAACCAGAAGCACGGTTACTGCTGCTGCAAAGACCCCACCCTGAAAGAAAATTAGTCCCGTATTTGCAGCCCCAATAAAAACCACAAATGACGAATTCAGGCAAAGCCCACAAACCCCTCCGTCTCAGATGTTTCATGAAAATAGTAGTCACATAACGGAAGAACATATATTTCCAGATCACTCCAAATGAGAACTATTGTACCAGTCTTCTCACATGCACATGAATGGCAGTACCTGGAAGACACTGCCATGTTCATGGGGAATCTCCCATGAACAAAATGCCCTAGGAATCTAGAACACGCAGTGACACCTCAATTCCCTGCCATGGTCAGTCACTGAGCTACAGTCTGGGCTTCGGCTGCAAATAAACCCTTCCCCATCTTTTTGGTACAGAAAGAGTATGTTTTCATCAGCACTGATACATACGTTTTAGGTATGCCTGATCAGAAATCCACTCAAAGACCTTTAGGTTGGTGATACAACAGACTTCTTGCAATTACATATATATATTGCTATACATTATATATAGATGTACGGATGCAGTCAAAATACTGTTGAAGATGTGATGAACAGCAGTTAAGAAAGAATTAAATTATTATGGTTGTCATTCCAGCCATCAGACCTAGTCTTCCTTTTCTTTTAATTTTCAGAGGGATGGTGAGGATCTTTTTTCCCAGTATCACTACATACATTCTCTGTTCTAAGCTCTATACCACCACACACACCACTCCGTGGCGTATTCCAGTATGAGGTAATACAAGAGTACTTTCTAAAACAGAACTGAAAAACATACTGGAAAAATAATCCATCTCATCCAAAGATCTTACCAATGAGGCCCCACACAAACCAAAGCTAAAGAAGCAACATTCAAGCACGGGGTCCTTCAACAAAAAAATTATATTAAAGTAATTAAGATTTCAATGCTTCTTGCTCCATGTCAGTATGTTAAGTTCTTCTATTGAAAATGCTGTCAGAACCAGTAAACAGGCAGTTTTTCACAAAGGAAGCACATTTTGAACTGAGCCTCACCATCACTGCTAGGAAAAAATCCAGGCAAAACACCTGGGATTATAACCAAACAGGAAAAATCCTGCAAATTCTAACTGACAAAGACACATGATTTTAATAATAACAACAGGATTTGCTTGATAAATTGTCCTTTTATCACTACGATTTTAACATGTTGCTCAATCATTTGAAGATTTTAGGAAACTGCTCTTTACTATAAGTATAACCAATAATAGAAGGATGCTGTAGCAACTAGAAGGATATTAAAATTGTGCTTTCATTAGTTCTGAGGTAAGGAACAATGGCAGGATTGGCAAGAAACTATTACAAAATTAATCTGATTAATGCTGTATAAATAATGAAGCTATACTTAAAAGGGTCTACAAGTTCCACCATGTCAGAACATGGATCTGATACATAATGCAAGACTAAAACGAAGGACATTTTCCCTACTAATTAACAGCAAAACCCGAATCCTCCCAAAAATCGAACAAGAACAAACAGAGAAAGGAAAAACCAGTATGACATGTAAAAACACAAAAGAATTAACTGCAGCAAACTCCACCCACTTTATCATCAGTCCAGAGGAAAACACAGCACTCTTGTTCCTATCATGTTACACGCTACCACAACACCTCCACAAACATCTTGCCCATGTCGTTTTCTTGTTAGCTGGATGAAGAATACTTCAGCCAGAGCAACAGCATGTGCCAAGCTAGCAGGAGGACAGTCCCTCATCAAGCAACCAGTGCTCTTTTCAGAGCTGGGGCAGAAACACAGCCAGCTGGATAAAAAAACTGGTTTAGTTTATTTAAGGTCTGTTTTATGCACTGTCATTAAAACAAAACCAGTTAAAATCTGTTTGTGTCTTACTTGCTGAAATAATTCTAGGATCATGCAACCACATGAAGCAATCATGTAAAGTTCAATCTGAAGGAGCTGGGATCAAGTTGAACAGAGCAGCATCCAACTATAAACCCGGTCCAAATATTCAGCAGATCTAGCAGTTTGGTTTGTGAAAAATCCACTTTTGTCCAAAAAAACACCCAACACAACTCTTCCTTTTGAGATAAGTCAAGCAAGGTCTGCTGTGGACAGTAGCATAGGGAAAGCTGTGTTCCTTCCTTTCATCTTTTGCACTGTAACAGTTTACAGAATTCTGTGAAACAAGCCTGTGGACAATCATGATAGACAACTGCTACCAAAACTCACTTTCTGAATAAACCACAATCAGGGAAGACAGATTAAAAAGTTTTCCCCACTAAACTGCTCTGTGAATAAAAACTATTACAAATACAACTGAAATACCAAATGTAGCTTCCAGTATCACAGTATCACAGAATCATAGTAATGATGAGGCTGGAAAAGATCTTAAAGATCATCCAAGTCCAACCTACAACCAACCAAGTAAACCTAATATCTGACATCTAAATCATGCCACTCAGCACCTCATCCAGCCTAACCTTAAACACCTCCAGAGACGGCGACTTGACCACCTCTGTGGGTAGCCCGTTCCAAAACCTGATCGCTCTTCGGAAAAAACTTAGGTGAAAAACCTTTTCCTAATGTCAAGTCTAAACCTCCCCTGATGGAGCTTAAGACTGTGACCCCTTGTCCTGTCTCCAGTGTCCAGGGAGAAAAGACCGACCACCGCCTGACCATAACCACCTTTGAGGTAGTTATAGACAGTGATAAGGTCATCTCTGAGCCTTTTTTCCAAGCTAAACAGACCCAGCTCCATCAG